>VXBP01004896.1:348412-403085 GCA_013400115.1 Rhinopomastus cyanomelas
AGCTTGCCCTGCGGAGAGAGACGGAGGGGGGAGGTTAGGGGACCCCCGGTGGGGGACGTGCGGGGGGAGCCCGCAGTGCATGGAGGTGTCCCGCTCGGGGACGGGGTGCCGGGGGAGGTCCCACCTTGCGCAGCCGCTTGCTGAGGATGCACTCGGCGGCGAAGACCTGCTCCCCCACGCTGCTCAGCTCCTCCATGGCCCCGGCCCCGCGCACACGCACACACAAGGGGAAGCCCCCCCCGGGCGCGCCCCCGACGACGACGACGACGACGACGGCGGCGGCGCTGGNGGGCGGGGCGTGATGGGGGTGTAGGGGGGAGGCATTGTCTGTGCGCGACCCCTCCTCTTCCTGCCCGCGGCGGGGGGGCGGGCGGCCGCTGCCCGGCTGGAGCGGGGACAATGGGGGACAATGGGGACGGCCCGGGGCTTTGTCCCTCTGGGGGCGTGTTTGGGGGGAGCACAAGGGCGTCGCGGGGGTACAATGCTCAGGTTCGGGGGTCAGTAGCGCCTGGAGGGGGGCTTTGTCCCTGCACAGACCCGGAGTCCGCGATGCCCTGCCCGGACAGCTTGAGGATCCCCCACCCCATCCTCCCGGGGGACAAAGCAGCCAGGGTCGAGTGTTGGGGTGGGGGGTGTCCCGTCACCCGCGTCCACCGGGCTGGAGCAGGAGGTGGCGGCGCGTTTCGGGTGGTGCAGTAGCTGGTTATAATGGAATAAACTGGAAAATCTGCTCGGAGGGTGGCGGTTGCGTCAACAGCGCTTGCTGGGTGCGGGAGCCAGGTATGGCCTGGCCCTAGATCCCGCACCGGCCCTGGATCCCGCACTGATGGCTGCGCGGGGGCCACGGAGCCGGCCCCGCCGCGGTCACGGCACCGAGTGCCATCGGGGCGTGCGGGGCGGCGTGCGGAGCCGCGGCGCGGTGGGCGTGGAGCGATGAAATATGGTGCTTGAGAGGCTTGGAAGGAGATGAGTCAGCACCGCCGGGAGTTCCCTACCGCCGGCCCCGCAGCCTGCGATTAACCGTGCGGGAGCCAGCGGGGAATGAAGCGCCGTCGGCCGGGTGCCCGCGGCGCGCAGGGGCTGAGCGGCAGCTGGACGGGCGATGGGGTGTCGGGGCCCCTCGAACGGAGCCCGGGCGGTGCCGTGTGCGGTAAGCGATGCGGGGCTTCCTCACAGCCTCCCTGGTTCTCGCTGTGCGCGGTGTCCCTGCGGCCGGCCCGAGGGAAGGGAAAGGAGCCGGGAGCGGAGCGGGGCTGCTCGGGCTCCGTAGGGCGGTGGGGTGTGCGGGGTCCGTCTCGAGGAGGGTGGTCTGCCTCGGGTGCTCTCACGTTTTATTGTTTTCTTTTTGCAATCCCTGCGTTCGTTCGCTGCCCTGAGCTGCCAGAAGCGGGGTTTTTTTTTTTTTTCATCCTGAGGTGACACAGAAACCCGGCACCGAGCTGCTGCTTCTCCGAGCTCATTTCCCTCTCTCCGAGCTCATTTCCCTCCCTCAGAGCTCATTTCCCTGCCGCCAGCCCTGCTCTTTGTGTGCAGCACCTCTTGAATTGTAGTCAAAAACCCGTGGGTGACTTTGTCCCCGGACACGCGGGAGCCGTGTGTGCGTGGTGCTGGTGACCGATGGTGTCTGGCACTCAGGGTGAGCATGACCCAGTCACCAGGGTCTGTGGGAGGTGACCCCCTCCCGCAGATGGACCCCGATTTGGGTGATGCTGGTGGGTGGGTTCTTCTCCCTTGGTGCTGCTGTTCCAGAGCTCCTCGTGTTCCCGCTTCGATGAGAAGACAGGTCCATTTCCTGGGAACCGGTCCCAGTCAGTACCTGGGCTGGGGTGGGCTCCCTGCTTTCTGCCAGTTGTCCCCAGTTTGGAGCTGTGGGTTGTTCTGGGTAGTTTAAAAGCTGCGTGTGGTGGCCAAGGGCAGAGCGGGTGTTTCCTCGAAGCCCCCTAGCTCGTGCCCATTGTGAGGTGGCACCTGTTTCCCACTGTTGGATGTCTTTAATGGGTCTGTGTGGTTAAATGAAATCTAGGTGGGGGTGTTTCTCAGTTGGGGAAGGGCAAGAGAACCAATCTCTAGGTGTTAAAAAGCTTGAGCTGCTGGCTTTGAAGATTCACAAAAACAGGAAGCGAATAAAAATAATCCTACACTTGTCTCTAGGTTATCGTGCGCTGCGTCGCGCCTCGGAGCACTCGCTCCTGGCCTCAGCAGTAGCTAAAGGATTCTGCTGGAAGGGCAGGTTCCTGCCCCTTCGCAGTGCCTGACACAGTGGGATGTCCCCTTTCTGCTGAGTCAGCCAGAGGGGACCTTCCCAGTCACTTCTCTGGGCATTGCCTGCCACTTGCCAGCCCCTGGGGAGCTGCAGGGGGAGCTGCCCAGACTGCAGCTCCACCTGCCAGTGCCTTTGGGGTGAATTCAATGTCCCCTGTCCCTGACAGAGGCTTCACCTTCCCAGAGAAACTCGGCATCAGGCAGTAAATCACTTGGCTGCCACATTGTGCAGCTCCAGCGGAGCGGAGTGACAGCGGAGCCAATAAACTCAGCAGTGGCTGAGAAAACCTTTGGGCATCTTAAAACCGAGACCCGAGCTCCTCGCCTCCTCTGAGGGAGCATCACTGTGTGGCTCTTCCCCAGTACACCTAGCACACTGGCTCGTGATGCTCTGCTGGGTCAGGCTCTGTCCCAGCGGTGAGGGACGTGGATGCTCCCAGGGGAGCCACAGGGGTGGGGGTCAGGGCTGTGGACCTTCGGTCCTGGTCTCTGGGCCTGGACCCACCAGGAAGCAGGAGCATTGGCTTCATGCGCCACGGACTCGGGGCCCTCCTGGGTCAGGGTTACGAGCAGTGAGGTCTCCTGAGGGGGTGCCCAGGGCTGTGACTTTCCAGATCTCAAAGGACAAAGCCACTGCTGCCAGCTTTGCTGGGAGCAGATGATGGCATCATCCGACTGATGCCCACAAACCTGCATTTGGGCATCGAAGCTGAGTACAGTTGGGGGTGGGACTGTGCTGCTGGCAGGATGGAATGAGCAGGGCAGGACAGGATGAGCACAGAGCACCTCATGTCAGGGCTTCATGTCCATGTGCAGGAATTGTAGGGCAGGTGCCACCCCAAAACTGAGCAGCAGTTTCCCTGCCATGGGTCTGTGCGCTGATTCGTTTCTGTTGAGAAGCAGCGGGGGCCCCCCGGGCAGGGAGGGTCTTTCTGGTGCAGGAAAAAGAAAGGGAAGCAAATGGTGTGGAAACCCAGAGCAAATTGGGACGCAATGCAGAGCAGGGCTCTCCCTGCTGAGTGACCCCCAGCCACGGTGAAGGGGGTGGTGGGGAATGAATTACCCGGGGATGGGAGGGCGGAGGGAGATGCAGCGCTTGGTGGAACAGAGGTATTGACTGAGTGAGCCCCGTGGCTGCGTCCACCAGTACAAACCAGTGCCAGCTTTGCCCTCAAGGCTAGGCAGGGCTTTTCATGTCAGGTCACTGTTGGGTGGAAATGTCACCTGGTGGAGGTGCCTGAGGTGTGAAATGCAGTGGGAAGGGCTGGGAAAGCCTCAAGGAAGGACAGACAAAACTGGATAGAATCCAGTTAAACCACCCTACACCCCGGGGGAAGGACCAGCCTCAGCATCCTGACTGGGGCTGCACAGCAGCCACCATTCCAGGGCAGTGTGGTAGCCACTGAGCCACTGAGGGCTTTCACACTGGCACTGGGCATGAATTTGATAAGCAACAAGATGCTCCTGGGATTTTGGTCAGGAGCTGCTGCCCCCCACCCCTCCAGTAGCAGCTTCTCCTTCGGAGCAGTGGGTTTGTCTCAGGAGCTCCTGTCTGCTGGTGATGCGCAGGGACCCCTGAACCACACTGATGCTCACCTGGGACATTGGGATCACCACTGGCACTGGGCTGGGACACTGGGACCACCCTCGTGCTGCTCTCAGACTCCAGAACTTGTGGCTGCTGGACCCTGGTCCAGGGCAAGAGTCTGGGGGGCCCGGGTGAGTGGGTGCCCCATCCCTGAAATGGGTTGGGTCGTGCTGAGCTGTGCAGGAGGTCCCGAGGCCACCAGTGGGGTCACAGGGAAGTTGCTCTGCACCACTGTTATCAATCTGGTTAGAAATGCCCCTGGTTGCAGGGTCCCCTTTTGGTGCCTCCCTGATGTCGGTGCCGGTGCCGCTGGCCTGACCCCACACCCCCAGCAGGTTTCCAGCCAAACATTTTCTTCCTGTTTTCCCAAGCAGAACCTGAGTCTCTGGTTTCATCTCTTGGGTGAAGCCAGTGCTAGGAAGGAGTCTCTATAGCAACAGATGTTTATTGAGCCCCTGAGATGAGGCACAGGGCTGGTCAGAGGCTTTTTGGCATCTGGGATGGGGTTTGGGGCAGCTGCCCCACTGGGACGATCGACACCAGGGCTGTGAGGCTGCTCCCCATCCCCTGAGCCCATCCTGGCTGAGGGATCCCAGGTTGCTTCCTGCAGAGAGAAGTTTGGCTCTGTATGAGGGCCAGGGGGCATCAACCCAGCTGTGTGGGGGGCACTGGTTGGGTGGTACCAGCTGGCACAGGCTCCATGTGGCACTGGGATTGGGCACTGTGGGGCTGCCATTTGCTTTGGGCTGGGGGGGTTCTGGCTGCTGTTGTTCCATCTCTCCAAAATTCATTGAGAGTTGGTGCCCTCCCAGACCTCCCAGGAGCTGAACCAGGGTCAGTGCTGCTGTGGGGTTTGGGGGTGAGGGGGGAGGGCAGCATTTCCTGCTTTTGTCTGCAGCCAGAAGGGACAGAAAGTCGAGCAGGATGGTGCTGGGGGCACCCCGGGCTCTTGGGACAGGAGCTGGAAGCACTGACTGCCTTTGGGATCCCTCCTGGACTCCACAGCCAGCCCAGCCCCATGACTGGAAGAATCGAGAGGGATTTCACCATCTCCTCCATGAGCCAAGGCTGTGCCAGAGCCCAGCGCCAGTCAGGGGGTTCCCAGCACTGATCAGGTGGGTCTTAGCACCAGTCAGGTGAGTCCCAGCACCATTCAGAGGTTCCCAGTACAGTCAGGGCATCCCAGTACCAATCAAGGGGTTCTCAGCATCAGTCAGAGGGTTCCCAGCACCGATCAGGGTGGGTCCCAGCACCAATTGGGAGGGTCCCAGTACCAATCAAGGGGTTCTCAGCACCATTCAGAGGGTTGCCAGCACCCATCGGGGGGGGTCCCAGCACTGGTCAGGGGGGTCCAGCACCAGACAGAGGGTTCTCAGTACCAGTCAGGGGGTCTCAGCACCAATCAGGGGGTTCCCAGCACCAGTCAGAGGGTCCCAACACACTCAGAACAAAGACATTTATTTTAGATGCTCAACATCTATCAGCCACCCCTGGTCCAAGCAGAGCTGTTCCATCTGGAGCAGACAGAGGGACTGGGGTGACCTCATCAGGGTCAGACCCTGCATCAGGATGTTGTGTGAAAGGGGGAGAGTCAGGAGGGACTGTGTGAGGAGTGAACCCCCCTGCACTCCAGCCGGTTTCCTCACTGTCGAGGGGGCAGCGCCGGTTGTGCGTGGAGATACAAACCCAACTCCAGGGTTTATAAAAGTGCTTTTGGTGGGGGGTAGGACAGAGCACAGACCCAGTCTGGACTGTGATCGGGGAAGTTTCTTGCTGAGCTGTCAGTTGGCCACTGTTCTCAGTGGGGCTGTCCCACTCCTTTATGCATGAGCTTGACCCTGCAAGCCTCTGCTTCCAGGTAAATAGCTGGTGTAGGATGGCTACCAGCAGTCTGACCTGGCCTTTATTTGTCTGAGGGCTTCTCTCCTCCTTGGTTGTGCTCTGCTTCCCACACAGTGCCCGCTGCCACAGCAGGGCATCCTGCTGGGCACCTGGGACTTTGTGAGTGGCATCTCTCCCCCCCCCTCCAGGGACTTGGAAGCCTGGGTGGGTAGTTTGGAGAGGTTCTGAAAGTTCTGTGCAGTTCTCTGAGACTAGGGCTGGTTGTCTTCACCAGCCACCTCCTTCCTCTCCTCACCACACTTCTCTGGTGGAGCTGCCAGGGTCTCAGAGGCTGCCAAGAGAGGAGGACGCAGCGCTGCTGTTACCTCACCTTCAGCCCAAGGGTACTGGCTGGGGCTGTGCCCTGCTGGCTCGTGAGCAGGGTGCCTGGGGGTCTCCAGCCCTTCTGTGTGCCCAGTGCTCTCCATGGTGGCTGCCTGAGGAGCAAAGGGTCTGCTGTGCCCCTGTGGCTGGTGGACAACAGGCAGGATGGGGTTTCACAGATGGACAAAACCCCAAGAGCCCAGGAAGGAGCCCAAGAACCCAGAAGAGCCCAAGGATTTGGGGACTGGGTTTGTCTGGACAAGACCACTGCCAGTAGGACGTTAGTGGGGCCAGAGAAGGGCAAAGGAACTGGGGAAAAGTCTCTGGAGCACCAGGTGGGGGTTGGTTTCTTCTCCCAGGATGAGAGGAACCAGCCTCAGCTTGTTCCAGGAGAGGGTGAGGTTGTTCCTGAGGACCAATTTCTGCCCCCTCAAGGGTTCCCCAGGCCTGACCCAGTCTGCCCAGGGTAGGAGGGGAGTCTCCGTGTCTGGAGGGGTTGCAGAGCGGTGATGTAGGGTGAGGGACAGGAGTCAGCGCAGCCCTGGCAGTACTGAAGGAGCAGGCTCAAGGAGCTGAAAGGGCTTCTCCAACGTAAAGATTGTGCGATTCTGTGAGGTGCAGGGCCTTTTCTGAGTCTCCTCGCTGCAGGTACCCCTTCCTGATAGTTCTCAGTAGATTCCTCCCCAGTGTCCCAGGACCAGAGTGATTCCCAGCATCAGCGGCAGCTTCTGGGCAGGAGAGGCAGGAGCACTGGAACCTGCAAAGCCGAGAGCAGGAGTTCAGTGCCCACTCGGTGCCAGCCCTGTCCCCATCCCACTGCCATCAGGGGGGTCCTCGGGGGCGTTGGGCACCCGCAGCCCCAATTCAACGCCTCCAAGTATGGCTCTAGGGCTGCTCTCAGCGCCCAGCGCGGCTTTGGGATGGGCAGGATCCGGCGGCTTTAACGGGGGAGCTGGGGCACCGCGGCCATGGGCGACTTTAACGGGGACCAGGGGCACCGGGGCCACGGGCGGGGGGCGATGTGGACGGGGCGGGTAGCGGTGCCCAGTGCCCCTGCAGTTACGGGTATTGACCGCCAGGTGTCGCTGTGCCCGCGGGAATCCCGGTGCCAGCACCCAGCGCTCGTTGCTCGGTTGCCGGTGCCTTGTGCCCAGTGCCAGCGCCTGGTGTGGTGCAGCACGGCCAGTACCTGGCACTGGTGGCCAATACCCGGTGCAGCAGAAAGCTGCTAGTGTCCAGTGCCCGGTACAGCAGGGCACGGCCCATGCCTGCTAGCTGGTGCCAGTGCCTGGTGCAGCCGGTGCCCCATGCTCAGTGCCAGTGCCTGGTGTGGCAAAGCACAGCCAGTACCCGGTGCCCGGTGCCAATGCCCGGTGCAGCAGAGCGCGGCCAGTTCCTGCTGCCTGTGCCCAGTGGGGTGGGCTGTGCTCACAGACTCACGTAGCATGGGCTCCATGACCTCCAGGGAGCCATCGTGGGGCTCGGGGGTGATGCCCAGCAGGTGGCAGAGGAGGGGGTAGACGTTGACGCTTTCGAAGGGCTTGACCACCAGCCCCTGCTTGAAGGCTGGCCCCACCGCGCGGAAGATGGTCTTCATGTTCATGGCATCATTGTCAAAGCCGTGCTCCCCTTTGTTGAACTGCAACTTGTACCTCTGCAAGGGAGACACAGGCTGTGGGTGCCCCAACCCTCCTGGCACTGCTGCTCCCTCCAGCTCTCCTGCAGCCACAGGAGCCCATTGACCCTTTGTGGTCAACCTCCTCATGGCAGACCCTGCAGAAGCTGCCCTCAGGCAGCCCTCCAGCAATGGCTCCTGGCAGGGAACCTCCCTAAGAGTGCATTTTGTCACCCTGGGGAGCTGCCTGCTGTCCTGGACTTTGAGGTCCCCCTAACGCCAGGTGAGGAGGGGACCCTGCAGCTGCCACTCTGTGCTCATGGAGGTCCTGCACCAGGACCTCTTTTAGTCTGAGCAGCAGAGAAGGTCTTTAAAGGTGGGGTTCCCCTCTGTTTGTAGGGTGGCCAAGCAACAGGAAGGCACAAAGCCGGGTCGGTAGTGGGGTGCTGTCCCCAGGAAGAGCAGGATGTGTCTGTGCCCAGCCCTTACCCCATGGATCACGTATCCCGGGTCGCTGTACAGCACCAGCGGGGTGATGCGGGAGTGGTTGGCGTAGTGGAACCTCTCTGGAAACTCCTCTTTCTTGTAGACATGTAGCTTGGGGTGGGCGTTTTTCAGGACCGAGTACACGTGCTCCAGTCTCCCTTCCTTTGGCAGCAGCAGCCCGTTGGGTCCATAATCTAAGAGCTCAAATGCGATATCCTTGAAGGTGAAGTTCTCCACCGCCCCGAGGTGGACCTCGTTGGTCTTTATCACCGTCTCCATGCCGTGGTCGGATGTGATGATGAGGTTGAGCTGTGACTCCAGGCCGCTCTCCCGGATTCGCTGCCTCAGGTAGCCGATGGTTCTGTCCACCTGCTTGATCATGTTTTTCCTCTGCGTGGACTCGGGGCCAAACTTGTGTCCCACCGAGTCGGGTTCCCCGAAGTACAGGGCAATGAAGTCGAGGTTGTTCACCGTGAACCACTGCATGGCCAGGTCGATGTTCTCCCTCCAGTTGGTTTCGTTGCTGTAGTTGAACAACAGGGGCTCCACCAGCTTCATGTTTACCTTCTCCCCCTGGTATGTTGCTCTTCCTCCAGGGAAATAGATGGAGCCTGTCCTGAGACCCTGTTGGTGGAGACAGTGGGTGAACTGACCTGGGCTGGCTCTGCAGCATCTGCCAGCACAGCAGCCACTCCACAGGGCTGGTTCATCCAGCCCCCTCACGCCTGCTGCTGCTTCTCATGAGGCTTTCCTGCTCACTGCCAATTAAAGGGGGTGAATTGAGGTGCTGCCCTTCCCAGAGCTCCTGTGCTTGTCCCCTCACTGGGTCTGTGACACAGCTGTGAGTTTGGGAAATGACCCCTTTGAGCCTCCCAGGGACCCTCCAGCTCTTGACCACCAAGACGTGGAGGTGGGTTTTACTGCAGCCCTACAAGCTCTGATCCTGAAGTCAGTGGGGCCAGGGTGGGAGGTAGATACCCAGGTGCCCTGGGCTGGTTCTTGGGTCCTGCCTCAGAGTCAGATTCAAATCCTGCTGGGAAGTCTGTGGCAGGGAGGAAAGAACCAGCCTGTGCTGCTGCCACCACCCTGAAGGTGCTGGGTGAGGAGCAGGGTTTGTGCCTTGGGGTGAACGGGGACCCCCCCTGCCCAGTACTCCCAACAGAAGCGGCTGAGGTTTCGTGACCCAGGACAGGGCTGCCTCGTGGGTGAGGGCTGGAGCCTCTGCAAGGTTGGAGCACAGCGAGGACCGTTGGCTGTTTTACTGGAGCCACCGTAGTCACTGCTGTGGCTGCTGCTCCGGCCAGGGCTGTGAGGTGGCTGCTCTGGGCCACCAGAAACCGCGGCTGGATGGGCGCTCCTGCTGCTGGGGCTGGGCTGGGAGTGAGTAGGTTTTGTGCAGGGAGTGAGCAGGGTCTGTGCAGGAAGTGAATAGAGAGTGAGCAGGGTTTGTGCAGGGAGTGAGCAGGGTCTGTGCAGGGAGTGAGTAGAGTTTGTGCAGGGAGGGAGTAGGGTCTGTGCCAGAGTCTGTGCAGGGAGTGAGTAGGGTGTGAACAGGGTCTGTGCAGGAAGTAAGTAGGGTTTGTGCAAGGAGTGAGCAGAGTTTGTGCAGGGAGTGAGTAAGGTCTGTGCAGGGAGTGAGCGGGGATGGTGCAGGGTCTGTGCAGGGAGTGAGTAGAGTTTGTGTAGGAAGTGAATAGGGAGTGAGCAGGGTCTGTGCAGGGAGTGAGCAGACTCTGTGCAGAGAATGGGTGAGGTTTGTGCAGGGAGTGAGCAGAGTTTGTTCAGGGAGTGAGTAGAGTCTGTGCCAGGGTCTGTGCAGGGAGTGAGCAGGGTCTGTGCAGGGTCTGTGCAAGGAGTGAGCAGGCAGTGGATGTGAGGAGGTGCCACTTGCCTGTCTCTGGGCAGTGATCCAGATGGGGAGGCTGCCGTTGTCCCACCAGCTGCTTATGTTCTGTGTGAAGTAGTAGGGCAGCTTGACACCTGTGCGGGTGTCGAACCACATGTTGTGGATCACGCCGTGGTTCTCCAGGTACCTCCCTGTCAGGAGAGATGTGGGACCTGGAGGTGAGCCAGGTTGTGGCTGGGTGGAGGGGGTCCTCACCCCTTTGGTGGGCAATGGGCTGACTCTGGGTCACTGAGCAGCTTTGGCTTCTCGTTGACCCCCTCCTCCCTCATCCCAGCTCTCGCTTTGCCTTTGCTTTGCCTCCCTCCCTGCTGGCTTCAAACAAAGTGGGGGTCCCAGGGCTGGGGATGGGTGCACTGGCTCCTCACCTAGGGGGGGTCTCACCACACCCCGATCTGAGGCACCACCGCCCCGGTGTCACCTGCAAGTGCTCCTGCCCTTCACGGTAGCCGCGAGGCTCCCCGTTAGCCCGCAGGTAATTAATCTCCCTGGTGTTCCCTGTTCTCTGTGGTTGCCCCCCCGTGGGGTCAGCAGGCAGCAGAAATTCCTGCAGGAGATGAAGGACCCCCACCCAGGGCTGCTGCTCTGATGATCCTGACGATGCTCCATCACTTCTCCTGATCCCCTCTGTCCTCCCATGTGTGGCCGGTGCCTCCCTGCCTCTCCCCCTCAGCAGGTTTCATTAGCATCTTCCTCTCTTTTATGCCAAGGTTATTAATTAAACTCTTAAATAAGATTGGCTCTGGAATCAATTCTTCAGGAATTCCCCTGCTGCCTTGCCTCCAGCCTGACAATCTCCTCCCGCATCGCCCGCCGGCCTCCCCCTGCCCCGCGTTACGGGGCTTCTGCTAATCTTCATCTTCTCCATCTTAACTAATGATTTCCCGTGCGGCGCCGAATCAAAGGCATCACCGCAGCCCACAAAGACCGAGTTTAGAGGAGCTCCCGAGCCTGAAAGAGCGTTTATCTCCTCCAAGGAGGCGGCTGGGGTGGTCCTTTGGGCTCCCTTCTCTCCCTTTCTGCAGCCCCACAGCCTCTCCTGCTGCTGAGCTTGGAGTGGGGGGTGCTGTGGGATTTGGGGAGCAGCGAGGGGCTGGGGGAACTCACCGGTGAGCAGCGTGAAGTGGCAGGGGCTGGTGATGGTGATGAAGGCAGGAGTCATGTACTGAGCCTTCACCCCCTCCACGGCCATCGCGTCCATGTTGGGGGTGTCCATGTCCTGGTCGTAGTTCCAGCGGAAGCCGTCAAAGGACACCAGGAGGACTTTGCTGCGGTTGGGGAGCTGCCGCACCGGGGTGCATCCTGCTAGGGAGAGGGCAGCGAGCAGGAAGCCCAGAGAGGTGAACATCTTCCTGCCCTTGAGTGGGGAGAGCCCAGGGAGCTCCCATTAATACGGGTGGGATGGGGCTAAGGTCAGCTCTTATCTAATCGGGTTCAGCCCATGGCTTGAGCCAGCACTTGCTATCAGAAGGAGCCCCTCTGGATTTTGTCTACCTGGAGCAGATTTACTCAGAGTCCTCTCTGGGTCAGACCCCAAACCTGCCTCCTCCATCCGTAGTGTCTGGTGCTGTTTCTGGGCTCAGGAGGGGGAAGGCTCTGCAGAGGGATCTGGCCAATGGGGCTGGGGTCAGTGGTTTGGGGTTCAGTGGGGCCAAGTGTGGGGTCCTGCGCTTTGGCCACAGCCTCCCCCGGCAGGGCTTCAGGCTGAGGGAGCAGTGGATGGGGACTGCCCAGCAGAGAGGGGTCTGGGGTGCTGGGAGCCTGCAGGGTGCCCAAAGGCATCCTGGCTGGCATCAGCACCAGTGTGGCCAGTAGGACCACAGAGGTGATCCTGTCCCTGTAGTGGGCACTGGTGAGGCTGCATCTTGAGTTCTGGGGGCAGGTTGGGCACCACAGTGCAGGAAGGACAGGGAGGGGCTGGAGAGGGGGCAGAGAAGGGCAGCTGGGCTGGTCAGGGGTCTGGAGAACAGGGCTGATGGGGAGAGGCTGTTCAGCCAGGAGAAGAGGAGGCTGAGGGGAGACCTCACTGCTCTCTACAACTACCTGAAGGGAGGTTGGAGTGAGGCTGGGGTTTGCCTGTTCTCCCCAGGGACAGGTGATAGGACCAGAGGAGATGGGGTCAGTTTGTGCTAGGGGAGGGTCAGTTTCGATCTTAGGAAAAACTTCTTCCCAGAAAGAGTGGGGAGGGCTTGGAACAGGGGCTGCTCAGGGAAGGGATGGAGGTACCATCCATGGAGGGGTTCAACAAACAGGCAGCCAGGGGGTTTGAGGTGCTGGGGTGGTGGTTGGGGGCTATAGGTTGGGCAGTTGGACTGGATGATCTTGAAGGTCTTTCCCAACCTTGATGATTCAATGATTCTGTGAAGGAGGCTGTTCCCTGGATCCTGACCTTGCCAGTAGCCCCAAGGGCAGCTCCAGAGGGTGATCCCAGCTCCAAAGCCCCCTTGTCCCACCAGCCCAGCTCCTGCTGCTGGGGCTGTGTTGCTGGAGCGCTGCTGAGCTCCGCTGTATCAGCGACCCACTTTATCAATAGCTGCGGGGTTTATGGCTTCTCTGGGGCTTAATCACTGCTGATGACTCCAGCAAAATGGAATTTAAGGCTTTGGTAGGGTTATGTAAGAGAGGTTGCCTTGGCTCCCCAGGGCCTGAACTCTCAACCTTTGTGTCTTTGCTCTTCTCCCTCTGCTCAGGTTCCAGATTTATTTCTCTGTGCTTTGCTTCCTAATTGCCCAGCCATCCCCTCCTGCTGCTGTGCTCAGCCTGCTCTGGGGTCACTGCTCGGTGTTTCTGTGCCCAGGCTGAGCTGGGCAGATGAACCTCACACTGCCCTTGTGGCCCGTGACAGCCTCTGTCAGACCAGAGCATCCCTCAGCATCCCATGGATGCTCCTTGTGGAGCATCAGTGTCTCGGTCAGCTCTTCCTCTCTGCCTGTGACCCAGGGTGACCGTGTAGGGACAGCATGAGGGGCTCAGGTGATGCCAGCAGGGACTTGCCAGGTGATACAAGCCAGTGGTGCAGCCCTGGGGCTCTGGGGCAGAGCAATCCCTCTGCTGGGGTCGTGTCTGTCCATTCCAGCTGCCACCCTGTGTCTGGAGAGCCCCAGGGGAGGAGCTGCAGGCTGGGAACCTGCTCTGCCAGCCTGGCACTGGCGCTCACACCAGGATCCATTTCGGTACCGGTGTTTGCGCCCTGGGTCCGAACATTGTCCCTGCAGTGAGGACAGAGGCACCTGCCAGGCCCAGAGGGTTTAATGGACTCCCCATAAAGACGCTATCGCTCACCCTGTGGCACGAGGGAAGGTCCTGATAACTTATCACATCCCTTGGCTCTGCAGGGAGCAAAGAGGCTGGAGAGAGACACAGCTCTAATCTTGGGGGAGCGGTCAGTCATGGGAGTATCTCAAGGACCAGTTTGATACTGGGTATCTGTGCAGCACAGATAAAGAACAGCACCTTTGGCCACCCCTTCTGGCCATCTCCTGCAGAAAAGGCTGATGCAGTCAGTCCTGCACTAACAGCACCTCATGAGCTGATGGACCTCAGGGGCTGGTGCTGCTCTGGGGCCTCTGCAGCCTCACCCAGCACCCTCTGGCCAGCCTGCTCCCAGCCTCTGCACAATGTTCTGAGCCCCTCTTGGGCAGCCACTGCCAGGGGGAGCAGCCAGGTGGGGTCCCTGCATGCATTTTTGTTTTATTAAAGGGTCACAATCACAGAACCGCAGAACATTAGGGATTGGAAGGGACCTCGAAAGATGCCTTCATTGATTTTTATTTTACTTAATAAAATCAGCCTGCAGGTTTCTCAGGGCTGCAGCTCAGCTTCCAGTCAGGAGTGTCAGTCGCGCTTTGCCCCACACGAGTCCACTGGAGGCTGGGTGGGTGCATCCCCTGGAGAAGGGCTGAGCTGCAGCCTTTGATTCCCCAGGAGAGCCCCCTCCCAGGTGCTGGAGGGCAGGATCCCTGTGGGTTGGGAGTGGTGCACGTGGAGGTACTGGAGCTGGTGAAAGTGAGCAGGTGTTTTCCTTTCTCTCACCCCATCTTGCCTGCAGCAGCTCTGCAGCCTGGTCAGTGCCCCTGTGGTTATGGGGCTATGGATGCAGCCTGGTCAGTGCCCCAGTGATTAAAGAGCTGTGGATGCAGCCAGTTGGAAAGAGGCTGAGGAAGGAGATGGCCAGGAGAGCAGGAAGAGCCTTGTGCAGAGTAGCTGGAGGTTGCTTTGCCCTTTGCACCAAGCACCAGCCTGGTGAGGCTCGGGCTCCTCTGGACTTCCAGTGCATCACTGCCCCATGGCTCGGAGCAGCTCGTTGGTGTCAGTGAGGTGTCTTGTGCTGGGATCCTCTGGTTGAAGCCGTGAAGCTGCTCTGGTGAGCAGAGATGTGTCTGGGAGGGTCTGTGATGGTGAGGGGAGGCACATGGAGCCCTTGAGTGATGGAGGGGTCTGTGAGAGCTGCTGGGGACTGGGAGCACCTGGGACAGCGTGAGAGGAGTTAGTGGGTTGGAGCAGACCCTGTAGCAGGTAGCTGAGGGCAGGCCTTGGAGAGGAGGCTCTTCCCAGGGCAGAGCAAACACTCTGTTTTGCTGATGAGGCTGTCTGTGGGTGCTCAAGCTGCCCTACCCCAGGCATGGCCAAGGAAGTGGGTGGTGAAAACAGCCCCAAAGTGAAGAGCAGAGCCGCAGTGACAGTGTCCTGCGTGAAATCAGGAACCAGGAGCAGCCCTGTGCTTGGCCAGAACCCGGAGGCAGATGGAGGGAGGAGAGTTCTCCAGCCAAGCAGCTCGTGAAGGTTGGAAAGGAGATGAGGAGATTGGGAAAGAGCCTTTGGTCACTGCAGGGGAGCTCCTGGACCTGGATGCCTGCACCAGGAGGGAGGAGTTTGGGATTTCCCCTGTGAAACTGCTCCTTTGGTGCTTCTGAGAGCCCCAGGGGTGTGGGGGGCTCCTGGGTGATGGGGGAGGAGGGGGGTCCTCCCTGTAATGTCCCTTCCCATCTACCTAGTTTTGTGCTGTCAGCTGAGAGGGACGATGTGCCCTTTGCTCCCTCCCAGGAGATGCTGGGGGGATATGTGGGAGGGGGATGCAAGGAGGGGACTGAGCTGGTCAGATCTACCCAGGGGCAGTGGGACCACCCCGAGCCCAGGCCTGGAGGGCAGGGCAGCTGTCCCTGTTGGGCTGCTGGGGCTGGGAAGAGGGTCAGTGTCAGGACTGTGTCTCACCCAGCACATGGTAACGGGATCCAGCGGTGGCAGTGATGGAACCTGTGTCCTGTCCTTCAGGAGAGCCAGGAGCCACCCTGGAGGGTTCAGGACTATGATTGCAGCCCCACTGGGAGAAGGGAAGGACCTCAGGGGACAGCAGCTTTCCTGTTAAGACAGGAACTCTGCCTTAAGCACAGCCCCAGGCTGTGATGCTCTGGAGATGTCACTGACTGTGCCAGCTCCCCAGAGCCTCCCCTGCACGGAGCTCAGCACTGCTTCTCTCTGCGGGCTGGGGTCTGCCCAGGCTGTGACCACTGGGTTCCAGCACAGCTGGGCAGAGCAGTAGCCCTGGAGGAGCCGTGAGGGGAGCCCTGGGGCTGGGCAGGGTCTCGGTGCCAGGGCTGACTCAGCCCCCAGGCTGTGCCCACTCGCTGTGTGCCTTCCCCAGTGCTGAATCTGCTCATGGGATGAAAGTCAAGACTCTCTCCTGAGGAAGCCCTGCGTGTGGTGACTCAGCCGAGCGCTGGCACCACCCAGACGGGCTCCAGGTGCTCCGGGGGCCCCAAACTGTCTTTCAAGGTTGAGACCTGAGTGAGTGCTGACTTGGCAGCAGCTCTGTTTGCCTGGGCTGGTCCAGCACCACTGGGGAGAGGGGGGTAAACACTTCACTACCCAGTTTGGGCTTCTTCCCTTTGCTGGCTCTTGGGGAGCCCAGCCCAGTGCCAGGGTGAGCAGAGGCAAAGGGATGAGGGCAGTGGGGAGGCCACTCTGCAGTCAGTCCTTCTTCAAGGAGGCAGCTCCTTGGGTGTGGGGAAGGTTTTGCGTGTTTCCTGCTCGGGGTCATCTCCCCAGAGCCTCCTGCACCCTCCTGGGCTGGATCCTAGAGAAACGACCAGCACTTCACGTTCACTGCAGCCTTTGGAGAAAGGCTGATGGCTAAACACTTGCTCTGGCCTCCCAGATGATGCCCCTGGGTGATGATGAGGGGCTCAGGGTCCCTCTCTTCCTTGTCAGTGGTTCCTGCTCTTCTTGTCATCACCGTTGCTGAATACTGGTCCAGGTCCATGGTGCTTCTCATGGTCTGGGCTCCTCGTCCTGCTCCCTGTTGGGGTCTGAGCCTCAGGGAGGCAGCAGGTCAGCCCTATCTCCTGGCCCTACTCCTCATCTGGGACCTTCCACTGCTGCTGTGCTCAAAGCTGGCATCAGCTGCCCTGCCAGAGGCTGGGGCTCTTTCTGGGCTTTCACAGCCGATGGCTGGTGTCTGCCTCCCATCGATCTGCAGCTGCAGAGCTCATTGATTCAGTACGGGTCTCCTTACACTGAATGGTGTTTCACTCCTCTCAGTGCTTACCTTGTGCCAGATGCTCACCCCGTGCTCCTGCCTGCCAGGAGGAGGATTCCTCTGCTCTGTGCTGGCCCTGCTCTTCTCCCCTCAGCCACCCCACCTGGCCTTCCTCTGACTTTCTCTGCTTGCCTCTTCCTCCTGCATCAGGCCAGCCCCTCCTTGCCCCCTGCTCCTTTGCCCTCCTGGCAGGGCAGGTTTTCTCCCAAGCGAAGGGATGAGGCAGCCCCAGGTCCCAGTTCTTCATACTGGAGCCTCCTGGGACAGCATGTCCTGTCCCCTGAGGGGAGCAGTGGGTCAGCACAAGGACCAATATCACCCAGTGGGGCAGAAGCACCTCCCTGCTAGGGTCACTGACTTTCACTACAGCCAAACCTGCTGTCCCTGCCACGCAGGCAGGGTAAGAGGCACCAGGCAGGGCTCTGCTTCCCCTGTCTCCTGCCCCCTCCCAACACCTTCAGCTCCACACGCAGGGTGTGCTGCCTCACTCTGTCCTCACCTCCCCTCAACTTTCCTGCTTGCATCATTCAGCAGCCACAACATTATTGGCCATAAAATATTTACTCAACCAAGCTTTTTGCAAATACTCCCCTCCATTACTTCTCTTCCTTTTGGGAGCAGCTGCTGCTGCTCCTGAGCTCTCAAATGGCTTCTCTTCAATAATAGAGCAGGAGCACAGCACCCGCTGGCCTCTTCTTCTGCCTGGCTCTGGAAATGGCCATAAATACAACGGTGTCACCAGCCTGTCACAGCTTCACTGCTGGCTCAGAAGCACTGGGTAGCACCAGCCCAGTGCAGTCACCGTCTGCAGGAGGAGGGGACAGGCAGTAAGGTGCCTGGGGAGGGAGCAGGAGTGTGTGAGGAGATCTGACGTGAGGCAGAGTATTAATATTAATTAAGAAATGTTCCTTTCAGAAGGGATGGCTGGAGCTTTGCAGAGGGTGTTTGGGACTGAGCACTCCCAGTCCTGGCCCAGCTCAGAGCTGAACTCCCTACAGCAGCTGAATGACTGGTTCTGGGGAGGCCACTGGAGGCACTGGAATGCTGAGGGATGGTCCCAGTGCAGATGGTTGGGCCTCAACAGCTCTGACAGGGCAGGACAGTTTCAGGAGGTTGGGAAATGCCAGAAGGGGTGGGTGGTTTTCTCAGCAGCAGGTGTTTTGGATGGTCAGTACCTCTGCATCAACAGCCCTCCCTGCCGTGGGCGGCTGCTCTGGTCCTGGGGATCTCTACCTACAGTGGGGGACCTGGCTGTGGGTTCTGCTGTGCCCTGTGTGGGGTGCACTATGCCCAGTGTGTGGCATGGACAGAATCCTCATGGGTGTGGGGTGCACCCTGGCCAGGCCATGGAGGGGTCTGTCTCCTTGGGCATCGGATCTGTGATGCCCAGATGGGGGGGTCAGACCCCCCCAGCTGTGGGCTGTCCCTTCTCCAGATGTGCAGTGAGTCCCCCAGCTGTGGGGTCCTCCATACCCAGCTGTGCAGGCTGACCCCAGCTGTGCAGCGAGACCCCAGCTGTGGGATGGCCTCTGGCCAGCGGTGCGGGCTGACCCCCAGCAGTGCAGTGACACCCCCAGCGGCGCGGGATGACCCCCAGGAGTGGGTCGGGAGGCTCCCGGGCTCGGGCGCTGTCCGCGGTGCTGACGGCGCCCCGGGCGTGCTCCCGCTGCGCGCTCCCTATTGATCCTCCCGCTTTATCCGTAGGTGTCCAGCGGTCCATCCTCCTCCTCCCAAGAGGAGGAGATGATGGGGAACAGGCAGGGGGGGGCCTCCCCCAGGATGCCACAGCCGGTCTCTGGCTCTGGCCAAGTGCTGTTGGGGTTCCCAGTCTCATCCTTCCCTCTGTGAGGTGCAGCCTCCTCCTGCGGGGAGGGGAAGCTGCGGACGGCAGGGAAAGCCCCAGAGAACCCCCCTGCAGTAAGGGAGGAATAATCAAAGCTCTCTGCTCCCTCAGTCGGGTGTCGTCACCGTCCTCGTGCGACTGAGCCTGCGGGATCAGCGGAGGAACAAGGGGATAGTGGGGTGTGTTGGGGTAAGGATGTGGGGCTGTACTGGGGATTGTGGCCCTGCCCGGCAGAGCTGGGCCAGGGAATGTGAATTTAACATCCTCCTGCCAGCTCTTGTCACATCTGCGGGCTGCTCCCAGTACTAACTGGGGCAGTTTAGATGTGAAGCTAATGGGTTGTGGGAGGTTCTGTGGTTCTGAGTGGCCGCGTGGCAGAAAGGCAGATGGACATTGCCAAGGCCAGGTAGTCCAGATGAGAGCACGTTGTCGCCCCAAACCCCAAACCTGGCCTTTGATTTATGTAATGTCCTCCACATGGGGAAAGGCTGCTCCATGGGTATCAGCTCAGAGCCCAGTGCCGGTCAAATGGTGCCGACTGCTTGACTGGTTATTAGGGGAGAGTCTGCAAACAGCCTGGGTAGCAGCAGGGATGTACTGGGGTGGGATGTGTCGGGGTGCAGGTGCTGTGTTGGGGTGGAATGTGCTGGGGTTCGGGTGCTGTATCGGGTTGGGACGTGCTGGGGTGCGGGTGCTGTGTTGGGTGTGATGTGCTGGGGTGTGGGTGCTGTGTCAGGGTGTGATGTGCTGGGGTGCAGGTGCTGTGTTGGGGTGGGATGTGTTGGGGTGTGTTGTGTTGGGGTGGGATGTGCTGGCATGCAGGTGCTGTGTTGGGGCGGGATGTGCTGGGGTGCAGGTGCTGTGTTGGGGTGGGATGTGTTGGGGTGTGTTGTGTTGGGGTGGGATGTGCTGGCATGCAGGTGCTGTGTTGGGGCGGGATGTGCTGGGGTGCAGGTGCTGTGTTGGGGTGGGATGTGCTGGGGTGCAGGTGCTGTGTTGGGTGGGATGTGTTGGGGTGCAGGTGCTGTGTCCCAGCACAGACACCATGTGGGGTGCTCAGTCCCAGCAGGGTGATGAGTGAACTAGAGAAGGCAGAGAACAGGATGATGGGGCTGATCAAAGGCACTGAACAGCTTCTGTGTGAGGAGGGACTAATAAATTAGGGCTCTCTTGGTTAAAGAGGCAGTGGAGGTGATGGAGGATGGAGTGGTGGAAATTCCAGAGGGGGTAGGAAATGGATCTTGGCTGCTTCTCATAAATCGGTGGCATCGATCGAAACAATCGGGCAACAGGTTGCCAACCTAAAGGAAGGAAAGGGTTTTCTCCTGCCCAGGCCCTGCTTAATTACCCTGCGGAACGCGGCACCGCAGGGCAGCTCAGGGCCCCACAGCCCTGGGTTCACAGAGCAATTAGTGGAGAGGGCGGATGGCGGCTGCACCAGGGCGCTTGAGTGCGGTGGGGCAGAAGTGAGACTGGTACCAGTCAGCTCCCCACGGCCCCCTTCTGATCAGAACCCCCTGCACCGCCTCCAGTCTTCCCCTCCCAGGGTGAGGGGCTGGATGTGGGTGATGGGGAGGGTCCCAGTTGAGGAGCTGGGAGCAGAGATGGATCCTGGAGCAGCTCTGACCTGCAGTGTGGGGCCAGCACTGGGCTCTGGGCAGCGGCTCTGTGGCTACTGCTGTGCCCAGCCTTCATCCCCATCATCTGTCCCTGGCTCAGGTGATGCCTCTGCGTCACCACTGAAGTGTTTTCCCGGCACAGATACCTTTCCCTGTGCTGCCAGCGGATCCCCGCTCCTGAGGAGCTGCTAATTGATTTCCCTGCCCTGGCTGGGGGCTGAGACCCCCCTTCCCCCACCACCCCGCCTGCCCTGCTGTCAGCTCCTGCGACAGGCGCATCCTGGAGTTATTGATAAACACTCAGTGGGGCTGGAGCCTGGGAAATTGCCAGCAGCCCCAGCGGGTTTCTCCCTTGCCAGCATCATTTTTCTTGATGACAGCAGGTTCTGGAGTCAGGAGGGGAGGAGGCAGGGCCTCCCGGTAACTTCTTTTTTGGTTCTGTGCGTCAGTTGTTTTCAAAGATCCCTGCGGGGAAGGATGGAGGGACTCGGGATCCAGAGCCTGCTCTTATCGCTGCCCTACAGCCCGTCCCCACTGGGTGCTGGGCTGGGCACTGCCTGTGCCCTGTGGAGCCTCTCCAGGCTCAGGATTCTCCATCCCAATGAAATGAATCCCTGTTCCCTCCTCCACTTCCATGGGCTCTCACCCCACATCACAACATGAGCGGGGAAAAGAGCCCCTGTGGGTGCTGTGCTGGGGTGGGACCACCCGCTCCAGAGCCAGGGCTGCCCAGATCTGAGGAGCCCAGCAGTGGGAAGGGCTGGATTTGCCCAGATTAGTCCCTGTCAGACCAGTGTGACCCGGACTGGGCAGAGCCCAGTGCATGAGCCCTGGCTGATGTGGGGCAGCGGGGCCGTGGTTGTTTTGCTCTTCTTGGAGCTGAGAGCATTTTTCTTGCCGCTAGGTCCCACTAATCAGTGTGAGGTGGATCAGGAGCAGAGGGAAACCTCCTCCTGTGGTTCTGGCACCGGGGATAGTTGAGCCATTGTTCACCTCTGGCTGATCTCCTTCTGCCCAGCTCGTGGTTCCTCTCTGCTCTGATGCTGGGGGACCGTGCTGGCAGCCTTTGGGATTCACAGCTGCGGCCAGAGCTGCTCACTAACTGCTGGGATTTCACGCTCTCACTAGCTGCTTCCTGCTGGTTTCTCAGTTTCTCCTTAAGCTCCTCCAGGGATGGGGAAGAAGCTGCCTGCAGCTGAGCTGCGGTCGCCTCTGAACCAGTATCCCCAGTCCCGCTCCTGGGACTGGAGCAGGGTGCAGGATGGGGCATCCCGAGTGGTTCCTCTGCAGCCCCACATCCGTGGGTCTGGGTAACATCCTGCCTGTGTGGACATCCCAAGGTAAGCTGAGGCTTGGGCTCAGGGTAGCCCTATGGCAGCAGCTGATCCCACTCTCTGCAGGTTCCTGCACATCCCAGTGCTTCCAGCAGAGCAACCACCCCGCCACAGTCTGCATGGGAATTAGGGTGTCTCTGCCTGAATTTCCTGGGCCCGGGGCTCCCTGTTCCCTGTGGTTCCCACATCAGAGCCCAACACTGGAGTGGGAGCAGCTCCCCTCACTGCAGCGGGGCCAGGGCTGGGGTCTGATGTGTGAGGACTGAAGGTGGTGGTGGGGCTCCGAAAGGTCATTCATCAGGGCCAGTCCCTGGGCTTTGGGGTCTGTCAGGCACCGAGAGATCCCATCCTTCATCATTGGGGGCTGCTGCCACTGCTGCTTCTTTGGGGGGGGTTTGGTCACTTTATTGTTCTCAGAGCACAGACTGCTGTGAGCAGAGGGGCAGCAGCCCTGGGCACGGGAGAGCTTGGGATGGAGGGATGGAGGGGACTCCTCTTTCCATGCACTACAGAGATTTCCCTCCTGTGTCTATGTGCTAGGAGGAGGAAGCCTGTGGCTGTTCGAGGAGCCTCCTAGGAGCTCAGCTCTGTTCCCCAGCCTCAACCCATCCTCCACACTCCTGTTCCTGCAAAGCCCTGGCTGGGTGCTGGGATGAGGCAAAGGAGCACCAGTTTCTCTGGAGCTCTGCTAGGGTTCCTGCCATCCCCACTGCTCCCAGACACCCTGCCCAGCACATCCAGGGTCTTAGCCCTGCCCCATAAGCAGAGGCTTTGGGGTGAGGAGCTGTGCCTGCCGCTATCTGAGGTTGGTGTGATGTGTGGGGTTCCCTACAGTAATCCCCGTGTCCCGGTGTGGGATGGAGGCTGGTACCCCATGGCAGGGCAATGAGATGCCCTTGGGGGCAGCCATGGGGCAGCAGGTGGGTGAAGCCCAGCAGGATTCTCCTGTGGTAATTAATCTCTGAGCCAACAAGGAGGCTCTCGTCTGGTCTCCGCTCGATCCACCGCCCAGAGCCCCCCGCGTTCGGTCGTCGGTTCGATACAGATGGAATTAATTACTCTGGGAAATCAGCAACAGGTCTGCGTTTCTGATGGCCCTTTATCGCAGAGTCGGATCCACTGAGGGCTCCCCTGCAGCCGCAGCGGCAGCGCTGGGATTGCCTGCAGCAGCCGTGAAATACGGGGCAGCGGCCGCTGTGGAGCTGGCGCTGAGCTGCCTCTTCCAGGAACGACTGGCCAAGGCGGCTGGGGGCTCTGCAGAGGGCTGGCAGTGAAGGTGGGGGGCTGCTGTGACCCCTCTGCTCATCCCACCCAGCAGAGCCTCTACCGAGGGCTTCAGCTGCCGCCAGCCTCCCTCTTTACTACCTTTTATTGGGGTCCCAGTTACGGCTTTTAGGGCTTTCTGAGGTCGGCCAGAGGGATAAATCCCCCCCCCCCGCAGACCCTCAGGAGCTCTGCAGGATGTGTCCCTCTGCCTGGTGACTTTGAGGAGGAGAGGGGAAGGTCCTCATCAGGATGGATCAGGAGAGCTGGGTACTGGCTCGCAGCGATTTACTCTTTATTGGAGCCCCCGCGGGGAGGGAGAACCGGGACGTGAGCGGCAGAGGCTGCGGCAGAGCTGCGGGAGCAGCTACCGGCCCTCTGGCTGCTGGTCGCCACTGCTCTGCCTGGGATCTGGTGTGGAGGCAGAGGGGGTGCAGTCACCCAGCTAAACGTGGGGTGTGGGGACCCTCCTGGCTCTGCCTCCACCAGTTCCCCCGTCCTGCTGCTGCCTTTGCTCTGGGCTCAGATGGTGCCTTTAAATCGGCTGCTGGGCAAACCAGGGCAGCCATGAGGAGCTCTGGAGAGAGCTGGTGCCCCTTTGCCTTCCTGCCTGTTGCCCACCTGTGTTCCTGGCACAGAGATTCCTTGGTGGTACAAGTGCCCCAACCAGGAGCAACCCTGGTGCAGCCAGAACCTGCCCCAACGCCTCCAGTTCCCCTCCTGAGAGCAGGCAGCATCCTGGGCATGAGCCCTCCCTCCCCTGCCCATCCCAAGCATCTTCCTTCCCCCAAGAGAGCCCTGGCAGGTCTGCATTGGCACCTGCAGCAGAGGACCCGGCAGGAAGAGAGCAGTACAGTGAGGAGAGCCCTACAGACTGTTCCCAAAGGCATCAGAGCAGCATTTGCAGCCCAGGCTGGCTCCCTCCCCACAGTGTGAGCCCCAATGGGCTCCCAGAAAGTCCCCAAACACTTAAACTGAAGCCTCCAGCCGAGGACGGGCTGAAGGCTGGGACCTGCCGCTGGAGTCCCCTACACTGGGGGACCCCTCAGCCCCATTTCTTGCCCTGCTGGGGGTCTGTGGGGCTGGGGCTGGGTTTGGTGGGTGAGTTTTCCACAGGGAAAGCAGTGAAGGCAGGTCCTAACGAGGATGTTAAGAGCTGTGGTATCACAGATCCACGCTGGGTGTTTGCTAAAATGAATTGAAGAATACTGAGGGCGGATGGAGGCAGTGATTCCCCAGCCTGTGGGGGCCCTGAGCCTGGCCCCTCAGCTCAGCTGGGGTTGCCAGACACAGTATGATCCCTTTTGGGGGACAGAACTGAGATTTCTCCCTGCCCTGACAATGTAAATGAAGGATCTCTTCCTTTAGCTGCACTTAAAACAAGAGATCAGAGCCCCTGGCTGCTGTGGAGCTCTGCTCTACTGACCCTGCGGCTGCCAGACACCCCACAGAAGGGGAGCTGGGGGGGCGCTGGGGATGGGCTGTGGTCCCAAGTGGAAGGACCCACTGCCTGCCTGGGTGAGCTCCACTGGTCAGCCCAGTCCCAGACTGGGAGAGGTGCTGAGGGCAGGACTGGCTGCTGGGAATCCTTATCCCTGGCAATTCCAGTCTGACCCCAGGGCATGGGGTCGGTGTGGTGGGGTGCAGGGATGGAGGTGGGATGCAGGATGTAGGGATGCAGGCAGGATGTAGGGGTCCAGGATGAAGGGATAGAGGCAGGATGCAGGTGGGATGCAGGGATCCCTACAGGGAGCTGGGATGGCAGGGGCCCCCAGCAGGTTCCTAGAGCAGCCCTTCAGACGGGGCTGTTCCTGTCTCTCTTTTTTCCCTTAGGTTTTTTTTCCGTCTCAGACTGCCACCTTTTGCAGCCCTGCTTGAGCTCCCCGGGTAAATGAGCATCCAGGGGATTCTTTCCCCTCTTCATCCAGTGCAGTTGCGTAAGAGGGAGGAACAGAGGAGCCCAAGCAGCAGACTGCTCTGTAGAGAAGCATGAAACAGCTGCAGAGAGAGCTGCTCTCTCCCTGCTGCTGGGTACATCCTGCAGCCTCAGCTGGATGGGGCTCACAGTCTGGATGGGGTGACCCAGGAGTGTCTGGGTGGAGGGGACTCTTCCAGCTATGGCCCAGGTCTCCCAGTTTGCAGAACCAGTAGAAGGTGGAAGGCAGCTGCTGGTCGCTGCTGTTTCTCCACCGCTGGCAGGGGGTCAGGAGCCCTTCTGCAAAGGGGGAGGTGGCTGCGGGGAGCTGGGGATGCTCTGTGTGTGTGGGGGGTTCCCAGCAGGTGCCGCCTCCAGCGGGGGGAGGAGGAGGAGGGGGGTATTGGTGTCCACTGAGCTGCTTCTGCCTGACCTCCCCCATCGATTGGTACCAATCCCTGCACAATGAGATGCGTGAAGGATCGATAGACCTGCAACTCTGCTGGGGGCTGCAAGGAGGAGGGATCAAGGTAACAGCGTTTAACCCTTCCTGCCCCCTGCTGTGGGTCCCCCCCACCCCTTGGGGCTCAGGGCACCCTGGGCTGGGTGTCCCATCACTGCCTGGGGACAGATGGGGATCTTGAGCCACAGACCCTGTGATGTCCCACCCGAGTCCATCCCCAGGCATCCCAGCCTCTGCCTCCCAGTTACCTCCTGATAGACCCGTGTGGGCTCTGCTCTGCCCCTCCTGCCATCCACAACCTTCCCCGACCCCTCGGGCCTGGTGTCTCAGCTCCTGTAAGGCTCCAGAGTGGAGCTGGTGCAGAGCTGAGGGAGGAAAAGAGTCTGAGAAAGTCTCAGGCTCATAGGAGGGTGAAGAAATTTGGGGAAGGAGCTGCTGAACAGACCTGGGGGTACTTGGCCAGAGGAGTCATGAGCTCACATCCCTGAGGAGGGAGCAGGAGGGGGCAGAGCTGCCCCAGGGAGCAGAGGGCTGTGAGGACTTTCAGAACCCTCAGCCAGAAGTGATTCTCCTGATGTCATGCGGGTGATAGGATTCTGGCACCATAACAGACACCCCCCAGATGGGAGGGGGTGTCTAGCCCAGAGCCCTCGAGGGGAGGTGGGGGAAGTGGCCTGATGTTCTGGACCAACACTCGTCTGACATTGCTCTGCTCATGGTACTGCTGGCACAGGCTCAGCTGCTTTGGGAGCAGGAAGCAGAGCAGTGGGAGACCCCTGGGCAGGAGATGAGGAAGTGGGGTCTCTGTCTGGGGGAGATGGAGGGTGAAGCCTTGTCCTAGAGGCTGGGGCAGCTGCAGGCTCCCCACCCTCTGCAGCGTTTCTGTCTGGGTGCTGCAGGACCGGCGGCATAGAAGTCGCCCCAACTTTGCTTCAGGGGCAGACTGAGTCTCCTCCAGAAGGGAGAGGATCTTCAGCCACATGGACAGCCTGAGATCTGATGGGGAAGAGGACAGAAGTCACCCCCCTCACCTGAGGCTCTGTCAGAGCTGCTGCAGGCAGGAAAATTCAGACCCAAGGACCAGGACAGGAGGCAGCGTCAGGCCTGGGGGGAGACAAAAGGATCCAGAGCTGCCTCTCATCCTTCACCTTCTCCTACTCCTGTCTTGGCAGCCCCAGTATTTTGCTTTGTCTCCTTCAGGTGACTAATCATTAGACTAATTAGCTGCTAATCAATGTTTAATTACAGCTTAGCTGTTAATTACTGGAGGTGTGGCTGTAGGTTGGATGCGAAATGTTAGGGAAACATTTTCCAGGGCAGTTTTGGGGGATCTGTCCCTTAGTTGGGGGTCCCCTGCCCTGAGAGGCTGCTGTCCCAGTAGAGTTTCTGGGATGTGGTGGGACAGGTCCCTGTGACACTGCTGTGCCCTGCAGGACCCACTGCCTGTTCTCTTCATTGGCTGGCACTGGACTGAGGGGTGGGCAGCTCAGGAGCATCCCTGGTGCTTTCCTGTGGAGCAGCAAGAAGTTCTTCATGATGGGACCCTGGCCTAGGGTGCCCAGAGAGGTGGGAGAAGCCCCATTCCTGGAACCATCCCAGGTCAGGCTGGGGCTCTGAGCAGCCTGCTCTGGGTGGGGATGGCCCTGCTCACTGCAGGGGTGGCACCGGAGGGGCTTTAACATCCCTCCAACCCTGTTGATGCTCTGGGATGCTGCTGAGCATCCAGGCAAAAGCCAAGAGTGCTGGTGGAGCTTCCATTCCTGCATCTCCATATCTGGGGCTTTGTTGTGGCCCTCTCGCTCTGTGCAGGAGCCTGGGGGTTTTCCATGCTCAATCCATTGGGAAGAGCCTGCTGGAGGTTCCATTGCAGTGGGTTTGTGGGTCACCCAGGTGTGCTGCTGCCTCCTGGTCCTGGCTTGTTTCAGCCCGTGGTGGGGAGCTGGTGGCTGTTCATTCATTCTGTGGCTGCTGCTCCCTCCCTGTGACCCTCTGCTGCAGGGGCTGCCCTCAGGGTCTGGGTGTTTGTGCAAACTGGGGGAGCCAGCAGGACTGGGGGTACCACTCCTTGTTCAAGGGCCCTAAGCACCTTACGGCTCCACAGAGAGGGAAATAGGTGAGAGGGGCTGGAGCACACCCAAGCTGGGGCATGGGACCCCCCCAAGACCCCTACCTCCTTGGGGGATGCTCCACTGGGACCGGGCAGTGCTGCACCTCTGCTGACAGCGGGATTTGTATTCTCCCAGCTCCTCACATCCCCCAGAGCTCTTCTCTTGCTGGTTTATGGCCGATTTTAATTGCAGCCCCGCAGCACAACCCGGTCTGGAGCTGTGGAGGGTCCTGAGGCAGACGCGGTGGCTCCAGCCAGACTGAGACACTGGGATCACAGCTGATGTGGCAGAGTCTGTGGCAGGTGGTGGCACCTTCCCCTAGCTGGGAGGAGTGGGGGGTTCCTGTGCTGGGCAGGGAGGTTCCTGTGCTGGGCAGGGAGGTTCCTGTGCTGGGCAGGGTGGTCCTGTGCCAGGCAGGGAGGTTCCTGTGCTGGTCAGTGTGGTCCTGTGCTGGACAAGGAGTTTCTGTGCTGGTCAGGTTGTTCCTGTGCTGGTCAGTGTGGTCCTGTGCTGGACAAGGGGTTTCTGTGCTGGTCAGGGTGGTCCTGTGCTGGGCAGGAGCCAATGCACTGGGACCATAGAGGACCCTGCTCCCTGTGTCTCCCATTTCCAGGAGCCACTGGGTCCCCATCACCCACGGTCACCCAGTCTCACCCAGACAGCATTTGCGGCAGTTAAAGACACTGCCAGGGGCCCAGGGTCTGGCGTTTTGGGAGCTAACTGCCTGGTCTCTGCAGAAGTACCAGAGCTGGCAGCCCCAGGAGGTGTTGAGGGGCTGGAGGGTCCCCCCTGCTGCTGGAGGAGGTGGAACAGGCTGTGCCCATCCCAGCAGGAACCCGACTGGGTGGCACAGGAGGAGCTAGGAGCCAGCAGGGCAGGGACCACTGGGCTGTTGTGATCAGCAGCAGCTTTTTACTGCTAGAAAATCATTAACTGGCCTGGGAAGGAGTGGGGCTGGGCTGTGGGGACCTACTGGGGGGCCTTCCAGAGGAGCAGGCAGCTGGCTGAGCTGTAGCAGGGAGACTCTGAGTGCTGAGGGCATCGCCCTGCTCTGACTGCACGGGCAGGGAGGTGGCCTGGTGGCATCGGCATCCGCACTGGTATCTGCTGCCCAGAGAAGGAGGGTAGGGGGCTGCCAGCCCTTGGGACCAGGAGGGTCTTTGCAACCAGGAGATGCTGAGGAGCCGCAGTCGTGGAGCCTGAGAACCAGACAGTGGGATCCTCCTGCCGTGGGAAGGGCTGGATGCAGAGAGGCCGATCATGCAGCCACAGAGAAGGTTCCCTGTGGCCAAGTCCTCCTGTCCCTGGCTCCTCCCTGGATGGAGGAGCAGACTGGAGGGAATTCAGGAGTCACAACGGTGACTGGGTGAAGGGTCTGGGTGATGTGTGCGAGGACAGGAGCTGGAGGCCCCACAGAGATGTGCTCTCACCAGGGGACCAGCAGCTGGGTCTGGAGGTGGCTGGGGATGGGTGTGAGGAGCCCCTCAGGAGGATCCTCTGCTCTGGATCACGGAGCTGCAGCTCCACTGGGATCTCCTGAGGATGTGGCTGCTGCTCCACTCTCCTGCTGTTTGTTTCTTGCTGGTTCCTCACAGGCAGCCTTGTCCCCTGTCCCTGCCTGTCCCTTGGCAGTGGGGCTCTGCGTGTGGGGAAGGAGCTCTGATGGAGCAAGGCTGTTCATGCTTCCAGATAGTAAATTCCATGCAGAATATGGGCTCGTTTCCTCTTCAGCGATCCTGGTGGATTTAATTAGCTCCTGTTCCCCCGACAGAGTTGTCTCCGCGATCCCAAAGTGCCGCACGGGGACTGGGGGCAACTCAACTCCTGGGCTGCTGTCCTGCCAGCGCTGCCCGGGGAGGGTGATCCCTTGTCACTGCTGCATCCCTGCTCTGTGCCTGGGCTCTGGTCACCTTCCTGGGGCTCCTCCTCTGCAGCAGGAATCCAGCTGAGCAGGTTCTGAAGATGGCCCTGGCCACCAGCTGCTGGGACCCACCGAGCTGTGAGTGGGGTGTTGGCAGCAAATCCATGGGGAATTCAGTCCGAGAGGGAACAGGGAGGGCAGATGATGGAACCTGATTCCCAACACCGCAGCCTGGGGAAGCAGCTCTGCTCCCGGCCCTGCTGCTGCACAACAGGCGAAAGGAATGAACAACCCATGGGGCTGGGGGCTGCTTTCAGAGTTAGTGCTGTGTCAGGTCACTCTGGGGGGGACGTGTCGGTGTGGATGGAGCTATAGGGTTGCCTGGGCTCACCCCAAGTCGCTGCTGAGGTTGGTGGTGATGGGGAGGCGAGAGCCTGAGGGCTGCAGGATGAGCCCCCACCAGCCTTCGTGGACCTGTCCTGCTGTCCTGGCAATGTGTGAGGCAGCAGGGGACTGCGGTCCCGGAGCCAGCGATGAGCTCAGACCCGGCTCTGCCCACGGCACAGACCGACGGGCTCCAGCCAACGGCGGCTCCTGGCTGAGTGGCAGCGACGTGAGGGCTGTGTGGTGGCCATTCTGCAGCCACCTGTCCCTCCCCACGGCTTGGTCCTGGGGTGGGAGCTGGAGAGGAGCCTTTTCCTCCGCAGCATCGATCGCTGGGTGTGGGGGAAATCCCAGCAGCAAAGCCCATGGCTCTTCCCTTCCTCCTCAGCCTCCTGCTCCGGGGCAGGGGCTCAGGGCTGAGCACAGGGGTGGTTTCAGGCTCTTTTCTCTCCCTCACACAGGGGAAGCAGCTGCAAAACACCCCAGGGGTGCAGAGTTCCAGCAAATCTAGAAATCCCTGGAATGTTCAAAGGATGCCACTGACAATTGGTGTTGGGGGAACGTTGGCGGCACAGGCTGCCCAGGGCAGTGGGGGAGTCCATTGTGTGGAGCTGGTGCTGAGGGTGACTGACAGGGCTGGGTGGAAGGTTGGACTTGATCACCTTAAAGGTCAGTTCCCACCAAAGAGACTCAGTGTTTCTGGCCTGCGGGACATCCTGGCAGGGCCAGCCCTGCGCTGCATCGCACTGCAAACAACCCGTGTGCAGGCAGCGGCACGAGGAGGGGCTGGACCGTGCTTGGGCACCTCGAAGCCAAAGGTCCCAGGAAGGCTGAGCTGTAGAGGGGGACTCGGGGGAGCTGCCTGCCCCCTCATCTCCTCCCAATCCCAAACGGCCTCGCAGAGGTGGTTTCTGCAGATCCCAGACTGGCTGCTTGGCGCTGGCCCTGCTGGGGCTCTGCAGCGATGCTGGTGGAGATGCTCAGCCCTGGGGACCCTGAGGATCCCTAGGAGCTGGGGTTTGGCTGTGTTCCATATCCACAGCATCCATGTGCAGGAGAACCCAGCCCCAGCTGGTGGTCTCTGCGCTCCAGCCCCAGTGAGGAGCAGGAGGACGGCACCGTTGTTCAGGCTGGAAACAAAAAAGCAGCAGCAATTGAAGAGCTCTGCCTCCCGGGCAAGGCCCTCGATGGCAACAGACTGTGAAATGAGCTGAGGAAAAGGGAAAAGAGCTTTTTTCCAGATTAATCCTCCTTCCCTCTGGTTCAGGTAGCAGCTTTGCCAAAGGCGGGCGGGTGTTGACTGGTGCTGCTTCTGCGGCTCTTCCCTCCCTCCCCTGTCGCTCTGGCGCATCCTCTGCCATTATCCCCCCCTCCCTGCTCCTCCTCCTCCTCCTCCTCCTCCTCCTCTCCCACTGCTGGGATCGGATGTTCACCCTCTTGGAGACCCATGGGCACCTTCCCCAGTGGGTTCCCAGTGCAGATTGAGCTCCGGCTGGACGCGCAGCTGGAACAGAAAGGCCTGAGGTGGGTTGCCTAGCAATGCCCAGAGCCTCGGCTCGGCTCGGCTCGGCTCTGCACCCCCAGAGCTGGTACCCGCTTGTGCTTTTCTAGGAACAGATGTCAGCAGGGACCGGGCTCAGAGCCCCGAAAGGCAGAGCAAAGGCTGCGCTGCTGCCTGTGCTCGGCCACACTCCCCGTCCCTCAGATCTGCTGCTGAAAGCATCTTTGGCCTCAGTGAACCGTGAGGAATCAGCGCAGCGGGGCAGAGCCCGCAGCCGGCCCTGTGCTGCCTTTGTCTGGCAGGTGGTGAGAACAAGGGCTGCTGTGCCCGGCCGTGGGGGCTTTTGCATCCCAGAGGGCTAAAAACACCCTCGTGCAGAGTGGGTGTTGGGACGGATGAGGTGCCTTCCATGTGGGGGATGGCCCTCACCCAGGGGTGGCTCTGCATAGCCCCGGAGGTTTTGCCTGGAGTGTTCCTCAGAGCCCTTGGAATGGAAGGGAAAGCGGGGGTCCTGGAGGGACTGATAATGTCTCAGAGATGGTCCTGGGCTGCTTCCATAGGGAGGGAGTGAGGAATTGGCTGGAGGAGTGTCGGTATTCCAGAGGGACCCCAGGAAATGTCACTTGTGGAGGTTCTCCACAGCCTTACTCAGGGGCAGCCACAAACTGGAGCCAGAAAGAGGTGTGAGGTCACATCCAGTGATGCTGGTGGGGCTGTGAGGAGCAGATTGCTGCTCCCCATGGCTGTCCCAAGGACCCGCACCGACAGTGCTCGCAGCTCCTTAGGGCAGGCGGCATCTCCTGCCAAGGAGACTGAGAGAGAGCCAGGATCCCTGTCCAGAGGTCCCTGAGCTGGATAAAAGAGGGTCAGAGCTGAGACATGATGGAGCTTTAGTGACTTTGGCACTGCAAACCTCCAGCCCAGGCATTCCCTGCGCTCCTGTAGTTTTCCTACCGGTTCTGTGGGCACCTCACCCACCCCTCGGGCATCTCACTGACCCCTTGAGCATCCTACCATCTCCTTGGACACCCTTAGCATCCCATCCCTTGGGCATCTCGTTGCCCTGGGGCACCTATTGGGGTGCAGGGTGCCAAGGCTCTGCTCCTCGCCCACCCGGGGAACCCAGGACACTGGTGAGAGGCCCTTGGGGCACCCCCACCCCGCTTCATCGTGGGGTGATGATGTGTGTTTGGGGGCAGAAACAAGGGCTGAAGAACAGGAGCACCCACCGAGCACCCACTGAACTGGGACACCCCTCATGGACTGGGGCTGCACTGGGACCCCCATACTGGGGTGGGAGCAAGATGGGGAGGGGGGGTCCCAGAGAGGGGACGGATTCCGAGTTTACTGGGCAGATCCCGGCCGGGGTAGCGATCCGGAGCTGCCGGTGATAGCGGCGCGGGGGAGTGGGGGAGTCCGGTCATGAGCTCCTGGGGCGGGGGTGGGGAACGATCCCGGCGGGGGAGNGATGGAAACCCCCCGCTCCGCGACGGGTGGAAACCCCCCTCCCCCGACCGGTGGAAATCCCCCCACGACCGGTGGAACTGAAGAGCCGGTGGGAGCCCCAGGGATTCGGTGCCGGGTTGGGAGGTGGCACCGGGAGCCCCACCGGGAGCGCAGCGGCGAGGATGCGGGTGGCTGCAGGAGCGGCTGCGGAGGGAGCCCCCGTGCGCTCCGGGACGGGGTTCGGAAGTGGCGGGCGGGGGCGGGTCGGGCGGGTGGGNGGTGCCGGTTCGGGCGGTTGAGCAGGGTCCGGTGACCGGGGCTGGGGGCAGCGGCGTTTGCCTGGTCCGGCTGTGGGGTCTGGCTTGGGGACCGGCGGTGCCGTGAAGTTTCCCTGGGGGTGCTCGGCACGGGAGTGTCGTTAGGGACCCCGGTAGCAGCGGGGATTAACCCCCGCATCCCGGGTCACGGTGAGAAAAACTTGGGCAAGGAGCAGCCTAGATTAACGGGGGGAGGAAGAGGAGGAGGAGGAAGAAAGGCTCGGGCTGTGGGGCAGAGCCTGGCTCCCGCTGCCAGCGGGCAGAGCCCAGTGCAGGACGCAGCTTTCCCAGGGTTTTCCTCTCCTGAATTCCTGCCTGGATCCAGGAATTGCCTGACAGGAGACCCCTGTGCTTGTGGTGTGGGGAGGGATTGGGTGGGATGGAGGAATAGGATGGAAAGAGTGATGGGATGGAATGAGGGATGGGATGGGATGGAATGAGGGATGGGATGAAGGGTGGGATAGAATGGAAGGATGGGATGGATGGATGGGATGGAGAAGGCCCCTTTGGAGTCTCCTGGTTTATTTGTTCTCTGGCCTTGCGGGTACCAGGAGGCACCCAAACGCTTCCAGCCAGGTGGCTGAAGAAAACCACTGGGGTCCAGGAGTGGCCGAGTTACTGGGGTGCTGGGATGGGGAGTGGGGTGCAGAGCCGGGGGTTCAGCCCCATCCCTGTGACTGGAGCAGCTGGGGGAGCACTGGGGAGGCTTCGCCGAGCGCCTGTGTGTGCGCAGGCGGAGGGATGGGGGAGAGAGCAGGGATTTCTCGGCTTCTCACTCCAGTGAGCATGACATTCACAGCAGCACTATTTTCGGTTGCCTTCAGTGAAGGTTTGGAACTCGCTGGCTGCCTCCGCGGAATCCTCCTCGTGCAGGCTCTGTCCTTAGGGGCTTAGCCCTGGCTGGGGGCTGCGGGAAGCTGCCAGGCCGGGGAATACCTGGCACATTTTTTCCCCTGATGATGCTGCCTGTTGTTCTCTGGGATACCTGGAACTTGTGGTTAGGGATGTCTCAGGCTCATGGTTCAAGATGTCTGGGGCTCATAGTTTGAGATCTCTGGGGCTCATGGTTTGGGATGTCTGGGGCTCACGGTTTGGGATGTCTGGGGCTCATGGTTTGAGATTTCTGGGGCTCGTGGTTCAGGATGTCTGGGGTTCGTGGTTTGGGATGTCTGGGGTTCGTGGTTTGAGATGTCTGGGGCTTGTGGTTCCTCTCACATCATTTCCAGGTGGGATTTGCATTCCAGCAGAGCCCAGTGGCTGTGGCCAGGCTGGTGGCTGGGCTGGTGGCCTCGCTGTGCCTGGCGCTGTGCAGACGTGGATGAAGGCACTCAGCTCCCCTAAGAGCTTCCTGCTGTCAGGCTGAAATGGTTGAGACGTGATAAAGCCTCACAAAGCAAGAAATGAAGGCTGTTTTCCTGGATAATAGATGGAGAGAGCCCGGGGTGGTTAATTTTTGCGGGGGGATGATTGCAGCGGAGGGGTGGGGGGTGCTGGCAAGGCTGCCCAGAGCTGCTCCTGGCTGGGAGAGCTGTGGCCAGGCTCCGCTCTCGTTACTGCGCAGAAAGCAAAGGAGGGGATTCCACCCCCTCCTCCCCTTTGAAGAGAGCAGTGGGATTGTTCAGCACAGAAAGCCTTGGCACAAGGGCACTGCTGCAGCCTGAGGGGAACCTTTGCAGGGCTAAGGCGGCTGCTTTTTGGGGTGTGGCTGTGGGATCCTCTCTGAGGGACGATAATGTCCTGCAGTGAGGGAAAGGGGTAGGTTTGGAGCCCTAGAGATGAGAGCTCTGGAGCCTACGGTCCAGCTGGCTGAACTACTGTGGCCATGAGCCCAACCCCAGGTACCCAAAGGGGCACAGAGGGGACTGGGATGGGACTGGGAGAACCCCCAGTGGGTTCCCCTAGCTTAGGAACTGCATAGAGTCAGACATCACAGAGCTGCCAGGGTTCTGTAGGAGCTGTACTGACAGCCATCTCCTCCCTGAGAGCCATCTCTGTGCCAGGCTGGCATCTCCCAGGGCGCCCTGAGCTCGGCCATAGGGCTGCTGCGGTGCCTGTCCCTTCCCTTCCTGCTGCTGCTGAACAAGAAAGATCAGGATGGAGTGGGAGGTTTTAGGGTGCTGGTTGCTCCCTGTGATGCTGCTGTAGGAAAACCACTTCCTCCAGCTTTCCCTTCCCAAACCTGGCCAGTGGTGCCGACTGTGTTCCCTGCTCGCACAGCCCCTTCACGACAAGGACTGGGGTCCTTCCCCCCAGGAGCTCTTTCCCAGTGGCACTTTTTGCTCCATGTCCTATCACCAGAACCCATCGTCCCTGATGCCAGCCCTATCGCTGTGCCAGCAGCCCCAGCAGCGGCCGGGCAGCTGGAGCCCCTTGGTGCTGATGCTTTTGGGTTCGGGTACCCGGAGGGGATGGCAGGGACCCCAGCAGATTGTTGCCTCACGGGCAGCTCATCCCACATGGGCCCTGCTAGCTCAGCCTCTGGGTTGATGGAGGGGTTTCAGAGGGAGCAGTTACTGAATTAGTTTGTCGTCGCGGTTCTTGGAGCCGATCAGCTGACGGCAGGTGAATTCCTCTGAAGGTTATTGAGATAACAAAAGGCAGGAGGGAAGTTCCTTAATTTATTTGAGTTCTCTTTTAATTTACAGCCTTACGGGGGTGAGAGTACACGGAATAATTAGCTCTTATGACTGATTTGCTCTTTTCAAACAAGCCTGGCAGAGGAAGGGGAGCTGCTGAGGGTTGATCCCGGGGGAGCGAGGCTGAGCTGCAGCTGGAGCAGCCAGTGCTGTGCAGAGCCGGGAGCCCGGAGCTACTTGGGCAGCACCGAGGAAGTGTCAGGGCTGGGCTGGGTGGCACCTCTGCTCTGGAATGAGGAGGTGCAGGAGGTGCTATCCCGTGGGTGTGCAGTGAATCAGGGCCCCAGCCAGGTGGGAAAGGTGAAGTGCAGCAGCTCTCAGATGGCTCTGGATGCCTTTTGCTCGCCAGGGGTGAGCACAATGGACTGGAAAGGACGTGAATTTTCCAGCGGGTGAGCTGACAGGCCTCCCATGTCTCAGCTTGGAGCCCTCTGTGACCCTGCTGCCCTCCCCAGCTCCTCTCCTGCCTTGGCTGTTGCTGACTGCCCTGGGGGGATTTGCTGCCCCAAAGACCCTCACCCTGGCAGAGCGCCTGAGCCCAGAGCCCCAGTGCTTTCTCTCACTGGGATGCTCCTTCCCTGGTTGCTAGGATGCTCCTTCTCTCATTAGGATGCTCCATCCCCGGTTGCTTCGATGCTCCTTCCCTCGCTGAGGTGCTCCTTCTCTCACTGGGATGCTCCTTCCCTGGTTGCTGGGATGCTCCTTCCCTCGCTGGGATGCTCCATAGGGATGCCAGGAGATGCTCACTGCTGTTCCAGGGCTTTCTGCTGGGATTGTTGGAGGTATTTTGGGATGGGAGCTCTGGCAAAGGAGCTGATGGGCTGAGGAGACACCAGACGAGGCAGCAACATTTTCTCCTCTGTTATTTCATTAGTTACTGAGATTCAGGCATTTTGTTTGTGGGGTTTTTTATTCCATAAACCAACCCAAAGCTTCCGCTCCCCTTTGCTGGACTGTTTGGGTACTCTGGGCATCACTGTGTCTTCTGGGCAAGACAAGGTTGGGCGTCTAAGGGGCAGAAATGTCTATGGGATCCCTCATCATGGTCCTTTATCCCACATGTTACATTCCTCTGCCCTTCACTGCCTGCTCTGGGTCCTCCTGCCTGACTCCTGCCCATCTCAGACTTAGCTGGGCAGCCTTGAGCCCATTCCCACGCTGGCATCTCCTCATGTCCCCTCTCAGCCCAGGACCACAGACAGGCAGCAGTGACACAGCGGGGTCTGCACAGCGTTAACTCCCTCTATGTGACATCTCCACCACCAAGCATCCCAGTACCACCAGTTCCACTGGCTGCAGCTCCCTTAGGGCTATGTTTTCGCTCCGTGGTGCCATGTTCCAGCCGTGGCAGAGGGCTGTGCTGCCAGGAGAGTGATGCCATAACTGCTCTGGGGAGCCAGCCAGCCCCCGCTGTGCTGCTGTAGACTTTCCTGCTCCCCTGAGCTCCTCACCTGCCCTGGCCAAGCCTTGGTGCCCAGCGTGCCTCGGTGCCCTGTGTGCTGTAGTGCCCAGTGTGCCCCACTGCTGCACCGCTCTGCATGGGTGAGAAAGGGATTTAAACGTGTGAAGCACTCTGGACCCACTGCAGGGGGTGAGTGGGACCCCCGAGGCTCCCTCTGGCCACTGCGATAGCTTTGGGATTTCCTGAGCCCCACTACCAGGCTGAAACCCCACTGGGGAGTCAGTGAGCAGCAAAAGCAGGGACGGGCAGTGCTGCTGGGATTTATGGAAGTGATAAAACAACTCCTTGTCAAGAGATTCCCCTCCTCCACTGCTGGAAGGGGAGATCTTCCCCTCCCTGGATCGATAAACAGTTAATCCCAGAGCAGGGAGCCGACAGAAAAGGGAGAGTTTCCCAGATTCCTGAACTTAGCATCCAGCCCTGGGTAGGATGTGGGTGTGGGAATCAAGAGCCACTGATAAATCCCCGGCCCTGATAACCGCTCCCTGGGTTCCTGAAGCGCAGGAGATACCTTGCTGGATAAACCCCCTACTAAATGCAGGGCTGGTTCCCAGGTTTCTATGTCTCTGGAGCGTTTGATGTAGCTTGACTTAGTAACCTGCTTCAAAATGCTGAATCCACCCCCTGCTCCTCATTTTAATTGGGATCCCATTTTCAATCAGAATCAGCTTAAAGGGTCTGAAAACCCTGATTCCTTTGGGGCTCTGCTGTGTGGTGGCAGGAGCAAGGAGCTGAGTGATGCTGGTGTTGTGTGTCTGTGGGACTGGGAGGTCACTGGGAGGGTTCCTGGCTGATCTTGGGGCTCTGCTGCATCCTTTCTCACCCACCTTTGCTGCTGCTGTGACTTGGTGCCCACTGGGTTTTGATGACCCAGTCAGCAATGGGGTCTGCAGCACCCGGTGGGTGGGTGCTGCTCCTTTGCAGGCTGGGAGGATCCTTTTGCTCCCCAGGAGCTGGTGAGGGCTGGGCAGAGGGGCAGTTTCTGCTGTAGCCCCACAGGCACCGAACTGGGGCTGGTGGAACTGGGGACAGATCCCGCGTTCACTGCTCACAAGGGTCTCTGCCAAGGTGACCCCAGGGCAGGGGGGTCCCCGCTGGTGCCCACTGCGGTTAGGACTGGGCAGCACTCGCACCAGGCTCCCCGTGCAGCTGCGGCTCCCCGTGCCGGTGGGTGCTGGGTGCTGCTGGGGCTGTGGCTCTGCGCCCGGGGCTCTGCAGCAGCGCAGGATCCGCAGGCCAGCCCCGCCGCTGCAGCCGCCCGGGGATGTTCCGGCAGCGCCCGCAGGGCTCTCCCGGTGCCCAGGCAGAGCTCCGGGTGCCCCTGGACCCCAGGCAGGGCTCCGCGGGCAGATCCCGGGCTGGAGAGGGGCCGTTGGTGGAGCCGGGATGTTTAAATAAAGCTCTGGGCGGTGCGTGGCAGCAGTAATTAGGAACCCTGCGCCGGCTGCATCCCGATCTTTATAGCAGCAGAGCTGATAAAGCATGATTCAGGGACCTCGTTATCTTTTTTTAAAGAAGTTTTTATTTAACTTCCGTGGGGTTGCCATGGTTACCCCTGTGCAGGCTTCCCTGCCTCCTGCTCGCCTCGACAGCAGCTGCCAGCACTTAGAATTGAAGCAGCCCCGTTCGGAGCAGCCGTGGACCACCCCCCACCCCTCCTCACCTCGCGATCCTGGGGGAGCAGCTGCGGGTCAGAAGCCTCTGACCCCCTGGAAAAGGCATTTCCAGTCCCTGTGCTGGTGGAGCTTTGACTCTGCCCCGGCTCGGGGTGGGTGGGAGGGTGGGTTTGGCTCCCCCGAGCGTGGGGAGCTGGCTCTGTGACCCCATGGTGCTGCCGTGTTCACTGATGCTAAATGGTGTTGATGGTCCCATTTCCATCCTCCGGGTCCTGCGATGGGACAGAGGACACCTCGTGGCTGGAGGAGCTGGATCCTCCCGCCTTGGTGCCTCTGCAGGGCTGGGGCTGCCAGGGTGGCTCTGGGGTTTTTCCTTCTGCCCTGCAGAAGCAGTTGGCTGGGGGATGGTCTGTGCCTGGACCAAGGGGAAGGCACAGGATGGGTCCTGGGGTCTGCTGAGCAGAGCTGTGGCCCCTGCCTTTGTGCCAGCGCTGGGAGACTGGTTTGGGAGCCTCCTCCTGCGCTGGGTTTGGGACACTGCGTGGAGGGCACGGGTGGCTTGGCCAGGCTGTGGGAACCCAGGTCTGGGATGGCCTGTGATGCTCCTGCTGCAGAACACCAGGCTCCTGAGGGCTTTGGGGACTATAGAGCCCTGGGTGGGATGAGGCGGGTTGGGGAGGGCACTGGGAGAGGGGGTCAGCACCCCCTTTGCTCAGTGTTTGGCTCATGGGGCCAATGGAGTTGGGAAGGAGCTGAGTGGTGCAGGGAGCTCAGACTGATGTAGGATCAGCCCTTGCCCAGGGCGATGGCACCAGGCAGGGCAGGAGATGCTGAGTTTGAGCATCCAGAGGTTTGAGGCAGCACCACATCCCCAGCCAGATGAAGACACCAAGCTCGGGAGCTGAGGAGGCAGCAGCCGCCCCCAGGTAGCCCAGTAGCTGGGGGAGCCTCCAGATGGGAAAATCCCTGCTGGAGCAGTGGTTTGGAGCGGAGGAGCAGCACTGCCAGCGCAGGGCTTTGGTTCCTGCAGGCAGGGGCAGAGGGTCTGGTGGGTGCTTGGAGCTGCCTCTCCCACCGCAGCCAGGTACCGGGGAGCTGTGGGGCCAGCGATCCCGGTGCCCGCCTGAACCCTGCCCTCATTATGTCTGTCAGAGCTTGGTGAAGCCTCCCCTGCGGCTCCCTTGGTGAAGCAGCGGCGGGTGGGAGGGAGCGTGGGAGGTGAAGCCACTCCAGGAATAATTCCGCGCGTTCCGGGGGTAGGCTCCTGGCCTCAGCCCCGCTGCTGCTGGCCGCCAGCTGCCGGCCCCGTCGGAAGAGCCCCCGGATTGGGGGGAGCAGCTCCTGTTTGTTTGCCTCCCCTTCCTCCCTCCTCCCTGCCTTTATTCCTCTTCTCCCTCTTCCTCCCCGCCCTAGGATGTTTCCCTCGTGGTGTCGGGGCGATGTGACCTGGTTCTGTGACAACGAGGCAGCTGATTGGAGTTAGAGCCCAGCGGTGGTGAAGAAGCCAGTCTGAGAGAGATTAGGGCCAACGAGGAGTTTTCCATCCTAGCCAAGGCTTCAGGGGCTCAGCGGGCTGGGCGCTCCGCAGCCCCCTGCACTGCCGGCACCTCTGGCTATGAGGAGATCTCTGTGGGGAATGAGGGAGGGAAGCAGTGCTTGGGTCCTCTTGGATTTGCCAAGCATCCTCTCGTGGGATGGGATGGATGGAACGGGATGGAGCTGGTTGCATTGAGATTGGAGACCCCCAGACATTCCTGGGGGTGGGATCCCCTCTGCTCCTCCTGTGGTGCCTTTGGCCTCACCTGGGCTCCCTCCAGCCCTGGCTCTCAGGTGGTTGATGGATTTGCTGGTTTGACCAGTGTTCTGTCCCACATCCCCCTGGGGAGGGACCCCCCATGCCAGGGGGCTCCAGCCACCGTCTTGCTCATCCTCACAGCATCCCCCAGCCCTGAGCCCCGCGATGGCGGGAGCTGCTGAGCATCTCCCTGGGCTGCTGACAGCATCGCTCTCGGGCACCCTCCTCCTCCTCCTCGCATCGCCCACGCACAGCAGCGATAAAAGGCTTCAGCCCCGTAAACACGAGGAGAGGAGGAGGGATGGGATGGAAGTGGGGCAGCGGCCCGGAGTGGGGGAGCGCAGGCAGGGCGGCTGGAGAAACCCCTCCGGGACCTGGTTAGCGGGAGATGGGGCTCCCCTTCCATTTGTGCTTCAGTTGTCTCCTCGTTCCCCAGCAGCTGGTGTCTCACATCAGCCTCTTGGGTACCCCCATCCCTGCTGCAACAGTCCCACAGCAAATGCTGCTGCCTCACTGCCCAGCTGGCAGTGGAGGTGTGTGGCCACTGCGTCGGGATGAGGGCGATGCTGGCACCAAGGGGGCACCCACTGTGTCTGCTGGTACTGAGGGGGTACTCACTGTGCCTGCTGGCACCTGAGAGGGCATTCACTGTGCCCACTGTCACTGAGGGGGCACCCACTGGCACCGAGGGGCACCCCCTGTGCCCACTGCCTGCCTCGGGGCTCTTGCTGCCCAGCGAGGACCTGCAGCCTTGGCTCTGCCTGCAGCCCCCATGGCAGCAGCCCTGTTCATGGGCTCTGCCAGCCCCTCCAGTAGGGACAGGATCTGCTCCCCCAATGCTGGTGGCATCACTGGTGGCTCAGTCCTTCCCATGGTCCTGATACTGGATCAAACTGGGAGCAGAACTGGCTGGTGCCATGGGCTAGTGGAAGCAGAGTTCCTGGGGAGATCTCTGCTGCCCTGTCAGAACCCTGGGGTGGGGAATGAGAGCTGCCCTTCCAATGGGGCTGGAGGTGTGGAGGTGCTGCTGGGGGTTGTGGAGGTGCTGCTGGGGGTTGTGGAGGTGCTGCTGNCCTTTCCCAAGGACCCTGCAGCGATGGGCTGCTGCAGCCACCCTCAGTCCTGGGGGAGAAGCCAGATCCCTGGGCCAGGTTGCTGTGAGGCAGCAGCAGCGCCAGCTGCAATGCCATCTGCTGCCCTCGCTGGCAGAGACCCCCTGTCCCCAGACTGCTCTGTCAGAGCAGAGTTCACCTGCCTGTCAGTGCTTCTGGGAGCCAGGGCAGCACTGACGTGGGCAGCTGCTGGGGCTGTGCCATCCGGGGGGGCTGTAGAACCCACTGGGTGCCCGCTGTGGGCTTGGGACAGTCCCCACAGATGATGATTCCTGAACCATCCAGGCTGGGTCCCAGTGGGTGGCTCTGCTCGACCCCCACAGGAGAGTGACCGCTGGCCCTGGCACTGGGGCAGCCACGTGGCTGAGCTGGTGTCTGGGTGCTGGGGGAGTGCCCGGCTGCAGGACCCAAGCAGGGCTGGGCACACTGGCTTTGCCCATCTGCTGTCTGTGGGCAGGTGGGAGCAGGAGGGGCTTGGGCTCAACCCGAGCATCGCCCTTGGCTTGGTGGCCGCAGGGGCAGGCAGTGCCGCTCCCAGCATCACCAGTACCTGCTCTTGGTGCTCTGCCCATTTGCCCACTGGCAGTGGCAGCTGTTGCTGCTCAGCCTGGCCAGAGCAGCCCCCAGCACCAGCTGCCTCCGGACCACCTGCCTTCTCCCCTGCCCTGGCCAGAGGCCGTTCCCTGCCGGCACTGGAGGTGTGTGTGGGGGTGCAGTTGGCACCGGGCAGAGGGTTTGGCTGGCACAAGGTGCCCGCTGCGACGGGCAGCAGAAAGCAGGACTCTGCAGGCACAGTTCCCGGGGGTCCCCGAGGCTCTGGGGGGGTCCTAGGTGCCGACTTCCTGCCCTTCTGTGCTGGGAGATAAAACCAGAGCGAGCGCCTTCTCAGACCTAAAACTGGGCCCCACGCGGCACCCCAGCCTTAATAAAACCCCATAAAACTGTGCTAATCCACTGCAGCCCCAACCCGGGGCTCCCTGGTGGAGGAACAGGGGGGCTGGACCCCTAAGTAGATGGGGAAGCCCTCCTTTGTGGGATTTATGTTGCAGGCGTCGCGATGGGGGAGGCTCTGGCTGGATGATGGAGGGGAGTTGTCAGCCCAGCCTGAGTGTGAACAGGGGGTGTCAGCCTGGGAAGAGGGGCTGTGCAGACCCCAGAGGGAGGCTGAGCTCCAGGAGGGGGGTGCTGGTCCTCAGCTGTGCCCTGGAGATCCCACTGTAGCACCGGCTGTGGCACTGGTGGCCCGGGGTATGAAGGTGGAGACTGAAGTTTGCCTTTGGGGTCCTGGCCATTGGAGGCTTTGCCTTTGTGGGGTGATTTATGGGGTGAGATGCTGCACCTTGTGTTTGAGGTTCAGAGCCGGGGGCTGCTGGGGTCTGGCACTGCCCAGTGGGGGTGGCATCTGTATGTGCCCCCACCACCCTCCTGTGCCCCGCTGTCCCTTCCAGGTGGCCAAGCACAGTGTCGCCCCCAGCACTGGTGTGTGCTGGTGCCTCTCCAAGGTGGTGACAGCCTGTGCCCTGCTGGCAGCCAGCGGTCTGGCTTGACCCTGGGCATGGGGTGGGGGAGCGAAGTGGACACTGGGCTGTCTGGGTGGGCGCTGGGCTGGTGAGCTGGGTGCTGGGCTGGGTAGGTGGCCACTGGGCTGCCAGAAAGCTCCTTCCTGGTTTGTATCTACCCCCAGCAGAGCCAGCTGAACTGGGATCTCGTTGGAACTGGGTCTGTAGGGTCTGCAGTGGCTGTTGGGGTGTAGAATCAGCTCTGCCTGGCCAGTCCTTTGCAGGGTAATTCACAGCAAAGTGTGGGAAGGGCTCTGGCTGATCCCATCAGCAGGACAAGGGCTGTTGGAATGGCTCTGCCCAGCACCCTGAATGGTTGGTACCCAGGGAGATGCTCAGCCCAGCCCCCCCTGCACCAGCAGTGTCCCTGCCCTGATGCTCAGGGCAGCAGGAATGGGATGGAGGGGTGGTAGTGCCCCGCAGCGATGAAGCCCCATGGGGATGCTCCTCACACCTTTGCAGAAGGAGATCTCCATCCCAGCTGTGGTTGAACTGGTAAAAGCAGCCAGGCTGGTGCCTGCTGGGGTGAAGGATCTGGGCAGGGGAATTTGGGGGCAGAGGAGAGCTGGGCTGGTGTCTGGGGCATCACTGAGCCACCCGAGGGGCTGGGCTTTGGGTCAAAGAAGCAGCCAGGGGGGTGTCCAGAGCAGCATCAGCCTCTCCTGCAGCTGAGGGGTGGGAGATGTTCAGCTCCTCTGGAGAGGATTTGGGGTCTCACTGCACTGAGGAAGCTGTTCAGGGCTTTTCTCCCTGAGGCTCAAGAGGAAGGTGCAGACAGGAGGCTCCAGTAGGGTCACCCATTGCCCAACCCCATCAGTGGGTGCGGGGTGGCCCAACAGCCCCATCCCAGCCACGGGGTGTGGGATGAACAAGCCCATTTGGTGTTTGTGTCCCCTCTGCAGTGGGGTGACAGCCCCAGCCTGGACCTGGCTCAGAGACCCCCCCACTGTTCCAGAGACTCTTGGACTGTCAGGTGGAGCCGGGGAGATGTCACCTTGTGAGGGGCAGCCAGGGCAGCTTGGAGGAGGCTTCTGGGCTGCAGCTCCCTGAGGAAGACGGATTTTGGGGGGTGGCCCTCAGGATTGATTTAAAAAGGGGAAATAAAAGGGAGGGAAGGCAGGAGCTTTGCTCGGGGTTTGCTGCTGCTGAGAGGACAGATTTGCCTGCTGGCAGCTCTCTACTGCTAAATGGATGAGCTGCTCGAGTGTGGGGTATGGATTTAGGATCAGCCTGGCTGTGCTGGAGGGGACATGATGCTGAACCTAGATGGATGGGGGTCCAGGTGGGGTCCTGGGGGGAGCTGACAGGCTCTTTTCAGCAGAAGGTGGGATGGAGGAGCCTCCACTAGGAGCAGGGATAACCTTGCACAGGATAAGGTGCTCCTCAGAGCTCCCCAAACTCCCCCAACCCCACGGGTGGGTGGCTTGGCTGGGTCCCCCTGGCTGTGTGTGATGGAGATCCGTGGGGGGATACTGTACCCCACTGGGTGGGGGGCTGCAAGCAAAGCAGGATGAGTGGCTGAACTGGACAGCAGGAGGGGGATGAAACTAGCTCCACTGGGAGGGGGAAATGGGGTATTTCCCTCTGGTGGGACTGGCCACGAGGGACCGTGGGCTGCAGAGAGGGGCTGGGATGTGTTGGGCTGTGGGGCTGGTGCCTGCAGACCTGCAGGGAGCTGAGTGGATGGGCTCTTGGGGGGCTCCTGCTGGACTCCTGGTGAGGTCCTTGTGGGCTCCTGGTCCCTCAGTGCCCTGTGGATTGCCCATGCTGGTGGCCGGGAGCATCCTGCTGAGTTCCCTGGCCAGTGCCACCACCCTCCTCCTCCTTGCCAGGCAGCAGGAGGTGGCAGTGCAGTGACCCCAGCCCTCAGCACAGGCTGCGGGTGGTCCCGGCTGCGTGACCCCCTCCCCAGTTCCCTGCAGGGCTTAGATGGGCTTTTGCCGACTCAGTGGTGGTGGTGAAGGCTCTGAATGCTCCTCACGCTGCTGCAGCTCCTCTGTGGTGCTCGAGTGCCTCAGAAATCCCTATAAATAATCGGGCTGGGCCCGTGCCAGTGCCCTCCTGCAGCACCGGGGGGCTGCAGCTCCTGCCCTCCCTGCTCCACTCCTGCCCTCCCTGTAGGCTCTTTGCACCCAGCTTTGCACCCCTGCAGCTCTGGGCCAGCGATGGAATCTGGACAGGGTGTTATGGGCTGTGGGATGGCAGTGGGATGGCTTTGGGATGGCAGTAGGAAGACAGTGGGATGACTAGTGGGATGGCTTTGGGATGACTAGTGGGATAGCTTGTGGGATGGCAGTAGGAAGACAGTGGGATGGCTTTGGGATGGTAGTGGGAAGACAGTGGGATGGCTTTGGGATGGTAGTGGGAAGGCAGTGGGATGGCTTTGGGATGGCAGTAGGAAGATAGTGGGATGACTGGTGGGATGGCTTTGGGATGGTAGTGGGAAGGCAGTAGGATGACTAGTGGGATGGCTTTGGGATGGCACTGGGAAGGCAGCAGGGTGGCTGCAGAGCTGTATGCAGGTCTCTTGGCCGAGGGAGGACAAGGACTTTAATGGATGAGGGTGGGAGCTGCTGTTCCTCAGGGCTGAAGGGTGACACCGCTCGTGAGCTGTGGCTGCAGGGCTGCCTGTTGGCACGGGGTTGCCCATCAGTGTGGGATCCCATTGGGGTGGGGTTGCCTGTTGTGTACCCACAGTCTAGGGACGTCGGGCCCCTGCCTGGCCACAGCTGGGTCTGAAGCCCTCTCACCCCCCCCCCCCCCGCCCCCCCCCCCCCCCNCCCCCCCCGGCTCTGCCCCGCTCTCCTCGGGGATTGATGGTGCCGTTAAAGCGTCAGGCTGGCCCCAGCACTGAGTGGGATTTATGGTGGATCTGCTGGGCTGAAGGGTTTATGGCTGCTGGTGAAGAGCTGAGTGGGTGGTGGGGTCTGGGAGGGTCCTGCTGAGGGGCTCCCACAGCCTCCACCAGCGACGAGGCTGCTCTGCTGACCCCAAGCTCTGTGGGGTCCTCTGGGCTGCTTGTTTGGGTACCCAGCCCCAGGGCTGAGTCCTTGGGGAAGCAGCCAGGGCTAGGATCAACCCCAGCTCTGCTGGGGTCTGTGAGCTGCTGGCACTGGGACCCCCGGGATTCCACTCTTCCCCCCATTCCTGGGGTCTGTGAGGCCAGATCTCCCCCAGTCACAGGTCTGTTTGTTATGAAAGGGATCCCTCTGCCCCCAGCCCCTCTCTCCATCCCCCTTGGAGGGATCTCGAATAGGGTTGTATATAACCCCCCTCCTTGCTCTCCCAGGCAGCCATGGATCTCATTCTCCACACCTCCCCCCGATGAATTCCCCACGACAGCCCCCGGTGAGGCTGGGGTGAGGTGGGGAGCCCAAATAATCCCCCCCATAATCCACTCTGCACCCCCAGTACCAATAGATTGGGTTTAATTAGTGTTGAATTGTTTCCCTACCCAGCCCCTGCGAACTTTATGGGATCGTTTATCCGGCGGTCTGGGGGACAAAGAAGGGATGAGCAGTCCCAGCTGCAGTGGGGGCTGCCTGTGCTGCTGCTTAATTGCAGCTGATTGCTTTATCTGGTTCTAATTACTGCCATCACTCCCCTCACCCGCAGCCCGCGGTGGGGACGGGCAAGCGGCAGAGCTCTGTGGGGTCTGAGCAGGGGGTATGGGGTGTTCTTACATCCAGAATGGGGGATGGACCACAGGGCAGGGCTGGGAGCTGGGGGGATGCTGGGGGGCAGGGCTAGCTCTCTTTCCTGCTGCCTTGTGCTGGGAGCAGCCCCAGTGGGATGGGAGATGCTGGGTTGCTCCTGGGGGACCTTGTGGCCCCACAGGGACTGGTGTCCTGGGGTGATGAGTAACTGGGGCGAGGGGATTTTTCTCTGGGGACCTAATTTTTCTGGAAGAGCTCGTTATGGGGAGGGTTTGGTGGGGAAGGGTGTGAGCTCCGTGCACCCATGGCTGAGCTTTGAGCATCCTGCCCCAGCCAGACCCAGACCCAGGCATCAGCCCCACAGGCAGGCGGGGATGGGGGTGCACTGTGTCCTGCCCTCATGTTGCTGCTTCTGGCACTGGAGACCTGCTCTGGGGGGGTCCTTTCCCCGCTCTATGGGTCAGAGCTGATGCTCAGGGTTACTGGTTTTCCTGTGAGTGGGGAGAGGAGGCTCTGGGGATCCCTGCCTGGCATCCAGCATCTTGCCCTCACACAGCCCCCTGTCACTGCATCCCAATCCCATCCCCCTCTTGCCCCATTGAAGAGCAGCGGGGCCAGAGCTGCAGTGTCCTCCCACCCAGTAACCACTGGGCTCCTGTTTAGGCTGTGCTGGGGGGAGAGCTGGAGCTCCCCAGCTAATCTCCTGCCCAGAATGGAGCCTTGGGCCCATTAATCAGTGGCAGTAATTACAGTCCCACCTTTGCTTGGAGGATGTTAATTAAAGGATGGGATGCAAGGATCTGCAGCCAGGCAGCACCCCACAGCCCTCTGCAGCTCTGCCCACTGCTCCAGCCATCACTGGGACCCCCTGTCACCTCTCACAATGGAGCATCACTGCCCTGCACCGGGGGTCCCAGGGCTGGACATGAGGTCCAGGCACCGTGGGGAGGAGATCCCCTTGTGATGAGCAGGAGGAGCAGGATCCTGTGCCCCGGGGCAGCCCCTTCCCACTCCTGCTAGGTGCTCCTGTGCAGTTCCAGCTTCTCCATCTCAGTGGCTTTAGGGATCATTTAAAGAGATTCCCCTGCCTGGCTCCCCTCCCCTGCCCTGCAGCTGCACAGGGATTGAGGGTCGTGCTTGTTCTCCTCAGTTTTGTCTACATCCTGCACTGTTTGCTTTAAGGGAACCAGCAGACACCCCATAAAGCCAGAGGGTCCTTGTGTCCCATCCACTGAGGTGGGGGGTCCTGTCCCAGCCCCTGCCCCTGATCCCCAACAGTGATAGTGGGGAGCTCTGGGCAGGAGCAGCATCCAGCAGCCATCAGGTACTGGCCCCAAGGGATCTCCTGATCCCAAGGGTGCCAGAGTGAGGTATTACCCATGGTGAGGGGGTACCCATGATGACGGGGTGCTAGGGTGAGCGGGTACCCATGGTGAGGGGGTACCCATGGTGAGGGAGTGCCAGGGTGAGGGTGACCCCTTGGTGCAGGTGCTCTTGGTTGAGTCCTAGAGCCCCCTGAGTACCCACCCAGAGCCCCCTCAAGCCCATGCAGGCAGTGCTGCCTGATGAGCTGCCCCTGCCCAGGCTGTCCCCAGAGCTTGGAGCCACCGGCCTGGTGCTTTCCCCCACTCCCTGAGCTCCCAGCACTGTGGCAGGAGGTGACAAACCCTCCTCCCCTGTCTCCCCCAGGCGTCAAGCTCTGCCACCCCGGCCAGGCTCTGGGCTGCTTCCACAGGGGTGGTCCCTGGCTGGCACTGGTGAGCGAGTGATGTCCATGAGAGGCTGGGTCCCCCCAGCTCAGCCCTGGGGGCTCTGCCTGCTCTCCCAGAGCAGGATCTGGGGATGATGCCTCAGGGCTGTGCCCTCCCTGCTGCCCAGGGCTGGGGCAGCAGTGGGTGAGTGACTGCCCCATCCCTGGGGTCTGCTGCTGTGCAGCGGTGGGAGCAGCTGAGACCTTCCGGCTGTGCAATCACCTCTCTGGCTGCAGGGACCTTCGGGTGTGACCTGAGACTCTGGGGGGAAAAAACATCCTGTGGTCAGCATCAGGATCCCCTTCCCCAGCACCCTGTGAGACCCTTGGGGGGGTCCGCCCTGGCTCCCCACTTGACACTCCCCACTCCCTCACTGGGGCTGTGGGGGCAGTCTGTGGGGTGGGCAGAGCTGTGATGGATGGGGCTGTGGGGAAAACAGCCCCTTTGGAGCACAGGAGAGGCTGGTGAATGATCTCCTGCTCAGCCTGGGATGGGGAAAACCAGACCAGGCTGGGTGATGAGGGTCTGTGGCTGCATCCATGGAGATTTTGGGGGGCAGTGGCTGGGCTGGGGGTCCTTCTTCCTTACAAAGGAGCCTTTGCCTTCTCCTGTCTCCATCCCTGGCCTCAGCTGGGGACAGGACTTGTGTTCTGGGGAGGCAGCACCAGCCTCAGCATCCTGCATCCGGGCAGAGCTGGGGACTTGGTGCCTCTGGGGACCCCTGAGCTAGGGACCCTTGAACTGGGGACCCTCTGTGGACCCCTTGGGCCAAGTCCTGTTTGACACTGGATTTGCTTCCTGGTCTCGGGGGGGATTTTGCTGCTGGACAGGGTGCTGCCCATGGGGCAGTAGCAGGGTGTGGTGGTGCCCAGAGCTGCTCCTCAGCTGTGAGGGGGTGACTGCTGTGTAGGGAGTGGGACCAGCCCTGTGGGGTCCCCAGGAGCCGCTCAGCAGCACCCAGCTCGGTGCCATCCTCCTCCGTTATTAGCGGTGGTGCCCACACAGGGACGGGACTGCAGCCTCTCTCTCTCTCTTCCAGGCTGAGAAGCTGCTGCTGTGAGACCCCAGCGGCTCTTCCCGACAGCTCCGAGGGGCCACCGCCAGCTCTCACCTGCCTGTGCAGCCCCGGCGCCTGCCCTTGGCCTCAGGTACGGGGTGGGGGAGATGGTTTGGGGTTCAGAATTGGTTCTGTCACGAGCTTTGTGCCAGACCCTGTGCCCATCTGCAGGGGCACAAGGAACCCAGGGGAGTGCTGTGGGGAGGCCACGGCTGCTCCAGTCTTACAGGTCAGGGGTGGGAGGGTCTGGGCTGTCACCTCCGTGGGGGTCAGGACCTTGGGGGTCCCCCTGCCTGAAGCACCCAGAGCCCGGCTGGACCCGCCAGTACCCAGCTCTGGGCCACAACCCCCACGAGGCTGCGTGGGTGGCGCCGTCTGACCTGTCCCCATCACTTCTCATAGGGAGACTGAACCCCTCCTCGTGCTGACAGCAGCCTGCACTCGGAGCTCCAGCTGGAGGACCAGTTCAGCTGCAAACCCAGTCTGCTGGGCTCCTCCAGACCAGCTGCGGTCCCTTTGTGGGCAGCACTGGGCACTGCTTGGGGACTGGCCATGCAGTGCTCCCAGCCCATGGCTCCAATGGCTGTAGCTCCATTGCGGGGATGGACACCCCCAGAGCTGGGACCGCTCTCTCCTGGCAGTGCCATGGGTGTCCAGGTGGGAGCAGGTGCATTGGCACCAGCTGAGCCCACAGTGGGGGTCCCAGCACTGGGCAGAGACACGTCCTCCCCCCAGAGCTGCCCCAGCTGCTGGGCTCTGCACTGGAGCAGGATTCCATGGGACTGGGGTTTGAGCATCCTCGGGGTCGCTTCTCGTGGCCGGTGCAGATGGAGGCCCCAGCAGCACCGAGCTCCCTCCAGCACCCCGGAGCTGTTTCTCGCTGCCGTGCAGAGCGCTGCGGGTGGCAGTGCCTGCTGGCGAAGGCGAGGGGCTGGGTGCTGGGAAGGAGCAGGCGTCGTGTGGGCTGGCACCGTTACGCAACCTGCCCACGTGCCACCGTGCCAGCGCTGCCTTCCCCAGCAACAGCCCCGCTGCCCGCCCCGCAACACCCCCGGGGCTGCCAGAGCAGTACGGTCCTGCTGTGCCCGCTGTGCCCGCCGTGCCTTCTGTGCCTGCTGTGCCCACACCACCCTCCCACAGGGAGCCCAGCAGGAAGCCCCAGGCTGGCAGTGGCCAGCTGCAGTGCCCTGGCTGCTGCTGAAACACTGTGGGGTTTACAGTCAGGTTGTCACCCCAGTGCCTGTCCTGGGGTCTCCTGGCTGGGCAGCCACTGTGCCAGGATGCGCTCTGGGCACTGGAGCTGAGGTGGGTTCCGTTGTGCTCAGCCCACAGAGCCTCTTCCCCAGACAGATTCTCTCCCTGATGCTTTTCTCTCAGCCCTTGAACCCCCTCTGCAGAGCCCCCTCCCTCCTTAGGGCTTTGGGCTCCTGGCCCTGGGCTGTGGATATGGGTGCTGGTGCCATGCTGGGGGGGGTCACTGGGACATCAGGGAGCAGCCAAGGAACCCGCTGGTACAGAGCCCTTGCAGTGAATCTCCCCAGCACCCCCAACCCTGCAGGCCCCCACCCCGGGAGGGTGGAGGGCTGGCAGCTGAGCAGTGGAGAAGCATCTGACAGGGAGCCCTGGAGGCTCCTGTTCCAGGAGTGGGAGTGTGGGATCCTCAGACATGAAAGGCTGCTCCGTCCCCAAAGTCGCTGTGAGGAGGAGGAGGAGGAGGAGGGGAAGGAGGAGGAGGGGGACCGGGTGTGCGGCTGCACGGGGAGGTCATCCTGGGAGCGACTGGCACCGGGATCCCCGCAGCCCCCCCGCCCTCCCAGCAAGTAAATTAGGTCACACTTAAAAGTCAGTTTCTTGGCTGTGGATTGGATTCCGCTTCTCCAGGCTCGTTACCGGATAATAAATTCCAGGAGATTTATAGGAACCTTGCCCGGGGAGGCTGAGCCGCTGTGTAACGGGATTTGTGCCTGCTTCCCGCTGCCGAGCAGCTCCGGTGCCGCCGGCGGGGCGCGGGCAGGGCTGGCAGCGGGGTCGCTCCCCGCTCCGTGCCCGGGAGCGGGTGCTTTGCCCCTGGCTCTTCACCACCCCTTGAGCCGGGGGTTCCTGTGCTGGCAGTGCCGGTGCGGGAGTCGGTGATGCCGGTGCTGCCGTGGAGCGAGGATGTGGCAGGCGAGGGTTGGCACCAGGGGTGAGCGGTGTGGGGATTTGAGGGGCTACCAAGTGCCCTCCTGCTTGAGGAGGGGCCGTCCGTGCAGGGAGGACCCTGTGCCCCAATCCCCAATGGTTCTGGGGTGTGGGTGGCCCCGAGCTCAGATCTGCAGCTCCTGCTTTCTGAGAAGGGGGAAGCACCGGGGTCCGTAGGGGATTTGCGGTGCCGGTAGCACAGGGGCAGCTCCACGCCGGCTGGGTACAGAGGGCACTGCCAGCCGCAGTCCCCGTGCTGGCTGACGCTGCTGACGCTGCCCAATTAGTGTCTCGTTAGTCACTCGGCGAGTGGAGGCAGGAGGGACAATTAGGGGTGAGAAGAGCTTCCAGATGTAGCAGCCAGCGAGACGCCGCGAGCTGGCGGCTCCCCTGGCTGTTCCCATATGGAAGGGATCTCACGCACAGCAGGGTCTGCTGCGGGACCGCCGGGGCCAGCCCGTGAGCGCTGGGGCTACTGTGGGATCCTGGCGGCCACTGAGCTGTGGGCAGCCAGGGGGTGGCCCCGCTGCAGTGCCCATAGCCGAGGGCATCACCCAGGTTGGATGGAGCTGTAGGGGGGTGTTGGGGTGCACGTCGGGAAGAGCTGCGGGGGGAGCAGCCTCTGGGCATCACTCGAGCACCCCGGCCATGGTCCTGTTACCTAGTTTGTGGAGGATCCCATGTCCAGGGGCTGGGCCTGTCGATACTGGGGGGGCACCTGGCTGCGACAGCAGTGGGAAGGCATCTGGGATGCAGCCACCCCAGCAGAGACAGTGCTGGAGGCTTTAGAGAGCTCAAGCAGCGGCTGAGAGTGACTTCAGAGCCCCAGTGGAGTGGGTGCAGCTCCCCAGAAAGAGAGCTGGAGTGGTGCTGGAGTGAGGGGGCTGTGCTGGGGGCTGGAGCAGGCAGTTCCTGGGAGCTGTGCTGGGTCCTGGGGGCTGTGCTGGGTCCTGGGAGCTGTGCTGGGTGCTGGGGGCTGTGCTGTGTTCTGGGGGCTGAAGCAGGCAGTTCCTGGGGGTGCCGGGGTACTCTGAGTTGGGGTGGCCAGGTACCCAGTGCTGTTCGGGTGCTGCTGGCTGGGCTCTCTCCTCCTGCTGCCTTGGCTGAACAGTTCACCCCAGCAGCCTCTGCCTGCCCCAGGAGGTCGGGGTTATGGCTGGGGCCACCCCATGCTCCTTCGCACCCAACCCCTCACTCCACAGCCAGGGCCAGGTGGGCATCATGAAAGGCTGCCATGGGGGGTGCAGGGTCAGGACAGTGGCCTTGGGTGGGCTGGGAGAGCTCTTGTGCTGCCTTGGGGCCAGGAGCAGCTCTTGGGCAGATGGTGTTTTTGAGTGACCTTGGAGCTCAGAGCGGTTCCCTCGGCCTCGGGAGCTGTGGGAAGGCAGCAGCGGTGCTGCAACCTGCTCACGCCGGCGGGGCTCTGTCAGGGAGCCAGGGCTGGGGGGTGAACCTGAGGACGGAGTCAGAGCTCAACATCCATGACATCCCTGACACGATGGCTTGAGGGATCCAAGCGTGCACCATCATCCCCCACTGTGGGCAGCTCTGCGGAGGCACTTGTGATGCTCCCTGGCAGCTCCTCCATCCCGTGACCCTGGCTCCTTCACCCCATCAGCAGGATCACTCCTCCTCACCTCTCCTGCTCTTCCTTGGGAAGAGCCCAGGCTCCCTCTGGTCCACCAGTGCTGCGGGGCTGGGTGTTGGAGGAAGCTCCCATGGTGGGGGCTGCGGCATGGAGCTTCTGCTTTGTTGTAACCCAGCAGACCAGGGTGGGTTGTGGGGTCAGAGGCACCCCGGGAGCACAGTGTGGGGTTCACTGAACCCCCTAGCCCCTTGGCCATTGCCTGTCATGGACCCTCCCCTTTGCAAGGTCACCCTGACCCCCCGGATCAGCAGGGACCATCTGTGGGTCTGAAGCCGAAGGTGATGCTGGTGTCCTGGCTGTGACCAGGACCATGGTGCTGGGGGAAGAGCCCAGGGTGGGTGAAGCAGCACCTGGGGGTCCCTTTCACTGTCGAGGAAGAGTCAGTCCCCAGTGAGTCTGAGCACTGCTCCCACACCCCTGCAGCTGCCTACGGGGAGGCTGCAGCAGTGAGAGGTGCTCTACATTGAGAAGGGAACAGGGAGCTCTTGGCAAATCCGGAGCATCATTTGCATCCCGGCGCAGATCCTGCTGTCGGGGCGGCGGACGGGGGGGTCCCAGTGTGAGGAGCGTGGCCACTCACCAGCTCCCTGGGCACTGCTGCGAGGGAGCTGCATCCTGAGGAGCCACAGGGCTCCTGTCCTGGTGCCTCTCCGCCTCGATGTTGGGCCCCAGGGATCACCTGAGGTTGGTGCTGATGCTCCGTTCCCACCTCACCTCGGCAGCCACTGCCTCCCAGTCCTGGGGAGCTGTCAGGGTCTTTGGTAAGGGGAGTCAGTGTCCCTCAGGGTTGCTGGGGGGCATCAGCTGCCCATGGTGATACCAATAGAAGCTTCTCCAGACCTTCCCCTGAACCACAAACTGCTAAACCACAGCAAGGCTGCCCCTGCTTCTGGGCTCCCTGGGATGGAGAAGGACTCATATTCCCCTGGGGTTGACTCCTGGGACTCGTGGAGCAGCTCCCAGCTGGGTTCAAGGGTCCATGGCTGCAGCCTGAGGGGTGAGGGGCTGCCAGGCAGTGTCTGCAGGCTGGGCACAGGATGTGTGGAGAGGTCTTGGGCTGCAGGTCCAGGGGTCAGTGGATGGAGCGACCCTGGGGGCAGAGTGCTCCTGCTGCATCTCGGAGCGAGGCGGGATGGCACCGTCCACAGCAGGGGCTGGGTGCTGGGGTGCTGCCGGGCGCTCGGCTGCACAGCTCTGCCCGCGGTGCCAGGCTGCCCCGGGTAGTTAAGATGCAGCGAGCGTCACACTCGGAGAAATTTAGCCGTAATTTTGGTGTGCTCGCATGTGGCTGTGGGTAGGTGCTGTCCTGATTGATGGCAATTAGCATTTTCTAACGGTAACAGATGTTCAGATTGCCAGGAGGCTGGTACCTAACGCCCACGCTGCCATCTGCTCCGCTGGGCACTGCCTGGGGAAGCGGCACCGGCGCCACAGACCTGCCAGTCCACGCTGGGGTGGAGTTGTGCAGAGCAGGGCTCTGTGAGGGCTCACGGGGAGGAGGTTCTGTGGCCACTCATCTATTTATTTATTTATTTGTTTGTGTTCGGGGGGG
>VXBP01004896.1:403119-456365 GCA_013400115.1 Rhinopomastus cyanomelas
GTATGAGCAGTGCCCTGGCTGCTGTGGGGTGGGTACTTCCCATCTGATCCACAGCCTGCGTGTCTGCGGGGGATTGGGGAAGGGGTCTGGAGCCAGAGCCCCCAGCCTGCTGTTTGCCAGGGCTGTGGGGATTGCCCCCCTCCCCTGGCAGTGTCCCAGGGCAGGTTGGATGGGGCTGTGGGCACCCTGCTCTGTTGCTGCTCCCCACCAGGGGGGTTGGCACTGGGGGAGCTCTGAAGCTCCCAACCCAGTCTGGGAGTCTGTGGACCTGCTGCCCTTCTCCAGCTCCCTGCAGTGACCATGGCAAAACATCCCAGTTTGAAGGGGTGTTGTAGGAACAGCCTGGTGCCCAGGCAGTCCCATCCTCATCCCATCAGGAATGGGATGGCACAGAAACCCCCCAGTTTCCTCCCCACCTGCCCTCATTTGCAGCCTTTCACACCAGTTTGTCCCAGTGCCAGCGTCACCCTTGAGCTGGAGCAGCTCCTCTCTCTCCCCCATGTTTATGGAGAAGTAACCGTGCGTGGGCTGGGTGAGCTCCTCATCCTCCTGGCTGCTCCCTGCAGCCCCAGTCTATCCCCTTCCCAGCTTCTCCATCCCAGCCCCACCACTCATGGTTACCTGCTGGGATGGGGCCGGCCCTGGCTGCTGCCCCTGTCCCTGGGCATCCTGGTGCCAGGAGCCCAGAGCCTCCTCACCCGCCTCTTGCACAGAGGCAGGAGCTGGTGACTCACAGTCAGCTCTGAGCTGAGTAACAGCCCTGCAGGGAGGTCCCTGTTTGCCCAGTTTACAGCAGCCTGGCTTCTGGGTTTTGAACCCTGAGCTGCTCAAACTTTGCCAGACCTCTGCCCAGCCAGTGCCCCCTGCCAAGCCACTGTTCCCCTGCCCAACCAGTGCCCCCCTCAAACGAGCCCAGCCAGTGCCCCACAAACCCAGCCAATGTCCCCCCAGCCACTGACCCCCTGCCCAACCAGTGCCCACCCTGTCCAGCCAGTGCCCCCTTTCCCATGTCTCCAGGGGACTGCTGATCTGGGGGACAAGCCCAGCCTGCTGTGGCGTCAGCTGCTTCAGGTGGGGTGATGCCCTGTGTGCATCACCTGGGGTGGGGGGTCCTCTCTCTGCCCCCAGCTCCTTTCTTAGCACCGTTGCTGCCTCATGCAGCTGTGGGTGGGTCTGTGGGGTGGAGATTGCCCCAGTCCTCTGATTTGAGGTCACTGGATGTCTTGGGTTTTGCTTCTGCTCTGGAGCCCCTGCTGACCCTTCCTGCTCGGTAGGGGTCAGCGCTTCCCTCCTGAGAGCTGAAGCCTCCCCCAGGGTTGAGGCAGCACCTGAGCCAGTTTTGTCTCCGCTCACCCGAGCAGTGCTGCAGCCCCACTGTTTTTCCTCTGTTATCTTTGCATTTCCATAACTAATGAACCTTCCCCTGCTTTGCCACAGCATCCCCTCCATCCCTGCCAGCTCTGCCCGAGCTCTTCCCCAGCCCCTCACTCAGGTCCTGCTGGGGTTTGCAGTTTCCCCCGTTGTGTTCTCCCCTCACACCCTGGGCAGCTGGCAGGAGGGTGCTCTGCTCCTGGTGACAGGGTGGCACAGGGGCACCCGGAGGGCAACAGAAGGCAGCCATCGCAGTTCCAGGGCTGCTGCTGCTGCTGCTGCTGCTCTGTCCCTTGGTGCCCACTGGGTCCCACTGGCCGAGGCAGCCCATGGTGATGATGGGGCTGGGTGGACTGTGCCAGGGAGCTCTGGGGACCGTGGCTGGCCAACCCATAGCATCCTGACAGAGAGGAACCCCGGGTTGCTGCCCTCCCCTGTGCCAGGGGGCCAGGTCCTTGCCAGTGTGACTGGCACAGAGCTGTTCCCGTGACACATGATGAGCTCTTCCCTGGGCACCATCAGCGTTTGGGCACTGTCAGCATGTGGGTATCATTAATGTTTGGGCAACGTTAGCTTTTGGGCATCGTTACTGGTTCTCTTAAAGGGCCCTGACCTGGTGCCAGCTGCTCTGGGGAGGGAGGAGGGAACCGACTTTCCCTCCTGCGCAAACCGGGACAGCGCTGGGAGTTTGGGATGCGGCTCAGCATCCCGGGCTGGACCCTGGAGCTGGGGATCCCAGTGTTCCCCCCAGAGCCCACTGTGGGTTCCCCGTTACCCTCCGCTGTGGGCGCTGGCTGGCAGGAGGGAACTGGTGCTGTGAGCACCGCCTGCCTCATCCTCCTCCTCCTCCTCACCCTCCTCCTTCCCCTCTCCCCGGGGCTCCCCCGCCTTCACTCAGGTTGGATTCTGAGGCGCTTCTGGAGGGGTTTTTTCCCTCCCTCCCCCTTCCCAGTTTTCCTTTTGAAGCCGTGAGTCAGCCGCCCTCTGCTCTGTGCTGCTGGGATGCTGAAACAAACCTCATCCCTCGCCTGCTCTGGCTCCGGGCGGGCAGCAGGTGACCTGGCTCCTCCAGATCAGTGCTGGGGGTTCCCCACTGCTGTCCCCGCTGGGAAGAGCCTCTGCAGCAGGAGCCAAACCCCCCAGCCCTGCTGAGCCCTGGGATCCCCCTCCTGGGCAGCTTTGAGGGGTTAAAGGCATCGCTGGGAGCTGGGCATGGCTGTGCCCGCTGCTGCTGGTGGCACAGTGCGGGCTCAGCTCTCTGGAGAGGGAACCAGCAGCAATTTTCTAGCAGCTTGCCCAGCTCTGGATTCAGGCTCCTCGGGACACCTGGCCAGTGTTTTTGCTGGTTGGCAGCTGCGGTGCCCCCTGGCATGGCTGAGGCTCCTCTTCGTGCCATGTGCTCCCCCAGCACCCAGCAGGATGGCCCTTGGCTTCTGGCTCCTTTTCCATGCCCATACCCAGCACCGTGGCAGTGGGATCTGCACCCAGGGAAAGGTGACCCCGTCACTGCCTCCTCCTGATCCGCTGCCAGGGCTGGATGTGGCCCAGCCGCGTCCCCCCGGAGCTGAGCTGGGCGCTGCCAGGGCAGGAGAGGCCGAGAGCAGTCAAACAAATCAGGTGATGGATGGACTCGGGGCCAGGCTGGGGAGGCTGAGCCGCTGCCGCCAGCTGCTTCTCCAGCTGCAGCAGCCCGGTGGGGTGGGCAGGGGCTGCCGAGTGGGTTTGTGCCCCAGCACCCACCGTTCCCCTCAGCCTGGTGAACTGAGGAGCACTGGAGTGGGCTCCAAGCTGTGGGGTCTGATTCACTTTGTTTGTCCTTTGTTCCCCTCGGGTTTGGGACCTGGCGGCAGCTGTGGGGCTGGGATCAGGCAGCTGGGGCTGGTGGGGTGATGCCCACTGAAACCCATGGGCACTTCTCTCTCATCTTTTAGGAAGGTGCTGGCCCTGGGCAGAGCCAGCTTGGTGTGAAGTCAGGTGGGGGGCACTGGGCAGCTCTGGGATGAGCCAAACCCTCACCCCGCTGTGGGCTCAGCTCTCGGGGTTGGGATGGTGCAAGAGGCCAGGGGTGCAGGCAGGCTGCTCCCCACTTCTTTATCCTTTAGGAGAGCCAAGTCTGCTGCTGTGCTGCCTCTGTCCTTCTTCCCTCTCCTGCTTTCCCGATGCATCCGTGGAGCTTTCCCCACGCCTGGGTGTCCCCAGCCCGGCAGCTGGGGCTGCTCTGATAAGATGGCTCCGTAGCGGAGGGTTTGATCTATTTTTAAAGCCAGTTCCACGCTGTCTCCTCCCGCCCTCCCAGCAGCCGCCAAACCCAGCCCGAAGGCTCCTGGGAGCCAGCGGCAGCGCAGGGTGAGCCCAGAACCCTCCTGCCAGCCGCGGTGCCAGGGCCAGCAGGGCCAGACCTCTATGCCCAGGAGCCACTCTGCTGCGGCAGGAGCAGGGTCCCCTTGCTGTTTGCCATCCCCCCCCCCAAGCAGCCAGTGTTCCGCAGAAATTAACCACCCGGCGATGGGAAGTCGGGTGTTTTCTCCCCGTTTGATGCCCTGTTATTAAATCTCAATTTTCTGCGAATAAAGTCCTTTAAATAGAACTGCTCTGGTGGCGGTGACTCATCCCCCGGCAGCAGCTCGGCGCAGGAGAAGGCAGCGCGAGGGCAGCTCTGGCACTCGCAGCCCAGGGAATCCCCACATTAGCTCCCGGGGCTTTGCCATGCGGGGGGATGCTGCCCTGGTGCCTCTCCTGCCTGTCCTGCCTCCCCCAATGCCCAAGGACTGGGTACAGGGATGGGAGCTCCTGGCTGTCACTGATGCTCAGGGACTGGGTACAGGGGTGGGAGCTCTGGGCTGTCTCCAGAGCCCAGGGACTGGGTACAGGGATCAGAGCTTTGGAGCTCTCTCCAGTGCCCAGGGACTGGGTACAGGGGTGGGAGCTCCTGGCTGTCACTGATGCTCAGGGACTGGGCACAAGGTTGGGAGTCCTGGGCTGACCCCAGTGCCAAGAGAAGGACCAAGAGGGCTCTGGGAGCAGCCCCAGTCTCCAGGGAGGGCTCAGAAAGCTTCTCAATCCTGATCCGCCACCTGCAGCCAGTTTCATGCTTGGCTGGCAGTGGCCACCCGTGTGAGGTGCTTGCTGCCGTCTGGGTGCTGAGCAGGTGGGAGGGGGGCTGTGCAGGAAAGCCCCTACTGGAGGCACTGAGCTCCTCCCTGCTCTGACCTAGATGCCAGTTTAATGCTCCAGCAAGTCCCAGGACTGGAGTCTGGAGCTGCCTGGGGGAGGATGGCGTGTGGGGATCACAGAAGCCTCTCAGCAGCACTGTGTGCAGGAGCCTCCCCTGGCAGAGCCTCCCTTTGCCAGTGACCTCTGATTGTCCCTAGCACCCTTCAGCTCCCCCTGGGCATTGCCTGCCAGGGGGTCTTGGTACCACAGGAGGGCCCTTGGCAGCTGCCCTGGGCTCTGCAGGTGCAGGGACACAACTGGGGATGGTTGGAGCATCAAGGGCTGAGGGTGGAGAGTGATGCTGCTGCCCTATAAGAGCTCTCCTGCAAGGAAAGGGGGTTGGTGTCTGTGGACTTCAACCCCAAGCCTGCAGCATTGCAGGGAGGGTCTGGAAAAGGTTAGTGGGGTTGTGGAGGGGGTTTGGGACATCCTGGGGATGGGCACTTTGTACCCTTCCCAGCTCTGTTGGGGTGATTTGATGGCCAGACCCTGCTGCTCTGCTCTGGGACCTGTGTCAAGGATCCCAAAGGCATCAGGAACCTTCCTGAAGGAGGTTTCCTCCCCTCATGTTCTCTCTTGTGCTGAGGCCCTGTTCCCCTCTGGGGGAAAGGAGCCAGTTGTGGATGTCCCTGACCCATGGTGTGGGCTGCTGTTGGTGCAGCTTCTCCCAAGGCAGGTCACCTGGGTGAGTGGGCAGGTGTCAGTGTGGCTGTCCTGCAGCTCACTGCCTGGGGCACAGCTGGCACCCAGTGTGGTGCTGATGGCTACTGGGTGCCCCATGGGGGAGCCTCCTCTCCTGCCTGGGGCTGCAAAAAGCCGCTGAGTCAGCCCCTAGATGTGGACCAGGACTGTCCCAAATAATCGTAGCTCTTCCCTGTGCTCTGGGGCTGAACCCTGCACCAGTGGGCAGTGCCCCCTCTCTCCCAGCCCATGGTGCTTGTGGGTGGCTCTGAGGCAGCAGAGGTGGTGCCCTTGAGGGTTGTTCCTGGTCCCTGCCATGAGACCATCTCTGCCAGCTGGTGCCCAGGGATGGTGTCAGAGCTGGCAGGATCCCCCAGCCCCACATTTCTGCATCACTACTCTTTGCCTTCATCCTGGAGCCATCTCTGGGGGGCTTGAGGACACCTTGCACTGTGGGAAAGGGGAGTGAGCAGGGGCTGTGGCTCGGGAAGGATTAATGCAGGAAGGTTTGGGGTGGACACCAGCAGTGCTCTCTGCCTTCAGTCCCTGTCCAAGCTTCTCCTGAAGGCCCCTCCACTGGAAAGAACTCATTTTTTACTCCCATCTTCCCATAGCAGGGAGGGGATTATTCCCAGTTACAAAGCTCTGATACCATGGGGTGAAGGAGCCCGGCTGGCTGGTACCCAGCACCAAGGGGGAGCGGGGGGGGGGGGGGGGAGCTATTTTTAATGGTTTCCCCAGCAACAGAGACTTTGTTGACAGTCATTTTCCTCCGGTGCGGGGAGGCTGCTCCCGGTTCCCATTTGCCAGAAGCCCCTGCGCGGGGTCCAGCTCTGCAGGGTGCTCTGGGCGCCGGGTGGCTGCTGAGGAGACAAGGTGTTGGGCTCTGGCTGGCGCCTGTGGGGTGGGGTGTGATGGGAGGACCCCTAGGAGGAGGGCAACCTGCCTGGGCATAGTGCCCTGACCCATGGCATCACTGCCGTGCCAGGCTGCGCATGGCACAGAGAAACTGAGACCCTCAGAATCACAGCTGGGCACTGACCCTCTGCCATGGGGACCTTGCCTGTGCCCTTCAGGTGGCTGGGGTCTGCAGGGGGGTGATTCCTGGAGCCCCTTGGGGCAGTGCAAGTGCTGGAGCAGAGACCTGACCCCGCAGCTCTGTCCTGTGGTGGATGCAGCAAGCAGTACCCAGGAGCAGCCTGATGGGTGCAGGGATCTAAGGAGGGTGAGCAGGGCAACCCACTGGGAGCTTCCTGTGCCCCTTGGCACTGGGTCTCTCCTACTGTGGCTCCTGTGATGTGGAGTGGTGTAACTGGGAAGTGTTCCATAGCAGCTCAGAGCACAGAGAGCCCAGGTGGGGCCAAGCGAGGGCAGGGGGGGGCTGCCCTGTGCTCCCTCCTGAAGTCTGTGGGGAGGGAGGATGCTCATCCCTGAGGTCCCTTGGGAGCAGCAACCCCTTGGGCACCCATCTTGGGAGGGTGTTGCTTTACTCAGGCTTTCAGATCAGCAGACAGCTGCAAGTTGGGGCTGAACACCTCCCCCCTCCAGGGGAAGGGGTCACTCTGGGCTGGAAAAGGGACCTTTGAGGGCTCTGGGTGGCCCTTGCCCAGCTGCCAGGGGAAGGGTGCTGGCCCGTTCCAGCCGTGCAGTGGGGAGCTGCTGAGGGAGGGCTCAGCTCGGGCTCTGAACCCATGGAGGAAGGGTTTTATCAGCTGTTCCAGCTAATTTTCTGTGGCTCTAATGGCTCTGGGAAACAGGTAATTGCTGCGATCGCCTTACACGTGTCGGCATTAAAGGGAATTGAGGGGACTGGGTGTTAATTAGCTGTACTTGTGTGGAACCTGGAACATATTAACCTTCACAGGATCCCAAACTGCTGGGGATGAAGAGGGGATTTAATGATGGGAGAAGCAGCAAAAACAAAAAGCAATTAGGGCTTTTTTTGGGGGTAAGACGGGGGCTGGCAGAGCAGCCCAGCAGGCAGGACCCGCAGTCTGGGGGGGAGAGGAGAGGAGAGGCAGGAGGGACCCTCTGGGTGGGGGATGAGCAAAGCCAAGAGCCAGGGGTGAGTGCAAACTCCTCTGGCAGCAGCATTCCGGGGCAGGAGGATGAGCAGGGAGACCAGGATGCCCGTTCTACCTCCTGATGCCGCTGATGTCCCTGGTTTCAGCTTTGCAGGGGATGCTGCAGAGGCAGGTGCCTGTGCTGGGAGCAGCGATCCCTGCGCTCGTCTGGCTCCTCTAGAGCAGCTCTGCAAACGTCCAGCTCCAAGCACAGTGCTGGCTGTGAGTCTGCTGGGCATGGGGCAGCCTGACAGCTCTTTGGTGGGGTGGGCAGAACTGGGGGCTTTCTGGTTGCAGGCTGTGTCGGGGGAGGGCTCTGGGCACCAGTTCCCCTGACTCCCTGGAGATGCTCTGGGATGCGGCTGGGGACCAGCTCTGAGGTTAAGCTGCTGGCTCAGCACCCCGAGGCCGTGGGGATCAAGATCATAAAATCATCAGGGGTTGGAAGGGACCTCGAAATATCATCTAGTCCAATCCTGCTGCCACAACAGGATCAACTCCTGGGCTTCAGGCAGAGGGAGGAGGAGATGGAGACCCTGAGCTCAGCAAGGGCCAGAGCAATGGGGCTGAGCAATGGCCGGGCTGGGAGAACTGGGATCTGGCGCTGCAGGGAAGTACAAGAGTGTTTCCATGGCAACTGCAACAAACTCTCTCCTCCTCGGCGAGGAGCTGAGGATGCTCCCTCCTGTGGCAAAACCCTTCGGGTGTTGGGGATGCTCCTTGCTCCTTCACAGGAGGGTCCGGTGGGTGGGCGATGCGATGGGGCTGCAGTGGGGAAGAGTTTGCTCTGCTTTGGTTTCTGGAAGCCCAGACTGGACGTTTGGGAGCCAGGGACTGGCTCTTCTGGAGATGTTTAACCCCCTCTGCTTGCACAGCAGTGGGACAGGCTGGTTCCTAGTGCCTCCTCTGTCCCGCAGGTGTTGAGCAGCAGGGAGATGCTGGGGTCTCCCCAGCCCTGACCCCTGCTGTGGCCACTGACACCTCACACCCAGAGCTGTCAAAGCCCAGCCAGACACATGAAGCCTCTCTGACAGCCCCACTTTCCTGCTGGGAGCACTGGTGCCTCCACCAGCAATCGTGAATATCCATCAGCACCGAGCAAACAAACTCCCTGCTCCATTTACTCCTCCCGGCGCTGGATTTAATTAGGATTTTCCAGTTTCCTGCCTGTCCTGGGCCGATTGCTCCTTAAAACAGTGGAGAATTAATTTGCACCGGCTGTCAGAAAGGGGCTCTCCCCAGTTAGAGAAATAATTAAGCCATCATCACACATCAGGGGTAATGAATCGCTGCCTTCACAGGTCGTTTGTTTCCTTCCACACTGGCAAGGGAGGTGCAAACTTAATGTGAGCAGCTGCTGGGTCCCCCCACCCTGTTCCCTCTTCCCTGCCCCCTTCCAGCTCTGGGGATGCTGTGGCTGAGCAGGGCCATGGCTCTTGGGAAGCGTCCTGGGTAGGTAGGTGGGAGCAGCTTCCCAGTAGACCCAGTGGTGGGAGAACCTGGACTCAGATCACTCTGGTCATGCTGTGGGGATGTGCTGGTTGGAGTGGTTGTGGAGGCTGGGAGCAGGGTAGGGGGGTGATGACAATGGTGCTGATGGCAAAAGCCTTGTGCCTGTGCAATGGGTCAGTTACTGGGGGCAGGGGGTGTAAATGTGTCCCCAGGGGTCAGGATCCTCCAGATCAGCTGGCAGAGGGGGGCTGTGGGAGGCTTTATGTGCTGCTGCTGGTGATCAGTGAGGACCTCAGGGAGCACCCCCAGGACTGCTGTCCCCACCTTCCTCAATGTACCTGTTGCCCTTGTCTTCCCACTCAGTGCTCTGTGGCTGGAGCTCACTGCACACTCGGGGTAGCGGGGGGTCTGTAGGGTGGCTGTAGCGGGATGCTCCTGCACATCCTCTGTGGCCCGAGGTGGAGGCAGTGAGGAGATGCCAGGAGCTGAGGGAGATTCCAGCAGTGGCCCTGCTGTGTTATCCTGTCTTGTGAGACCCGGGTTTATCCCTCCTGAGGGCACCTCTGCACCAGGAGTCTGAGCTGGTTGCTGCTGGGAGGTGGCTCTGCCGGGCTGAGGGAGAGATCTTGAAGGATGCAGCACAGAACCACAGACCCCTGCGGGTTGGAAGGGACCTCACCTTCCCTCCTGCTCCCTTCTCCCAGTTCCAGCCTGGCACTGTCCCCCTCTGTGCAGCAAACCGGCCTGTCACTGCATATGGGAAGCATCTGGGGGAGTTGGGGTAGGAAGGGGCTGGGAAGTCTGAAGAGCACCTGGAACGAAGCCTCTGGGGCCAGTTCCCCCTGAGCAGCTCGGCACTGGGCTCTGCAGAGCCGCTGGTGGGGACGAGCATGCCCCGAGTGAGTCCAGCAGGCTCCTTCTTCCTGCTCCGTGTAACAAGTGCCCCGTCTGGTCTCCCGTTCCGCTGTGAACCCTCCCCTCTGTGCCGCAGATCCCAAACTCCTGGGCGCCAGGGCTGCCCTCTGCTGCCCTGGCAGAGCTGCTCCGCAGGGGCAGCGCCCGGGCTGGGAGCCGGTGCCCGTGCGAGGGGCTGCGTGGATGCCGCGACCTCGCGGAGCTGCGGGGACGGAGCGGGAGCGCTCGCCCCTGCCTGTGCGGGTCTGTGCTCACACCTGCTCGCAGCCCGGTGCCCGCTGCGGTGCCAGCTGATGAAATGCAAGTCCTCGGGAGCTGGAGTGCTTCTCCCTGTGAAATGTGGCAGATGGCCTCCATTAGGCGGCTGCTCCAGGCAGCTGCCAGGCTGCGCTCAGCCCCTCTTTGCGAAGGCACAAAGGGGAGTGGAGGGGGGAAGCCTGGCAGTGGCAGCCCGTCCCTCCAGCCGTGAAGAGGGAGTCGAATTCTCTCTGGAGGCAGCAGGAGGAGCAGCGTCCACAACCCCCAGCTCCTTCCGAGCGCTCACTGGCACAAGGAGGGATGGGGCTGCTGGTCCTGCCCCACCAGCCCAGGCCACCCCAAGGGGAAGAACCCTCAGACTGGGAGGTGTTGTCCTGCGCTGTGCCCTGGCACTGCCAGGCTGATGCTGTGGAGCCAGGTGGCAACAGGAGTAGCTTCTCTGGTGCTAGGACAGCCGGGGAGAGCTGCAGACACTGGCTGGGGGCCCTGCAGGTGTTTGCACTGAACCAGTCCAGCACTGGGCACAGCCCTCCTGCTTCCCCCCAGTCTGTGCCACAGGCAGCAGCTGGCACAACTGTTATCTGACCCGTGTGCCGTGTCCTTCTGTCGTCATCCTGTTCTGGTGGTGGATGAGGGGAGCTCGCATGGGGTGCACTGGAGGGGGTGTCCCGTCTCCAAACGCTGCTCCCTTGGGGCTGCAGGGTCTTGGCAAGGGGTGAAGGAGGTGCCCTCAGGAGCCCAGAACCTGGCTGTGATGGGCAGCAAGTGGCACCATGAGGGGCACTGCCCCCACTTCACAGATCTTGGGGGGGCTGTCATGGGGGGACACCCAGGGGTGGGTCTCAGGGGGCAGCAGCTGGTACTGGGAGGTGGGAGTGGGATGCTGCAGGGCAAGTGTGGGGAGACCCCCATCTGTGGAGCCTTGGGGAGTTTGGGGGATCTTCTGAGGGTGCTGCAGGGTGCTAGGGGTGCTCAGCGCTGGCCGGTAGGAATTGGGCTGCTTTCCCAGGAAAACAGCTTCATAAAGCAGAAAAATTGAAGGTGGTGAAGCTGCAGTGAAACCTCTGCTGGCAGCTGGGATCTGGGAGCACTGGGCATCCCTCTCCAGCAGCTCCTGCCAGACTGTCTGGGCACTGCGGGGTGAAGGCAATGCTGATGGGCTCAGCATCTCCTTCAAACATGGAGGGAGGTACCAGTGAAAACCAGTTGCCTGCCTGGACCTGCAGCAGGACTTGGTGCTGTGGCTGGTGTCTGGGAGCAGGAGCCAGGGAGGAGGAAGAGGAGGAACTGCTGGAGGCTGGCTCCCAGTGTCTCCACAATGTGGGGAGAAGGTGTAAACTGGAGGATAACCTGAGGGTCCTGGCTCTGTGTTCTCGGAGCATCTGCTGCTCAGGAGATGATGGTCCCTCACACTTTGAGCTCTAAGGCAGCTCAGCTGGTGCCTCTGCCCTCTGTGCTCCCGGGGTTGTGCCTTCACCGAGGTTTTCTCCTCCGTTGGCTAATGTGGCCCTTGTCTTGTGTTTTAGTTAGATTGGGGCCTTCTGATAACTGGGTCCTGTCCTCACAGCTTGAACGGAGCTGCAGGAGGAGCCTCCAGCTTCTCCTGGGCTGTGGGGTGCAGGCACAGCCCCGCTGCCATGGGGTGCTCAGGTTGGTGGGCACCAGCCTTGCTGCAGGATGGGTCCTTTCCTGGGGTCCCATCCATCATCTCCTGCAGGTCCCTGGGGTCTCTCAGGATGGGAAGCACAGGTTGCTCCATCTGGTCTGTGTTTGGAGGAGAGGGGGTGGAGCTGGCCCTCTCCACCAAGGCACCAGGGCTGGTGGGGCTGAACTCTCTGCTGGCTGTCCCCAGCATCCTGAGCCCTGGCTTGGGGCGACTGAGGGTGTTAAAGCCCTTCCAGGAGAGCGTTGGGTGCTGGGGGTGCTGTGGTCCCATTGCACCCCTTCCCCTAGGCTTGCTGTGCCCTCCCAGTGAGGAGTGGGGCTGCTCCGTGGAGAAGAGGGTCTGGCTCCAGGTGCTGCTTCACCTCCTGCCTTTGGGAGGTGGATGGAGAGAGGTGTGTGTGTGGGGGGGTCCCCTCAAAGGGCAGCAGACCCTCTCGATGGTTAGCGGGGGCCAGTGGGCTGCATTGCAGGAGCCCTGGATCGAGTGTTCCAGAGGAGAAGATAATTGAAGCTCCAAAAGGACTCGGGTTAATTTGATTAGGCAGCGCCGTTGCTGAATTGTTCTTCATCAAAAGAGATTTAATTTTGACAGGCAATTAAATCCTTCTGCTGCGCCGGTGCCCTGCGTCTTCCCAGCAATAGGGCAGGGTGGGTGGGGAGGGGGTTTGCAGGTCAGCGGAGAGACGGGAGGTGCTGGGGGGGCGATGGGGATGAGGAGGGAAGGGAGTGTTGGGGAGCGACAGGGGTGCAGAGGTGGGAGGGGCTGTGGCAAGTGCTGCTCATTTAGTTGGATCTCAGGGCTTTAACTAACTGCAGTGGTGCAGGAGGCGGCTCTGCCCTGCTCAGTCCCCTCTCCCCACCAGCTCTGCTCTCTGGGGGCAAAGCCCCCATCTGTAGAGCTGCCCTGAGGTGGAAAAGGGACCCTGCTGGCGCTTGGAGTGGCAGGTTTGCTGCAGGATGGGTCCCCTCCTGCTGTCACAGCCTGGGTGGGTGATGCTGGCATTGGCATCCCCTGGCTCCCGCGTCCTTCCTGCCCCGCGGTGAGGGTGGGGGGTTATCATCCAGCTGAGGTGCCCTAATCCCTGCCCCACTGGGGCAATGGCCACATGGAAGCCCCACAGCTGGGGTGGGAGATTTGGAGCTGGCGGTGAGAGAAGGAGTTCGGTGGGGAGTAACAGAGCTTTAGGATGTGGGGAGCTGGAAGGGGGTGCCCGTGCTGCCGTGGGCAGGAGTGGGTACAGGCCCTGGTGCTGTGGGAGGAATCAAGGAGGGCTGTGCCATGCTCAGCGCCAGGAGTGGGAGCCTGGCAGAGGTGGCAACAAGCAGTGTGGGGTTTGTGGGACTGGGTGATGCTGCAGCTCAGTGGGGCTCTTCTGCCTCTGAGGTGCTGCTGGCACAACTGGGTCCTGGCTCTGCCCGCCCAGCTGAGCCCCCCTGGGCTCCCCTCACTCTCGCTGGGGGCACACAGCTCCTGCTCTGCCCTGGATGAGGAGAGCTCCAGGGTCTCGAAGTTGGTGTTGCCTGTGGTGCTGTGCCTGCACCTCTCCTTGGGCTCAGCCCCGGTGGCAGGGCTGGCAGCTCCTGGCACCAGGGGAGTTTGCCTCTCTGATCTAATCCTTCTCAGACTGGATGGAGCCGTGGGGAGATGTTCTCTCACAGCCTCTCTCTTCCCCTTGCCAGCCCTGAGGAGCGGCTCCAGGCTTGGCTGTGTGGGAAGCTTCCAGCTCCTGCGCTCTGCCCGATGGGCTGTGCCTGGCACGAGCTCTGCGCCAGCACTTTGCTGGTGGCCCCTGGGCAGCAAAGTCAGAGTCTTCCCAGCTCTCACCCTTCGCAGGGATGGGATGAGGAATGAGCTGCAGGGCTGCTGTCAGTTGGGTTTCCTGCTCTGGGGGTGCCAGCCCTGCCCACAGCCCCACTCTGCCCTTGGCCGTCGCTTTAGCCTGGGTCTTTGTTCCCCCCTCCAGTGCTGCCATCTGCCCACTCCCCCAGACCTGCTGTGGTTCTTGCACCTCATGCCCATGTTCCCCGCTGGTTCCCACTGGCTCCTGGGCACTGAGCTCTCCTGCCCACGGTGCCCGGCTTCCCCCTTTGCTTGGCAGGGGGTTTTCTATCAGGTGCCAGCACAGGTGGCAGTGGGAGGACAGGGACCCGCTTCAGTGCCGCCGCAGCCTGTGCACCACTGGCTGCTCACGGTGCTGCAGTGAGTGGTCCCAGCTCTGAAGTGGGTGCCCTGCTGGGACCATCCAGGTGCCACCTGTGGGTAATGGTACCAGGGCACCCCCTTTTCCCGGAGCTGCGGGGTCCCACAGTGGTGGGCAATCAGCCCTGGGAGGATCAAGGTGCAGTACCCCTCATCCCAGCCCCAGGGCTGGCAGGGGGGATGTCAGGGGGGGTGCAGCGGGCACCTGCAGCTGGCGGTGGCGTGGGCAGCAGCCCCAGCGAGCCGGGCGCAGTGTTTACCGCTCCCCTCCTGGCCCGGTGCCTTATTTGTTCTCCTCTAATTGAGCAAATGGGCTGTAGGCAGAGCTGGGCCAGCATTGACTTGATGAGGGGGAAGCGTCAATGGGGCGCTGCGCGTGAGGAGGCTGAGACCGCCGCTGCCAGGCTGCGCAGCTCCAGAGTTGTGACGCTTTGGTTCCCCTGGCCCCGGGGACCCTGACACTGATGGATGGGGATGTGGTACCAGCACAATCCCATGCACGAGGAGCAGCTCCTCAAAGCCCAGCCCGAGTGAAAAACGATGGCACAGAGGATCCTTGGGCTTCACCCAGCTCAGTCGCCCCGGATTAGCAACTAGAAAGTCGCCAGGCTGCGAGCGGCGGCTGCGCCGAGCTGGCTCCGAGGTTTGCTCCACTGCTGCTGCGGCAGCACTGGCAGGAGCACTCTGTGCTCCAGAAGTTGCAGTTCCTGGCTGCTGGTCACCCTGCCTACGAGCACCCACCCTGCCGCAGCGCTGCTGGGGCTGTGCCAGCCCATCGTGCCCATCTCCTGAACTGGAGTCCCGGCCCCGTGCTGCTGGTGATGCTGGATGTGGTTTTATGGGCAACACATCTCCCTTGTGTGAGGGGAACTCGGGTCGCTGAGGTGGCTGGGTCTTCCGTTGGCATCTCAGTGCCGATGCCTCAGGGGTGTCTGTGGTTGCTCCCCGCAGTGAGGTGTGAATCAATGGGATCCCCATTACTGGGATCCCATTGGAGTCTCTAACGGCAGCACTTCCCGGGGTTTGAGAGCTGCGCCCTTGTCCCAGTGGGCTCCCCAGGTCCCTCGTGATGGGCACTGGGGCACAGCCAGTGATGTTCTGGAGCAGCAGCTTTGTGAGACGTTGTTGGTGCCTCCAATGAAGTGGCTTGGGGGAGTCAAACCAACAGCATTGGGATGGAGCAGCTGAAGGTGGGTCTGTCAGGGCCAGGGCGCTGCACTGAGAGGAGACCAAGCAGAGCCAGAGCGGTGCCAGAGCTGCTGCCAGACACCAGCCAGGAGGTCAGAGCCCCCCGTGCCCACTCCCCACCCCGTGCCCATTCCATGTTTGCCCAGGCAGTGGGGAGATCGGGAAGCCCCCCTGCCCTCCTTGAGCCTCCTTGTGTCTCAGGGCCATCGTAAGCAGCTGCTTCCCTCTGGTCCTCCAGAGCTTCCCAGAGCCTGGCAGCCCCTCTCTCAGAGTGAGGGGCTGGGGTTAGGTCAGAGCCCCCAGCACCAGGTTCTCACAGCTCTCCAATAGAATTTTACTGCTTCTTAAACCACTGACACCAGTTGCCCTCTGAATGAGCAGGTGGCAGAGGGAAACCCTGGCAGGGCTGCCCCTGTTGGTTCTCACTGTTTGGTTTGTTACCAGGAGTTTGGGGTTGTGGCTAGGAGTTGCCTAACCGGGTTTGCCCCATGGTGTGGTGCTGGTTGCTGTGCCAAGGGCTGTGCCCTGGCTCCCTGGACAGGGAAGTGGCTCACTGTGCCCCTTGGTGTTTGCTTCGAGCCCAGGGAGCACCCAGTGCTCCTGCTGTGGCAGAGGGGTTGGACTGGATGATCTTTCAAGGTCCCTTTGGATGATGATTCTACGTGGGATAAACCCCTGATGGGCCAGGGGCCCTGCCTGTGGGATGCTCAGCAGGGTTGGGGAAGCTCGTGTCTCTGTCACTCTCCCTACAGCTCATCCTGTGCAGGGGGCTGGAGGGTGACACCTCTGGGGACGGAGGGGAGGTGGGATGGACTGAGCCCCCTGTGCAGGGCTGGGAGCAGAGGGAAGGGGCCAGGGGCTGCAGGGCTGCTCTCAGCCCTGTCTGGGGTCCCTTTGAAGCAGGATCCTGGCTGCTGGGGCTGTGCCTGGATGGGGTTCCTGGCTGTGAAGTGTTTTGGTTCTTTGGGATCCTGGGGTTGGGCCCAGGGGGCTGCAGGCAGCTTTCTTTGGGGGTGGTCCTTGATGCTGATAGGGGCCTCTGCTGTTCCCACAGCAGAGTGGGTGCTGGCTGCTAGGCTGGAGGCATCAGCTGGGGAGCTCTTGTCTGCTGGAGGGAGGAGTGGAGATGTGGAGGAAGAGCAGCTCTTGTAACCCCCAGCCATGGCAGGAGCCCCCCAGCAGCCTCAGGGGGTGACCTGAAGGGCTCCTATGGACCCTGTGACCAGTGGACCCAAATTCCTGATCTGTTCCCCTGAGCTTCCTCTGCACTTGGGGTCCAGGGGCCAGTTCTCTAGCCCTGTTCCTTCTGCTGGCTCCAGTTAGACCAGAGTGTGACCATGGCTGCAGCTGCTGGGGGCTGGAGAGGAGGTGGCCCCAGGCTCTCCCTATCACAGCTGCAGCCAGGGACAGCCCTTGGTTGCCCCACTGGATCCCCTGTGCTGCCCAGGGGTCCTACTGCCACCTCGGGATCCACAGGTAGCACCTAATGAAAAATTCCCGTGGATCTTCCCTCCTGCCAGTGCTGCCCCCCAACTGCCCCCCCGGGGCCCCTGTGGGTTACAGTCATGGCCCCTCTCCCAGCCGTCGCAGCCACCAGTAAATCCATCCCCTCCGAGGGGTCCTTCCCCACCCATCCTCACCCTTCCCCGGGCTTCTCCAAGGCCCCACTTCCCACAAACTGAAGGGAGCTGCGGCGTGAGCCCCCCCATAATGGGCTGGGAGCAGCACCCCATCAGCTGGGGGTGTGGGTGGGTAGGAGGGAAGATCCATAAATCCCCCCAAGGTTGGGGCTGTGGGGGGATGCAGCCGGGACAGGGGGTTCGTGTGCAGCTCCCCTTGCTCCAGATGTGGGATGGCAGTGGGGTGCAGGATGGCAGGGGGGTGTGGGGTGTGGGATGGCAGTGGGATGACAGTGGGGTGTGGGATGGTGGTGGGATGCGGGATGGCAGTGGGATGGCAGCAGGATGGCAGTGGGATGCGGGATGGCTGCAGGATGCAGGATGCGGGATGGCAGTGGGATGGCAGTGCCAGGTGCTGCACTGGCAGCCCGTGGAGCAGACTGTGTCTAGCAGACCATCATTACCAGAGGGCTGCCCTCTGTCTGCAGCAGTCATTTAGACCCCTCTGTTCTGCCTCAAACCACCTCGGGGCACAGCGCTGGCACCACCAGTCCCTGCTCCAGGCAGCACCCGGCACCCAGTATCTGTGGGACTGGGCCCGGGGAGCAGCTCTGGGTCCTCTGGGAGCCTTCGCTGAGCTGCTTCCAAAGGTGAGGGGCTGGCTGCTGTGGACCAGCCACCCCAGGCTCTTCTCCCATGGGTGGTCCCTGAAGGGTCCTCGGGACCCCAGCTCTGGTTTCCCGTGGGGGTTGTTGCTGGTTTCCCGGTGGGGCTGCTGGTTGCCCAGTGGGGTTGCTGGTCTCCCACGGGGGGTTGTTGCTGGTTCCGTGCCGAAGGCAGGGCACTTTCCCCCACGGCTGCGCACGTCTCTCTCCAGGACCATAAATCCCGAGCCGCGAGATCCCGCTGCGTCAGCAGCCAGCGGAATGATGGCTATGAAACCTGACAAAAGTCCCTCTAACTCACCCTGGCCAGCGCCCGCCTCCCTCCCCGCAGCCGTCATGGAAACCCGGAGGGATGGAGGCTGCTGCCTGCCGCAGCACCCACTCCCCCCCTCCATAGCCCAGAGCCTGGCTAACCGGGCACTAACGACCCCAGGCTGCTCCCCCCACTCCCGTCTCACCAGTGGGGATGTGGGATCCCTCAGCCCACGGGGCACCTGGGAGGTTTGGGAGGTGCTTTGCTCGGGCGGTGGGTCTGGGAAGCCGTGACGGTCCCTACTCCCCTCCCCATGGCACCGGTAGCCCTCTGTTCCTCCGCAGTGGCCAGCTTGCGTGGACCGAGTTCTCTGGCGGCTCCTGACAGTCCCTGCTGGCATCAGGATGGGGGTCTTTGGGGGTTTGAAGTGACCTTGGCAGGAGCAGTCAGTGTCTCCCTGATGCTGGATGTGTTTGAGGTGGTTTTGGTACGGGGNNNTTTGTGGTGGTGGGTGTGGGGGGGGGGGGGGGGGGGGCTGGGTGCTGCGGCTGGGTGCCCCCTGCTCCCCCAGCCCTGCGCCTGGGGAGTACCCAGGACCCATCAGCCCATCCTGGAGCCTGGTGGGTTGCACAGAGGGGGTTTGTTTCCTCAGCACCGAGCACCCGTGGGTGGCCAAGCTGGCTCTGCTTCTGGGTGCTGCAGGGGGTCTTGTGCCCGGCTCTGGCTCCAGGGGAGGGCAGTTAGTGGGGGGAGGTGGATGACCCCGTAGTTTAACACCCCCACGCTCGGGGCTGACATCTCCACCGTCAATTTTCACACCCTTGGTCTCTCCCCAGTTCCCGACAGACGAGACCCCTCTCTCCCAGTGTGTGGGTTGGGATTCCATCATTTCCTTCCCCATGCTGGGCTCTGTTCCCTTGCTGGGAGGCTCAGTGGGGTGGAACGGGGTGGGAGAGTGCTGTGGTGTGCCGGGGGTTCCCCGTGGGTCCTAGTGGGTGGCCAGGACCTCTTGCCTCCTCTACTGGAGGATGCTGGAGTGGTGATGGTGGTTTTGGGGGAATGTGCAGTGGTAGAAAGGACTGGGAGGAACTGGAGAGAGGACCAGTCCTCCTTCCATCCTCTGCCAGAGCTGGGGGATGCTGCAGTCAGTGGTTTCCCAGGATTTCAAGCTCCAAATGACAGTCCTGCTCGGGGTCCTGGGAGGTCTGTGAGGGTAGAGGGACAGGGGACACCCTCATCCTCACCCGTGGGCTCTCCCGGTGCTCTGAGACCCCCGTGTGGGGTCGGGAGCGCTCCAGGGCCGGGGTGACTGGTGATTTTTGGGGATCGATGCTATTGATGCTGTGTTGGCTGGAGGGAGCCACTGGAGGGCTGTTCTTCCATCTCATTACGCTGAGAGCTGAACTCTCCCCTTTCCCTATAAATCCTGACACCTGCAGAGCAAATGCACCGTTGGCTGCGGAGCTGCAGCCCAGCGCTGGGGCCAGCGTGGGCTGGGACCCCCTCTCTGTGCCGTGGGGAGAGGGGATGGTCTGGGTTAGCCCAGACCTGGCTGGACCAAACCTGCTGGAGGTGCTGGAAACTGCTCCCCAGGGAGCCAGACTGGGATCCCGTGCGTCCTCTCTCTGGGTGTCTCCTTGATGCTTCATAGCCCAGGATGATCCTTTGGTCCCAGTTAGCTTTGGGGGGTGGGGGTGCTGAGCTGCTGTCCATAATGGGATGGAGAATCCCCACCCCTCAGCCCAGCACCTACTGGTGTCCTGCCTGCCCAGCACCCACCTGTGTCTTGTCTGTCTGTCACTGTGAGGGCTGTGGGACCACCTGGAGATGCAGCTGGGGGTCCTGAGCCCCTCTGGGGCTGTGTGGGGTGATGCTCCACAGTGCTGCAGGGGGTCTTCCCCACCTTGCAAGAGCTGCCCGGCTGCTGCTTCGTTAGCAGAGGCTGGGGCAGGAGAAATCAGTGTGAGGATGGACTGGAAACCCCAGGTTTCCTTTTCTGGTGGGATTGACGGTGACCTGTCCCCACTGCAGACTCTTTGAGGGGTTCCTGGGGTGGGTTAGGGTTAGGGAAGCCTTGGGGATAGCCCCCTGTGTATGGCCACAGCACTGGGGAGCCCTGGGCAGTGGGAGCAGGAAAACTCCCACTCACTGCCCCCAGGCTGGGCTGGGCACCCAGAGCTCCCCCCGAGAGCTGCCCCCGGCTCGGAGGGGTGTTCCTGCCTGGGCTCAGAGCTGCAGGGAGCACAAAACCCCCCACGAATCCTTTGGGGACACCCACTCTCTATCGTGGAGCTTTCCCCTGCACTTTGCTCGTCCTCTGGAGCTTTCAACCCGCTGCCCCCAGCTCTGGGTTCTGCTGCTGGGGGGGTTGAGGTCCTTGCTCTTGTTACCTATCGCTTCAACGCTTTGTCCTCGGTCTGCACCTCCACTCAGGGGTCACTGACCTCCACCCAGGGGTCACCCACCTCCACCCCAGAGCTGTCTGCAGCCAAGGACACCCCGATGCACTCGATGACTGCTCACACTGTGATCCCACTGCCGGCTGCTCGGGGTTCCTGTGGGCTCCCCCATCCCTAGCCTGCTCCTGGCCACCCCACTGGCTGCCGCATCCCTCCGTTGCCGCTCGCCCAGCATCACCCCCTGAGCAGAGCTGTCCCCCACCACCAGGTCCCAGCAGGGTCTCGCTGATGGGGCTGAGCTGCGGCTGGATTTATGGAGTTACGGGGTGGGAGCGGTCTCTGCCCTCTAAATAAGTCATGAAGCAGGATCCCAGCAGCACGATCAGACCCCTGCGTTCGTGGTTGTTTATGGGGCCGGGAGGGCTGCTTAACCTCCCCACATTAAATATTTAACCGAATCAGAGCAGTTAGAGCAGTAGTTACAGCAAAAGGGGCTGCGGGGAGGGTTGTCCTGGTGCCCCAGGGGCTGTGGGGGACAGGGAAAAGCCCTGTTAGCCCCAGCAGGGGTCGGCTGCTCTTGGCACTGAGGGCAGCTGCCAGTTCAGCTGGTTTCACCTGCAACTGGGGTGTCTGTGAGTGAAGCAAATGGTGTCTGTAGCCTGCGAGGGGCTGGGCTGCTGTGCCGGGGGGCTCTGCTCAGGCTGCCCTGGGCAGGGCTTCTGACCCTCAAAACCTGAGCAAGAACCAATCTGTTGTATTTGGGGCTGCCCCGCAGTCTCTGCCTGGTGCCCCACAGGCAGCAGCATCTCTGCTGGGACGGGAGCCTCTTTGTCCCACACATCACCACCAGTCCACACCAGCAGCAGAGAGGGGACCTCTGGGTCTGTGCAGCAGTCTGGCACCACGGTGGCCACTAATGAGGTTTTCAGGTAACACCAGGGCTGACTGAATGTCCACCCCGAGCCTCTGGGCTGGGGGGCAGGAGGGAGCATCTTACCCCAGCACTCAATCCTGCAGCTGAACTGGAGGAGGCAGCAGCTGGGCTTGGGGGGGCTGTGGGGTCCTGCTGCTTCATGCAGGGGTTCCCTTTTGGGAAGGCAGAGCTGGGGCGCTCGTTCCACTGGCTCTGGCAACCACAGGAGAGAGGTGACACCCCACCCCACACCGCAGCTGGGGCGGTTGCAGGTTCCGCATCCCGTTGCAGATAAAATGATGATGAAGGGGTCCTGCCCTATAAGCAGACAACCATGCTGACCTTATTTAGGCTCCTAATCAATTTGCCCCCGGTGTGATTAATTGAGACGCTGGGCATTGATTTTCTGCGAGACAGGAGCGGCTGAGGAGGGAGGGAGGGACTCGCTGCGGTGTCTGCAGGGACCTGCTGGGCTCCGGTGCCAGCGGGAGGCTGAGGCGGGCACGGGCTGGGGTTAGCCCAGTGCTGCTGGGCTGCTGTGGGGTTGGTGTGGGGCTGCCTCCCTGCCTCTGCCAGGGGCTGAGCATGAAGCTCTGAGTGGGATTTGGGCTTCCCAGGAGCCCTCCCACAGCAGATCCAGGACTGGGAGCAGCTTGGTCAGGTGTCCGTGCCAGTACCAATGTGTGTCCAGCTCCCATCCCTTCTGCCTGTGGTTTGGGTCCCCTCTTGCCAGCAGCTGTGGCAGTGCCAGCAGGAGGATCTCTGGAGGGTGACCCTCTCCCCAAGGGTCCCCACTGGGGGTGCCACGGGATCAGCGAGTGCCAGGTGCTGGCAGGTGCCCGAGTGGGGAGCCACTGCCCACCTGGCTGGTAGGTGCTGGGGGGGGTGGTGAGGGACAGCCCCTGCTGCACCACGAGGAGCTGACAGTGGCCAGCTGGCACCACAGTGCCAGTGCTCTGTGGGTTTTATCACGAGCTGTGGGTCATCAGAGCCTCCCCGTGCAGGGACAGAGCAGCCAGCCTGTGCCCACCAGAGGGATCTGTGGCACAGGGACAGTGATGCCCCATCCCATCTGTTGGCCCAGCCCTGCTGCCACCCCAGCGCCAGGGTGGGCAGCACCAGGAGTGCACCAGTAGGTCTAGCCCAAGGCAGAGCTGTGAATGCAGGTGCTGCCAGGACAGAGGTGATGACAGCCCCAAGCTGACGGTCCCAGTGTGGCTTCTTTTGATTCGAGTGTCCCGGTGCTGTTCCCCTCGGTGCCTGTAGTCCCACCAGCCCTGCTACCCACCCCTGGCTGCCACGGTGCCCGCGGCAGCTGCCACCTGCTCTGCATGACCTCTGCTCCTCCATCCTCTTCTCTGTGCCAGGGCAGCCCTTTGGGTGTTTCTTGGCAAACAGAGAGGGACCCCCAGGGTAGAGGTGCCCCCACACCGGGGCTCAGCCGGAGCCTTTGGTGCCGGTCACCCATTTCTTAGAAGGGGGAAGGTGCCAGGGTGCCCCCCCGAGCCCTCCCCTGCTCCTGCGGCTGTGCTGGTGGCTGTGGGGCCGGGGTGGATGGAGCGGGATCGCAGTCACTTCCCCAGCACTGATCTCATTAAAGTAAATGAATTATTGATTTAGTGACACTCAGGCTTTTAGTGAGCGGCACCGTGCCACCACACCTCCCCCCCTGTGCCCGCTGCCCCCTCTGCCTCCTGCTGGGCTGCGTGGCCAGCGTGGGCCGTGCCTCAGTTGCCCACAGAGTGCCCAGGGTGCAGAGGCAAGGGGGGCACCATCATGATGTGGGCAGGCATCAGGCAGCAGACCCGCCCCGCTGGGATCGCTGTGCCCAGGGTAGGCTGTGGGCAGTGGGGTACCTCCTGCTAACCCACCGCTGCTGTGCCATGGGTGACGAGAGAGGGCTGGGATCAGCGTGGCAGTGCCCATGGGGCACTTGACTCGCTGGTGTTTGGGACTGGGGCTGCCCAGGGGGTACGAAGGGCCAGGGCTGGTCCTGTCCAGTGGCTGCTGCGAGCAGCCTGGCACTGGCTGGGGCACGGGGCTGGTGCTGGCACATGGGCTGGGCAGTGCCCGGCAGAGCGAGGCCGCAGGGTGGGGGTGGAAGTGCTGAAGAGCTGTGGTGCCAAGTGCTGGTGGCTGGACCTGCCGCCCCCCGCCAGCTGCTGATTCAGCTCCCTGGGCTGCTCTGCGCAGAGATTTCATCTCTCGCTGCCATAAACCACCCGCTGATGGGAACCTGCCTGCGGGGAGCCACCCTGAGAGGCCGGACCGAGCCCCAGTGCCAGCCGGCCACGCTGTCCTGCACCCCGTGTGTGGGGTGGGAGAGGGGTGCTGGGGGGGGGTGATGCCAGCAGGATGAGCTCCAGGCCAGCAGGTGCCAGGCGGCTCTGCCTGTGGGTTTTGTGGGTGATGGGGGTATCGGGAGCACTTTGTCCTCCGGGGAAGAGCCGCAGGCGGTGGGGTGCAGTGAGGGCAGCCAGCATGGGGTGGGAGGAGGAATTTGGGCCGAGCAGAAGTTGCAGCAGCTCTTGTGGCTGCATGTTCATGGTGTCTGTGCTGGGCTGGCAACTGGGGTGACCTCCAGCCACGACATCCCAGCTGGGTGAGACTCATCCCCAGGGACACCCTAACCCCCGCACCCCAGGGAGCTGCAGGGAGCGGGGAGTTTTCTCTCCCTGTGTCAGAAAAAACCCTAAAATTCAAGATCATCTTCCTTGAATTCCCAGTGTTGACTCTGTGCCCGGCCACCCCTCCCGCCCCAGCGCTGCTATAAATTAAACATCAGACCCGAAATGGCCCTCAAGCGATTCGCTGCTGCTTAGGGCTGTAGGGGAGAGAGAGAGGGGGCTGCGGGAGGAGGGACGGGGTGTTCTTCCTCAGCCAGATAATATTTGCTAATGAATTTCATTAAAAGCAAAATTAATTTAGAATTTTTTTGGTGGAGGATGAGGGGAGGGGATGGGGGATGGAGGTTGGGGGTGGTCAAAATGCTCTTGGAGAAACCACTGGGAAGTTTCCCCGCGCGGAGCGGGCTGGCCACAGCCCGGTGGCAAAGTGGGGATAGGGGGTGTTGGGATGCTCCAAACATCCAGGTCCCCACAGAAGCAGTTAGTGGACAGCAGCAGCCGTCACTTTCTCTCCCTATAAAGTCCTGGGGAGGGAGGGAGGGTGCAGCCGCCCTGGTTCCTCCTGCAGGTCTGGGGTGATGGATGGGTGCTGGCAGCCCTGCAGCAGCCAATTAGCTCGAATGCAGCTTTCAGGAGGTTTTCTTTGAAACTGGGGGAAACCCTCCAAGAGCAGCCCAGGGCGCGGGGGTGGCAGCTGCAGAGTCCTGGGGCTCGCTGCTCGTGGCAGGACGGCACCGTGCCACGCAGCCCTGGGGCACGATGGGCACTGCCAAGCAGCAGAGCGGTGCCCAGGGCTCTGGCTGAGTCCCATCCCACCCCACTGAGCTGTGGGGAGGCTGAGGAGGGAGCCTGTAGGAGTTGGGTTCAGGGTGCATTGGCATCCTGTGCCCATCACCTGGTGCCCCATGCCCATCACCAGCAGGTGATGCCTTGACCCCGGGCCGGGGGTGGTTCCCCTGTGGGGCCAACACTCCTTTCCTGTTCCTCCTGAACATTTCTCCAGGCGATGGGCAGGGGCATAGATTTTAACTCTTCCTCCTCTCCCTGTCCTTTCATAGAGAGCCCAGTGAGCCCCGCGGGAGGAGCTGGCCTGAACACAAGGTACGGAGCTCAGGGGGGTCTGGGGGGCTGCAGTGGGGCTGGGGCAGCAGCTGCTGGGACCCCACTCCCATCCCCTGCCTGCATATCCCAAGGGTCCTGCTGGGTTCTCCTAACACTGCATGTGGGGACCTGCAGGGGCAGGGTGTGGTGGCGGGGCTGCTGCCCGGGATGAGTGGGACAGGGCAGCACCCCTTGGGGCAGGCTGCCTACCCCAGCACCCCCTCCGGGCACTGAGCCTGGGCACAGGGGTGATGAGATTTGGGGTGAGGATGGCTGGTGGCTGTGCTCTGCCAGCTCTGTCTGTCTGTCTGTGCAGCCCTTCCTGGGGAGGCCCTGAGGGAACCCTGGCCCTAGCAGGGTGGTAGCAGCTCCCAGCCTCACAAACTGGCCCTGACTGGCCAGTTGCCCACCATGGGAGTTGCTTGCCCAGGAGCCCTACAGCCTGGCCTGAGGTGTTGCAACAGCTCCTGGTGCCTCGTGAGCTTGTGTGGGGGATGGAGGGGCTAGGCTGGGCATCCTCTGCCAGCCCAGTGCCTGCTGGGCAGACTGGGACAGGTCTAGGGTAACCTTGTGTTGCTGGGCTTCACAGCAGTAGAATCTGGTCCAGTCAGAAGCTGGGGGAACCAGGGCACCCCAAAGGTCCCCCTGTTGAATGCAGTGCTCTTCCCCAGCGGAGGAGCCAAGATAAGGCAAAGGCTGGAGATGAGGCTGCTGGTGCTGGGTCTCTGTGTCCCACAGGGCTCTGGAGGTCCCTGTGCAGCAGCAGGATGGGGCTGGTGGCTGGGGCAGTGGCACTGGGCTCTGGGCAGGTGTCATTGTGCAGGAATGATGGAGGAAAGGGGGTGTCTGGGGATGGGGGACCCTGCTGTCATCTCTGTTCTTGACGGGATAAACTTGAAGTGACCCACTGGGAGGGGGTTGTGGTCCAGGAGGGTCCTGTGATGCTGTGAGGATGCAGAGCGGGAACCTCTGGGAGGAGCGGGAGGGCTGGGCTGGAGCTGGGGTTATCGGGGTGCAGGCTGGGCTGCAGGTCTGTGCCAGCGGGCAGCCTCCCTGTGGGGCATCGCTGGGGCTGGGCAGGAGGCTCACTCCTCTTTTTGACGTTCCTGTCCCTACTGATGGCTTTACTACTTGGCCCTGGCCTCTGGCTGTGTGTGGAGTGTGGGTGGCACTGGGGCCAGTCCCTGGGGCTGTGGTTCCCAGAGTGTGCCAGGCTGCGCCCACAAGGATGTGGCTGAGCTGTGCCCGATAGTGATGGGGTCAGTGTCCCAAGGCCAGGCTTGCAATGGGAGAGCTGGGCTGTAGAGTGATGGGTGCTGTTGGCACAGGCGCTTTGGGGTGTGAGTGGATATGGGGCTGGGGCTGGGGGACTGACACCCCCCAACCCAGATTTCGGCTTGTGTGGTTGGAGGGGGGGTGGGTGTTATGGGACCCCTCTGCTCCAGGTCTCTGTGCTGCTGGCACACACTGATAGGTCCTGTACATCAGCAGCAGGGTCCTAACTATGGAGGTCCCAGGCCATGGCTGGGGTTGTGTTTGTAGGGCAAGGAGAAGGAAGAGAGGGGTTTGAAGCCCAAGATATAAGAGGGAGTGGGAAGCCCCCCACCCTAGCTGCCTGCAGTGGTGCCTCTTCAGCTTCATCACCCTCTCCCAGTGCCGAATTATTGAGAGTGTTGCTCTCAGTTATTGCTGCGCTGGAGGAGAGCGGTCTCAGCCCGGTGCTGCTCTCAGTGTGATTGTAGGGCTGGAGATGTTGGAGCCAGCCAGACCCCAGAGACAGATCTGCTACCCCTCTCGCTGCTCTGCCTTCCTCATACTTGTTTATTCCCTTGAACCTGCTGCTGGTTCAGTGCTCTCGGTGCCCCCTCACTGTCCTCTGCTGGGCACTGCCCCGTGAGATGGAGACATTTACTGTCTGATGCGCTGCCCAGCCCTGCTGCTGCCCCTGTGCCCATGCTGTGTGTCAGAAGTGGCCAAGAGCTTCCAGCCCATGGGCAGGGTTCATCTCCCACCCCACAGGCAGGGTCTGTGCCTGTGTCCCACCCCACACCTCCCGTGTGGGATCTTGGCTGGTTCCACAGTTGATGGAACGGGGTCTCTGTCCACCCTATGTCCTGAGCTGAGGCTGCTGGGGAGCAGTGCTGGGGCTTGAGGGGTGGCTGCTGCCTTTCTGTTGGGGGTGCCCTCCTTGTGCAAATGGTGCTGGCATGTCCTAGGCGGCAGGGACCCTCCCCTTTGATCACACCCCCCCACACACACACCATGAGTCTGGGGGCTGCTGGCTCTGAACCCCCTTTGGGCTACAGCTCAGCCATGTCCTTCAGAGTGGGTGATGCTGGGACCCGAGACAGCCCAACCAAGCAGGACCTGCTGGACCACAGCTGCTGGGACCAGCAGTGGGAAGGGAGGGTTCCATAACTGAGGGGTGTGGGAGCAGGGGGGTTCCATAGGTGAGTGGTGCTGGAGCAGCGGGGTGCGGGAGCTGGCAGGCAGCTCGCAGGTTAACGGCGAGAGCCACCGGTTCCGCTATTGCCAGGGCAGCCTGAGAACTGCCGAGGCAGGGCCTGGGCTGCTCCAGCTGTCAGCGGGGAGCCCAGTGGCTGCGCCCGGCGCTGCCGCTGCGCCCCGACGGCCAGAGCCGACCTCCACCCGGGCACCCGGCTGGCAGCGCCCCCCCGCACTCTGCCCCTTCCCTTAATTACTGACCGATTTCAGCTTCATCCCTCCCTCTCCCCTTTTATTTTCCCGATTTTTCCCTATTTTCCCCCGCCCTGGGGTCAATCAGCCCCGGCCCTGCTGCCCCTCCCCCGAGGCAGCCCCGCACCCACCCCACAGCCCCTCGGTGCAGCACCCCCAGCCGCAGCGCTGCCGGAACCCGGCCGCCGGCTCCGAGTCCCTCGGGGAGGGGTCCCGGGCGCTGGTCGGGGCGGTGGTCGAGCCCAGCGCAGCCGCCGTCGGGGAGCGCCCAGCGCCGCCGCGGGCAGGAGGGTGGATCTGGGGGGGGTGGGTGCCGCCGCTCGGGGCTGCTCCTGCTTCTCCCGCAGGGTTCTGCTCGGGGTCGGGCCGCTGCGGGGTTGGGCAGAGTTTTCCTTGCCCCGCGGTGGCCGGGACGAGGCAGCGGCTGAGGCAGGACGGGGTGTCCGTGCTGGCTCGGTGATAGCTACTGGCAGTAGTCCCTTCACCTGCCCAGGGTCTCCAGACGGCAGCCCCATCCCCTCTGAGCGGTGCCAGGCTGGTCAGAGGTGGGCTGGCACAGCAGAGCCCACCCTGAGGGCTGTGCTAGGAGGAGTTGGGGGTGTGTGGTGACAGCTAGGTGTCAGACAGTGGGTATGTGTGAGTTGCCCACCCGGGCTGTGGAGAAGCACCCACACTGCAAGTTGGTGGTGGAGGTCCCCCCAAGTTCCCTGTGGGGATCTCGATGCCCCTCTGTGGCACCGCTGTCCCTGTTGTGGTTTGAAGCTGTGGGGTTTTGTCCAGTTATCCCAGAGCTGGGGGTATTGCTGGACAAGGTGGGGGTCAGGCTCTCCCTGGGCTGGCAGAGCTGTCAGACCCTTTGTGGAGGACTGGCAGGGACCCACTAGCCATCACAGGGGCTTTGAGCAGGGACAGGGAGGAAGGGATGTGATGGAGTCTGCCCAGGTGCTCTGCTGGGGACCACGATGCTGAGCAGGTGGGGGGGTCCAGTGACCTCCCCAGAGCTGTGGGATGAGGTGGGTGAGGATGCAGAGGAAGTGTAACTGGTGCAGAAGGGGTTTGGCCAGGTAGTGCTTTGGGCTGGTGCTGGGTACTCTGTGCTGGCTGGTCCCACAGCTGAGGACCCCCTCGCTGCTTTATCTCTCTGATTAACTACTAATGAGCTTTTAATTAATGAGTGCTGTGGTTTGGGGGCATTCTGGGGTAGCTAGGAGGAGAGGACCAAGAGGGTGCCCTGCTCTTGGGGTCTGCACCTCAGGCTGCTGACCCTTACCCCTTCTGGAGCAGCTTCATCTGAGCTCTGCGGTGCCAGGGTGGGGAGGGGGTGTATCCTGTCAGATACCAGGGTCCTGCAGCCCCTGGGGCATCCAGCCCACCTGTGGCTGTGCCTGCCCCCACAGCAGCTCCATGGGCCACCACATTGTCGTACTCTGCCTGGAGAGAGGTGGGTGTGGATGGGGAGTGCAGGGCTGGGGGTTCTTATTGCATCCCTTGGGGAGGGGGTTTGTGCTCAAGGGTGTGGTGTTGGGGGCAACCCTTGGTGGGCAGTGGGCTTGGTGAGTGCTCAGGGCTTGGTGCAAGGTGAGAGGACCTGGCCAAGGCTCCGGGCAGAGCTCAGTGCCCCAGATCCTGCTGTATGGAGTTTCTGAAAGACAGAGGGCAGCAAGGTGGGGTCTGGGCACCCCTGAGTCCTGGCATCTCCCTGGGAGGATGATCCAGCAGCCCTGCACTAGGGTCATGGTCCAGCAGATCTCTGTCTGGACCAGCTTCCCCCGAGGTGTGGCCAATACATCCCAACTGCTGGGACCATCCCAGAGCATCGTTCTGTCGGTGGTCTGGGGGGACCCTGTTACCCCTTTCCCTAGAGGCTTCTGTCGGTGGCCTGAGAGGACTCTGCTGCCCCTTCCCCAGTGGGTTCCATCAGTGGTCTTTGGGGACCCCTGTGCCCATCAGCCCTCCCCATGCAGCCTCTGCCCCTCGGCTGTGGTGCCTCGCTGGGCTCCGAAGCAGCGTGTGAGGCCATGCTGGTGCCTTGCTGTTCTCCCTCCTCCAGCCAGAAGAACCAAGGAGCCCTCAAGGGTTCATTTAAAATAAATAAAGAACGGGAATTGTGCTGATCCAGTGGAACAGCCCCATCCTGCACGAGGGAGCTCGGCGCAGCCCAGCCCCGAAGGGCAGGGAGAAGGATGTGCTGAGCGCCGCAGCCCTGCGCAGCTCCTGCCTTTGATGGGAGCTCTCACAAGTGCCCTTTGCTTCCCCTCCGCTGATATTTATTGGGTTTAATTTTCCTGGGCCATGGCGCTAAGTGAGACAGATGGAGCGGGGTCTGGGTGCCTGCTGATTGCCTCTTAATTAAACAGATAAATAAACTTCCCGGCCAGGAGACTTGAGTTTCAGAGGAGCTCCTCTGGGGCTGCGGCTCCATGGGTCCCGGTGCCATCGAGAGGGGCTACGGCACCGGGGCAGTGCCAGGGCAGCTGGGAGCAGCAGGCTGAGGGCCGTCAGCCCTGGGGGTGGCTGAGGGTGTGTTCCCCGCTCAGGAACCACAGAACCCCCGGTGCTGGGGTGTCATGGGGGTGCCCACTGCCATGAGGCACCTCTGCAGTCTGGCTGGTGTTGATGATGGCTGGAGGAGGGAGAGCGGAGGCTCTGTGGCTCCCAGAGCTATGCCCAGGTTGCCCACTGCCAAGGGATTTATCCTGGGGAATAGTGGGCAAAGGGCCTGCCCCAGAAGGTCAGGGGGATCTGCCTGGCACATGGCTCCATGCACCCTCCTCTACAGGAGAGCAGAGACTCTCCTTGCCCTGGGCTGCCAGCCCGGACCCTCCCGCGATGCCGGCTGCTGGCCGAAGGCAGTGCCAGGGCTCCTTTGAGTCACCCTGCCCGGAGCCAGGGGGAGGACAGGCACATTACCTCATCCTGGAGCCCGCTCCTGCCTCACGTGGTTCCCATGGTTGGGCACCACCAGCCCAGGGCGTCAGGCCATACCCTTCCCTGTGCACCAAGTGCCAGGGCTGCTGTGGGGCTGGACTGGCCTAGGGCTTTGGGGTTGCCCAGGGGTGTCCCTCTCCCTGTGCCAGGGTGTGGTGTGATGCTCGGGTGCCCACAGGTGCCTGCTGGGTCCCTCTCCCCCCTGCAGGATGTGCTTGTGCTCAGCCCTTGAGAAGTACCCAGTGCCCAACCTGCAGCAAGTGGGTGATCGCAGCACTGGGGTCACTGGAGGAAGGGGAGCTGGAGGTAGGGTGGGGTCAGCATTGGGGGGTGCAGGACAGGCCACTGCATCAGGGTTGGCCTCAGGAGCTGGAGGGCCAGTGGCTCTGTGGTGGCAGTGGTGGCTCTGTGGTGGCAGTAGTAGCTCTGGACACAGACTTGTGCCCAGCAGGGAGCAGTGGCTGGAGGGTGCTGTTGGCAGCAGGAGTTGCTGCCAGACCCTGCCTGGCTCTCAGTGGTGTGGGGAGGTGGCCATGAAGAACCTTCCCTCCCCAGTTTGGCAGTGAGCAGTGCCTCTGGAGCCTGGGCCCTCCATCATCAGGGCAGAACCCCACCCCGGGGCTGCCACCCCCTTGGACCCAGGCTCTTGTCCTCGGGATGGCCCTTCCCAGAGCCACCCATTGGGAAGTTTCCCAGGGGTGTCTGCAGCAGGGCTGTGAGCACCGGGGCACTGCAGCCTGCGGCTCTGTCCGGGGAGGCTGTGGAAAATCCCAGCCTGCGAGCGGGGCTGGCCGGGAGCTGGAGGCTCTGCCGGAGACCGAGCGGCAGCAGCTGCTGGCACAGCCCTGCCTTTGTGCAGCACGCTTGGCCAAGATGGAAATGGAGCCCAGCCCAGAGCCCTTCTCCCCCAGCCCTCCACAGTGCCATCCCGCTGCCCCCATGCTGCCCACAGCTCTGGGCTGGCTGTGATGCAGTGCTAGGGGTGCAGGGCACGAGGGCAGGGACCCCTGTGGCAGCTCCCAGCTCTGTGGCACCTGAAAGTGCTGAGGCTGCTGTGGGTTGGCAGTAGGAGGATCTGCAAGGTGGCAGTGGGTATGTGGGTTGTCACCTGTGTGTGCCCACAATAACGGGCAGTGGTGGGCACTGGCTTGTGGGCTATCGCCATGGCAGCTGGCACGGAAGGCTGCAGGGGCGATGCGTCAGACCTGTCAGCAGCACCTTGGGCCACTCCAAAACACCCAAAGGCCTCTGGACCTCTACCAGGGCCGCAGGGGATGCTCAGGGCTAGGGGGTGCCCATTACTCCAGGGGGAGCAGGGGGAAGCTGGCAGGGGTGTCACTCCATGGTGCCAGGTGATCCTTTGCCTGTGGGGGCTGGCAGCAGTCCTGACCCTGCCTGAGGTTCCCATTTGTTAGTGCCCGGGTGATGCCCAGGGCAGGGTCTGGGCTGAGGGTGCTGCCCACTGTGCTGTTGCAGTGTGGGGTGCTGTGGGTGCCAGCAGGTCTGTGCCCCTCTGGGGCTGCAGTGGGGGGCTAGGTGGGTGTCCCAGGGAGAGTGAGGTGTGGGTGCTCATGGGTGTGCCAGGGAGTCCCCAGCGCTGCCATCGCAGGGGCCTGCTCACGGGGGGGGGTCCACAGGGCATCACCAAAACTGCCGGTGAGACCCTTCTCCCAGGGGAGCCAGCGCCAGCATCGGGGGGTGGTTGTGCCCCCCTGGCCCCATCCTGCCCACCCCGTGTCCCGGTGCGGCCCGGGGGCACGAGGGGCCGGCTGGGGAGCCCCCGTGCGAGCGGCGTGGCAGGGGTTAAGTGCGGGATCAGCTGTTCTCCTGTCATTACGGGTTCTCTTCATTTTATACAGAGCTCTGTTTGATGTCTGAATGCACAGGGGACTCCCCCTCCTCCTCCAACTCCCACCCCTTTTATTTCGCTCCCTCGCCCTCCCTCCATTCCTCCTCCCCTTCCTTTCTCTCCCGCTCTGGCTCACGCACACCCTTTGCAGACCCAGCGCTCCGTGCCCGCGGTGATGGCACCGAACTGAGCGAGCCGGCGGGCACGGCCGGGCACAGCCCGCTGCCACGGAGGAGCCCCCCCTAACCCGCAGATGAGCCCCTCCTAACCTGGGATGAGCCCCTCCTACCCCGAGATGACCCCCTCCTAAGCCGCAGATGACCCCCTCCTAAGTCGCGCCGAGGGGTCGGGAGGGCCGGCCGAGGAGGGCAGAGCCCGCGGGGGCCGGGAAGACCAGGATCGCGAGGACCGCGGGGTGCGGACCAGGACCAGGACGGACCCGCGAGCAGCTGCCCGGCTACCTGTCGCCACATGCTGTGCTCCATGGCTAACTCGGGCTGCCTCCTTGTCTCCAACTCAGGCATGCTTCCTCACTCTCTCCCCTGCCCTCCAGCCTTCCTCTACCTCCAGCAGGTGAGTCGCCCTCTCCGGGGGATTTTCTTGCTTTCGGGGTCTCCCGTGGTTCTGGCCGCTTCCCCCTCGCTGCAGGGTCGCAGTTACTCGCCGCAGCTGCGGCGGTGGCTCCTGGTCCGGTCCGGGTCTCTCGGGTTCCCCTACGGCAGAGCCCCCGGTGCGGGTCCAGCCACCGATGGGCGACCGTGGCTGCTCAGCTGGAGGGAAGAGGCTCCTGCATGGCCTGAGCAGCCCCTGGGGAGAGGGGGAGGTGGTGAGCGGTGCAGGAGCCCTTAGCGGGTGCGGGACACCGCGGCATGTGGGGCTGCAGCCGGGACACGGGGTCAAGCCCAGGGGGTCTGTGCCAGTGTCGACACGAAGGTGCTGCAGAGGGGCTGGGGGTGCAGCGGCTCCAGAAGAGCCCCAGCACTGGGCAGCCTGGCTGGAGGATGCTCAGTGCCATCGGTTTAGCCTGAGCCCAGGGTGTTCTGTCTCATGGCTCGCGCCGGGGTCCTGTGCTGGTCATCTCGTGGGATGTGCCGTGGGAGGAAGCGATGGTTTCTTCCAAAGGCTCTTGGCTGCGTCGGAGATCCTGTCTGCCGGGCAGGGAGATGCTCCAGCCGCACTCTGGGGAGTTCAGACCTCCAGGACAGCACCCCTGCGATGGCTGGGCTTAGTCTCTCGGGGTGTCTGAGCAGGAGATGGCTGAATGTGGCCATCATGGGGCTGCAGCTGGTGAGGCTGGTGCTGGTGACAGAGTGGTGGTGGCTGCAGGGGGCTCAAGGGGCCTGGGCTCAGGCAGGGGCTGCTGCAGCGGCCGCTGAGGCAGTGGCTGATTTATGGCACCTTCCTGCAAGCAGAGCCAGGGCACTGGCTGGGCTTTGCTCTTGGCTTCCCCAGGCTGCACCCAGGTGCCCACAGCCCCTGCCCAGGCGAGTCTGGCCCCGCGCAGAGTCTGCCCTGAGCACAGTCTGGCCCCAAGCCCTGGCCTGTCCCCAGGGAGGGTTTCGTGTCCCTCCGACCAGAGCACGTGGAGGCTTTGAACCCACAGCCAGCAGGCTGGAGCCGCTGTTGGGAGCAGTGTGGGAGGTGCCTTCCCTGATCAGGATCCCCTGGCATCCCCCAATCCTCCAGCATCCCCCGACTCCCCAGCATCCCCCGGAATCCCTGGGTTGTGGCTGCCAGGCAGCTCCCAGTGCTGAAGCAGTGGGATGCACAGCACTGGGGCAGCACTGGGGGCTGCTGTGGTGCCCAGCTGGGCTGTGTCCAGTTTGGGGTCTCTGGAAGGGAGACCCCAGGGTGCAGTTCTCAGCATCCAGCAGCTCCCAGTTGCCCCATTGCCCTGTTGGCTCCAGTCTGACCATGGTTCTGTGTTTTTCTGTCGCTGCTGCCCCAGCAGCCTCCTGCTCCTTGGCAGCAGCCCTAGGCCCTGGTACCAGCCAGGGGGAGGCTTTTTGGGAGATGTTTGGGGCTGGATTTTTGGGCAGCTGATGGAGGCCGGATCCTCCATCCTCTCCCCAGGGCTCATCCCTTGCTGGGGTTCTGCTCAAGCACTGGGGTTGGGGTGTTCCTAGTGCTCGTCCCAGTGGGGCATCAGGCAGGGGTACAGCGCTGGCAGCTGCCATGTGGGGAGGGGGCACAGGTAGCTGAGTAGGGGGGCTGCCTGGCACCTGGGGCTTGTGCTGGCCCGTGGCTGCTCCTGCATCTGCCTGCACCAGGCTGGGCTGGCTGGGAGCTGGGGGGTCAGGGTCTGTGCCCAGGAGCTGGCTTTACACCCTGGGGCAGTGCCCTCTCCGTGGGCAGTTGCTGTGTTGTAGCCCATGGGGGATGCTGGTAGCCCTCAGCCCCAGCAGCACCGGCCTGAGAAAGACTGACCAAGAAACGAAGTTGTTGACAAAACTTCAGTCAGCCCTGTGCCAGGGGACAGTGCCAGCAGCTCCTGCTCTGCTCAGACCCGGGCACCAGCTCCGGTGGCTTCCTTAGCCCAGGAATCACTGCTGCTTTCAAAGGGTGTCCCCTGTAATTATAGGGGAGCAGGCTAATTGCTCTGGGGCATGAGCACTGGCTGAGACTTTGGGTGCCTCTCGCCAGGGGCATCCCCAGTGCCACCAGCGGTGCCCGCGGTCCCAGTGCTCTGCCCGGCCCGTGGGGCTGATCCCGCTGGGAACTGCCTCTGCAAAGGGCCGCTTGGAAAATTCCTTTGCGGGAGGGCAGCTGCCAAGTTCAGCCGATGATATTTTTAGGGAGAGTCTATTCCGGGCCACGATGCCGCCTGGCGCAGCAGCGGGTCCCTTCCAAGCCTGCTCTCTGCCCCCTGCCCGCCTGTGGGACCCGGCTCGGTCGCCCCATATGATGCAAGACAGCCCCTACAGATGTGGTCCCCCCCGCCCCAGTTTCCCCTCTAACACCTTGCAAACCCCACGCGGATGGCCCCCACGCAGGGCCGCTGTCCCCCGGGAGTCGTGCGGGGCTGACGCTGCCTGGCGGGGCTCTTTTTATAGGGATCTTCCTATTTTAGGGCCGCGGTGCCGGGTGAGCGGGAGGATTCAATTAGATTTCCTATCCATCATTTCCAGAACGGCGCAGGCGGGTGCCATGGGGCTGGTGAGAGAGGGGAGTGGGCACGGGCGGTCCCCATGGGGCTGGCGAGAGAGGGGAGTGGGCACAGGCAGTCCCCACGGAGCTAGCGAGAGAAGGGAGTGGGCATGAGCGGCTTCTGTGGGGCTGGCAAGAGAGGGGAGTGGGCATGAGCAGTCTCCACGGGGCTGGTGAGACAGGGGAGTGGGCACGGGCAGCCTCTGTGGGGCTAGCGAGAGAGGGATGAGGGCTCCCACCAGTAGGATGTGGGTGCTGGGGCTGGTGAGTGTGTGCAGTGCCAGGGTGGCCCTGTGCTGGCCATGGGGCTGGCTGTAGGGTGGTGGCAGCTGGCACAGCCGTGGCAATGGCCCCAAGGCAGGGGCACCAGGCAGCCCTGGCTGTTCCCGCTCCCCCTTGCTGGCTCCCTGGGCTCATTGCCTGTTGTCAGCATCTCTCCGTTGCCATCCCTCACCACTGGCATTACCCCAGTGGGGTGACCTGACCCGACTGTGGGCTCCCAGCAGCACAGTGGGGCTGGCAGAGCTGCTGGCACCCTGCCCCATCCCCAGTTCCTCACCGCAGGCTCCCCAATGCCATTGCACCCCCACCCCGCTGTGCTGGGGCAGAGCTGGGGAGAGGGGCAGCGGTGCCAGGGGGGTGTTGGTGAAGCCCAGGGCTGGGACCCTGTACCTCATCCTGGCTGGCCACTCACCTCCCAGTCTGCTCCCTGCCTAGCACCCTGCTGCTGCCCTACAGCTCCACGGACCCCTGCACCTCTCTGCGGGGCTGGGGACCCCTGTGTTGTGGGGTCCCACTTGGATGCAGGGGGTCTTGCTTGGGTGAGCAGACCTCTGGCTCCAGGATGTGATCCCACTGTGGGGAGCAACAGTAGAGCCCTGAGAGCAGGGTGGGGGTGCCCTGGCAGTAGGGGGGTCCCTCATGTCCCCCCACCACAGCACCATCCGCAGCCTTCAAAAGCCTTCTCATATGGAACCAGGGCTGGGGGGAGAAGAGCAGGAGCAGGCGCTGGTGGCAGCTGATTTGTGATCTGCATTGTGTGGGGAGCTCTTAATTAGAGCTAATTAGACTAATTAACTTGCAAACGAGAAACTCAACTGTTTTCTCTCTTCTTCTTTTCTTTTTTTTCTTGTGAAATAAAAAAAAAAAGATGAACAACAAGGTAAATGGTGAGGTACCTGCTGCAGGGCTCCTGCGCTGCCCAGTCACTGTCCCCAGCCCCACTGCAGGGTCAGCACTGGGGTCACAGCTCTCACGGACCCAGCGGGTGTCTGCAGGATGGGGAGGGCAGTGCCCTTCGTGGCGCTGGGCATCACTGGGAGGCAGTGGGATGTGGCACTGGGATAAGGTGGGGTGAGGTGAGATTTGGCACTGGGCTTTGCAGGGATGCAGTAGGATGTGGCACTGGGCATCACTGGGATGCAGTGGGATGTGGCGCTGGGGTGAGGTGGGTTCAAATGGCTGACAGCCCCTGGGAGACCAAGGGCTCCAGTTTCCCCAGCATCTTCCTCTCTCCATTTAGTGGATTCACAGGCTGATGGCTCCCCATTCCCTTTGACTGGAGCCCTGCTCCCCGCTCCAGTCGAGGTACCCAAAGCGCTTCTCCTTAGCAGTGCTGAGTCTGCAGCTGGAGGGAGAAAGGCTGCTCCTGTTACGGAGGGCGGTGCGAGGGAGCTCGCCCAGATGCAGGCGGTGCCCCCAGCACCCTGGATGCCAGGGCACTGTGCTGGTGCCTGGAGCTGTGGGGTAGGTGTGGGACCACTGGCCGTGGCCTTTCACCCTCCTGCCCACTGTGCCCTGCCCTGGTCAGCTGTGCCAGGCTGGTGGTCGGGAGCTCTGGCAGCTCCATGGCTGCAGGGAGCAAACTGAGGGATCGACTGCGGGGCAGGAGCAGCCTCTCGTTGGGTGCTGGCAGCACCCAAAGGCAGGGGGCCCAGCTCTGTGCTGGCTTTCCAAGGGGAAGGAGTGGGGCTGGGAGCTGGCAGTGCCAACCCCAGGACCCACCCAAGGGCTGTAGCTGGAGGGGGATCCCCACTCCTCTCGGGGCTCTGCCTGGGCTGTGAGGGCTGCCCACATCCCTCAGTTGTGCAGGGTGAGCGGGGGGCACCCCAAAGTGTCAGGGGCAGGGTTTAGCAGTGGCCTCGAGGCAGTCAGTTGATGGTTGGACTGGATGAGCTGGAGAGACTTTTCCACCCTGACAGAAAAGGGGGTGTCCCATCCCCTCCAGACACCTCTGTCCCTGTCCCTCTGGGGATGGGGCACCCTGGGGCTGCTCTGCACAGCCCCCAGCTCCTGCCAGCAGTGGGGGACTACTGGGTGACCCCAGTTCTGGGTGACCCCAGTTCTACTGAGCAGCCTCCAGCAGGCAGAGCCCTGTGGTGCCCTGGCACCCACATCTGACCCCCACTGTGACAGGGCTAGGAGGAGCAGGAGCCCAGACGGGTGCTGCGAGGACTCGGGTCCTCTCCAGCCTGGCGATGGGCTGGTGAGAGGAGCTTTGCTGGGAGCACTGGTCTGGCAGCCGTCCTCCAGCAGTGTCTGCTTGGGGCAGGGCGCTGGCACCACCGGTGATGCTTGGAGCTGCCGTGAGTGGCCATTGGTGCCCGACTCTGCTCGGGGTGGGGAAAGAGGCTGCTGCCTGTCCCGGAGCTGCCGGGCGCCGCAGCCCCGTCCCTCGCGGCGCAGGTGCATGAGAGCCGGGGGGACACCAGCCACACACAGAGGGGGCGGCTGGGAGCCACCAGCCCCCTCCGGCTGGCCTGGGTTACACAACATCATCATTTCATCATTCCCTGAACTACAGATGGGGGTGGCTGGATGCAGATGGAATTGCACCGGTTACTTCATGAATATTTCATGCAGCCTCCACTCTCGAGGTTCCGGCTGGCAGAGCCGGGAGCTGGAGCCGGACCCTGCTGCCCCCCTGCCCCACGCAGGAGGGGATGGGCACACGGGGCAGGTCAGTGCCTGATGCCCAGGTGGGGGTCTTGTCCTCTGGGTACCATGTGGCTGCCGTGTTGCTCTGTCCCTGGATCTGTGGGCAGCGGGGAGCAGCATCCAGCACTGGCCGTGCCCTGGCAGCCCTGGGCCAGCAAGGGGCATCTCCTCCTCTGGAGGGCCCTGCCACTGGGGAAGGGGAGGCAGAACCTACCAGCGCAGCACAGGGTAGCCTCACGAGATGATGCTGTTCTCCTGCCAGGCTGCCGTGCCTTCCTCCACACCTCCTTCTCCCCCTCCTCTTGCTCCCCTGGGGTCCTGCCCGCTGTCACCAGCCTCGGTGCTGGCAGAGCTGCCACTGGAGCAGCCCTGGCCGATGCCATCAGCAGCTCCCAGCCCTCCCCGCAGCTCCTTAATGAAGACATTAAGCAGCGGCTGCTCTCTCCAACCTCCGCAGCTCCTCACTTCACTTGGCAGCTCCTTCCCGGGGGGGGGGGGTCTTCCTCCCCCACCAACACCCACTGTGTGGGCACAGTGGCCCCATTCTGGGGAAGGGAACCCTCTGCCATCACCTGTGGGGGTCAGAGCTGGTCCCTCCTGGGTTTGGGATGTCCTTGCAGTGAGTACCCCAGCCCCAAGCCCTGGGCACCCTGGCTCTGAGCTGTGGGCACCCTGAGCCATGGGTACCCCGGCCCCGCCGGAGCCTGGGGCTCTGTGTGCGGTGCCAGCGGGGCCGGGCACTGCTCTGTATGGATGTGGCAGCGTTTTGGGTAATGAGATGTTCACAGGTCAGTGGTTCCCTGAGCGATGTCGGGGATCAGGCAGTTCCTTTTCAGGCAGCAATTTGCTTCCTCTGCACGGCCCCCGTTTGGCGCTGACAGCCATCACCGGGAGCGGGCGGCTGGGTGAAGCGGGCACGGCGCCGCTGTCACGCACAGGAGCCTCGCTGGGTGCAGCCCCTGGGTGCCTGTCTGGTGCTGGGGCTGTGCAGGGACCCTCCTGCCACCAGCAGGGCATCGCTGCCCTGTGAGGCAGCGGAGGTGGGTTAGCCCCGTTGTGCCTGGGCACAGGGGGGTTCAGGGCTTGTGACCTTAGGCTGCCTCGCTGGAGGGAGCCCAGTAGCCAGTGGGCAGCCACCAGTCTGGAGCTGCTGCCTCAGCGTGGTGCTGCCCACTGAGCCTGGGAGGAGCAGCCTGGGGTGCTGTGTGGGGTTGGGATCCTGGTGTCAGGGGGTGGTGGCTACTTCCCAGTGGAGGCAGCAGGGTGGCTGCTGGGGCTGGATCCTCCTGCTGCTTCCCACACCCCATGGCTGCAGCTCAGGGTGAGCTGCCCACCGGGCTCCCTTGGCACTAGCAGTGCCAGGCCTGTGCCCCCTCCCCAGCTGCTCCATGGGGGCGCAGTTCTGCCCACCCATGTGCAGGGGCGGGTGGCAGCGGGTGAGGGATGCTGGTGCCCACAGTGCTGTGTGGGTGCAGTGTGGCACACAATGGGTGCCCGGTGCCAGCAGGTGCTGTGGCACACAGCGGGTGCCCTGTCGTCAGCGCCAGCCTCGTCCACGGGCTATGGGCTAGGATTTCCTTGGGCAAGGGGAGAATGGTGGAAGAGGTGCCATCAGCCCCTGGTGGGCACAGCCAGCAGAGTGTGGCGCCGGCACAACAGTCAGACGCCTGGCACTGACTGACTGGGGAGGGAAGGACCTGGGTTGTGCTGAGGAGGCAGAGAGCGAGCAGGGAGAAACCATTAATTACAGGAGCTCCTTAATGAGGGCCCTTTAATCAGCTCCAGAGGAGATCGGCCCCCACCTGCTGTGGCAGCTGCAGAGGGCACAGGGCTCTGCCCCTGGCACAGGGCTGCACCTCCCCATCCCAGACCCTTAGCTGCCATCCCCAGGGCTGTGGGGCTTTGGCAGAAGGGTCATCAGTGGGGCTGGGGGGGCTGCTTCTGGATACTGGGAGGAATGTTGGGAAGGATCTGGGGAATTAGCACCAATTTCTTTGGGTACTGGGAATAATTCTGGGTATTGGGAAGGATTTCTTTGGATACTGGGAAGGGTTTGTGCATTGGGAAGAATGTCTTTGGGTGTTGGGAGGGGTTTTGGACAGCAGGAAGAATTTCTTGGCCATGAGGATGTATTTCTTTACTGGAAGGGCTATCGAGCGTTGGGGTGGGTTGCCCTGGGCAGAGGTGGATCGCAGTCCCTGCTGGTGTCGAGGGCTGGTGCAGACAGGGCTTGGGGCTCTGGCTGAGCAGAGTTGCTGTCAGTGCTGGGTTACTGGTTGGACTTGATGGTCTGGAAGGTTCTTTCCAGTCTGGGTGACCCTGGGCACTGCCCCATCCCCTGCTCATTTGCTAAACGAGGGCTGCAGGCTGTTAATTACCAGCTTTCCATTTAGTGCAACTGCCCCCTCCCAAACCCCACCTGCCTGCGTGCACTCTGCTAGCCACTGGTCCTGGCTGGGGTGACAGCAGGGACCAGCAGGAACCATGCTAGATGCTCCTGTGGGATCCCAGCACGGAGCCAGGGAGGGTCGAGTGCTGGGTGCCAGGGATGCAGGAGTGAAGGGCTGGGCACTGGATGCCAGGGATGCAGGGAGGGTCAGGCACTGGAACTGTGGTGACTGTGGCTGTTGGGTGTCTGCCTGCTCTCGGGTACCAGGGTGATGCCAAGTGACAGGGACAGGGCTCTGCCATCCCGCAGGTGCCCGTGGCCAGCAAAGACCCGAGCACCTGAGTCAGCATGGGCAGGCGCTGGCAAGGCCACCAGTGACTTGCAGATCTGTACTGGGGTGGATCCTGCTTCTTCCCCTGTGGTTCCCACTCTGTGCCTGGCATGGGCCCCGCTGCCTCCCATGCGGGCACCAAGGCCTGGAGGGCAGGGGGGTGCCAGCAGGGACCCCCCACCCTGCCCTCTGCCCTACCTCCGCATACAGGGCAGGGGGTTGGTCTGGCAGGGTGAGCCTGGGGCTGTTTCTGGGGGGCTGTAGGACCCCCAAGGGGGTGTCAATGGGTGTGGGGGCCACCGGAGGTGAGAGCAGCGGTGCCATAGTGGGGCATCACGGGTGGCAGCAGGGGTAAACTGGGAGAGCCCGTGGGTCCCTGTGGGGCTGTGAGGAGGGATGGAGTAGGGGGGGAGGGTGGATGGGAGAGGGGCAGCCTGGCAGCCCCACATTGTTCCCCTGGCCCCATGCCAGCCCCCCAGCAGGCAGAGGACATCCTGCCATGGGGCAGCTGACCCCGTGTGACCCAGCAGCTTCCTTAAAGCCAGGAGCCAAATCAACTATTAACAGTTGATTGATCCCTGACTGATGTTTGCCTGGGGGGCACCGACACCCCTCCCCAGCTGCCCCCCACCCCAGCCCTGCTGCCAGCACTGTCCCCAGGCTGTGGGTTTGGTGCCAGCAGGTGCCAGCACTGTGCTGATCCCCCGAGCAACGATGCCAGCCTGGACTGGTACTGGCCCACACTGGGCTGCCAACCGAGAGCTGCCAGGGCTCCCAGCTCCAGGGGAGGGGGTCTGCAGCTCCTCTAATTAAGGCTGGACCCCCTAGAGGGAGAGGACAAGGAGCTCAGCCCTGGGCATCACAACCCAAGAGCTGCTGGGGCACAGAGAGTCCAAGGCTGGGGAGGGGGATGACACTCCTGGGTGGGGTTGGGGGTCCCGACCCCACCTCAGGGTGGGTCTCAGCCCAACCCGTGGGCACAGCAGTGGGTAAGGGGCCCGGTGCCACTGTCTTGGCAGGGAAACCAGGACCCCCCGGCTCCGCCGGACGCGATGGCTCAGCCCTACCCCCCGGCCCAGTACCCCCCACCCCCCCAGAACGGGATCCCCGCAGAGTTCGCGCCGCCGCACCCCCACCCCACGCAGGAGTACCCGGGGCAGAGCCCGGCGCCGGAGCACCCCATGACCCTCTACACCCCAGCACAGAGCCACGCAGAGCCCCCGGGCACCGACGCCAGCACACAGTCCATAGCGGGCACACAGACCCTATCGGTAAGGGGGGCCGGGGGGCAACCTGGGCAGCAGCAGAGATGCTGGGAAGCTGCTGCGGCAGCAGCCCTTGCCTGGCTGGGGTCCCTCAGGTGCCAGGCTGGGTGCCAGGCCCACCAGCCCTCTCCCTCACAGCCTCCTTCCCCATTATTTCTAGTCCCTTGTGACCTACCTGCTCAGCCACCCTCCCCCCAGACCCCCGGTTATGGGGCTGAGAAGGTGCTGAGCCGGGCACTGCCCAGCCCTGCCTTGCAGGGTCTGGCACCCCCGACCCCAGGCAAACCCCTATGCCCTGGGTATGGCAGCGGGTACCATCCCACTGGCCAGCGTGAGGCTGCTTAATGCCAACCAGCTCTTTGCAGCAGACTGATGATCCCTCCCCCTCTCCCCAGCCTCTCCTTCTCCGTGCCCCTCCCCTCCCTGGCACCACTTGTGGGGTGGGTGATGCCCTGACCCCCGCTGGCGGGTGGGCACAGGCAGGGTCAGCAGCTGCTCCCACAGGGTCTGGGTGGCCCTGGGGGCTGGCAAAGGGGAGGATGTCCGTCCCTGAGCCCCGCTGTGGGGGCACAGGGGACTGTGTGGGGTCTGATGCCCGGTGGTGCCCCCGCAGCAGACAGACGAGGCGGCACAGACAGAGTCCCAGCAGCTCCACCCCACAGAACCCACAGACAAGCAGCAGCCCAAGCGGTTGCACGTCTCCAACATCCCCTTCCGATTCCGGGACCCTGACCTACGGCAAATGTTCGGGGTGAGTCCGGCCCTGCTCTGTGCTTGGGGGCTGCCCCATGGCACCGTGGGCAACCTGGCACTGCCCCGTGCCCATCCTGTGCCAGGAGCACAGCTTTGCACCATTTACAGCCCAGTTCACTTCAGGGCTGGTGGACCAAGGTCTGTGTGTGGAGTGGGGAGGAACCCAGAGCCCTTGTCCCCCTCCCCTCATCCCCTTGTCCCCCTCCCCTCATGCCCTTTGCCCCCTCCTTGTCCCCTTCCCCTCACACTCTGGTCCTCCTCCCCTCCTCCCCCTCTTCTCATCCCTTTCCCCTTCCCCTTGTCTCCCTCTTCTCATCCACATCCCCTCATCCCTTCACCCCCCTCCCCTTGTCCCCCTCTTTTCATCTCCTTGTCCCCCTCCCCTCGTCCCCTTTCTCTCATCCCTTTTCCCGTCCACTTGCCCTCCTCCCCTCATCCTCTTGTCCCTCCCCTCATCCCCTCATTCCCTCCCCTCATCNCTCTCTGCTCCTGCAGCAATTCGGGAAGATCCTGGACGTGGAGATCATTTTCAACGAGAGGGGCTCCAAGGTGGGTGCTGCCCGCGGCTCTGCCCTGCGCTGGCCCCGGGGAGGGGGTGCCCGGCAGCTCCTCTGCCCTCTCTCGCCCCGGGGGTACCCAACTCAGGGTCGGTGTCCGGCTCAGGGGGCCGTGGTGCCCCAGAGCCTGAGGGAGGGCTCTCCGTGCCCTGCTGTGTGTGGGGTGTCTCTGCTGTTCCTGCTCTCTGTGCCCCTCTGCCAGCCTGTCCTCCAGCCCCCCTCGCCCGTCCGCGGGACCCCCGGCCGCAGTGGGGTCGTGCCCTCCCAGCTCTCCTGATTCACCCCCTCTCTCTCTCTGCCCCGCACCCCTCTCTGTCTCTCTGTGTCTCCTCCTCCCCCTTCTCTCCTCTGCTCACAGGGTTTTGGGTTTGTAACTTTTGAAACTAGCACAGATGCTGACCGGGCACGGGAGAAGCTGAATGGCACCATCGTAGAGGGCCGGAAGATTGAGGTGCTCAGATAAGTGTGTGCCGGTGCCACCCTGCGGCCCCGCTGCCCGGGCACCCTGCGGGGCGCCCCCGCACCCAGCCCGGCCCCGCATGCCCTCCCCGGCGCGTGCATGCTGCGCGGGGTGGGGGCTGGCAGCATGCGGGCCAGCGGCACGGTGAGCCCCCCTGGCACGCGGGGGAGAGCCGGGCACCGTCCTGGGCCACAGCCCTGACCTCTGCGGGGAGGAGGGGAGCTCTGCCCCCTGTGCCAGGCAGGGTGAGATGGTGCCCGGTGCCCGCTGTGCGGCTGCCCAGGGTTTTATGGCTTCAGGGCAGGCAGAGGGACCTGGCTCTGCCCGTGGGGGCACAGAGCACAGCGGCTGGGACACGGGTGTCCCTGGCAGTGCGCAGAGCAGAGAGGGCATCCTGGCAGGGCACGGCGATGCCCTGTGGGTCTGGCAGAGCCGGGCAGGAGCTGGTGGGCAGTCGCAGGAGTGACCTGGGCTGCCAGGGTTGCTGTGAGGTGGGCACAGGAGCAGCTGAGCCTGGCAGCAGGAGGGCCTGGCGTGGCACCACAGCGCCTAGGGCATCGGCTCAGCCTGGCCGGCGCTCACTGCTGGAGATGGCGACCCTGGGCTCTTGGAGGCCCTGGGCTCTTGGGGGGCTCCGGGCAGAGCCTCGTCCCACCACCCCGCTCCACACCCTCAGCTCCGGCACCTGAAGCAGCAGCCCCTGAGCGGCCCCGCGGGCACTGGCCCTCGCCAGCCGCACTGCCCGCAGGCGCTGAGCCCCCGGTCCCTCTCTCCACAGGTCAACAACGCCACGGCCCGGGTCATGACCAACAAGAAGGCTGCCAACCCCTACTCCAACGGTGAGGGCCGGTGCCAGGGCAACCCCATGGGGCTGCAGCGGGCAGGGGCATCCCCTGGCACCCTGCACTGAGCCGGCTCCTGCTGCCAACCCCCTCCCTGCCTGGCACAGGGCTGCAGCCTTCTGGCACCCTATACCCTGCAGACCCCCTGCACCCCCAGGGATGGAGCTGCAGCCCCTCAGAGGCCCATGGGTGAAGGAGTGGGGCGGTGGGTTGCTGTGGAAGGGGGTGCCAGCCTCACCCGCTCTCTGCCCGCAGGCTGGAAGCTGAACCCGGTGGTGGGAGCAGTCTACGGCCCCGAGTTCTACGCAGGTACCGTCGGGTCGGGGCTGGCACCCCCGGCTGTGGGCTCTGCTCCACGTGTGACCCCGCTGCTGACCCCACTCTGAGCAGCCTCTGGCACCTCTCCCCACCCTGCACAGCTCCCCCAACCCACCCCCATCAGGGGTGCCCTGCCATGGCCCTGGGGGTCCCACGTTTGTTCCCTCCCTCCCGCAGTAACAGGGTTCCCGTACCCCACCACGGGGACGGCCGTGGCCTATCGGGGGGCTCATCTCCGGGGCCGAGGGCGAGCCGTCTACAACACCTTCCGCGCTGCCCCACCACCACCCCCCATCCCCACCTACGGAGCGTGAGTACGGGGAGGGGGCGCAGCCTGGGGGGTACAGCCCCACAGCCCCTGGGGTGGGGGGCACAGCCTGGGATTGGGGTGACAGCCTGGGATGGGGGCACAGCCCCTGGGCAGGGAGGCATAGCCTGGGGTGGGGGGTACAGCCCCACAATCCCTGGGGATGGGGGCACAGCATGGGGTAGGGGGGGACCCTCTGACCCCTCCACCCTGTCTGCAGGGTCGTCTACCAGGACGGGTTCTATGGAGCCGAGATCTATGTGAGTGCCGCTGCACGGGGTCTGGGCTGTGCCAGGGACTCTGTGCCCAGGCCGGGGGGCACGTGGCACTGGGGCTCTGGCCTGGGCTCTGCCCTGCCAGCCCCTTCCTCCAGGGGAGCCCAGGCTGAGTGGGATGGGAAGGTGGGCGGAGTGGGGTGGTGGCACTTGGTGAGACCCAGCACCCCATGGGATTTATGGCCTCAGCGGGCACCGGGCACTGCCCTGCCCTGACATTAGCACCTGGGTTTGAGGAGCCACCACTGGTGTTTGGGGTGGGGGAAGAGGGCTTATCCAACAGGACCCCATGTTAGAGCTATTGGGGTGGGGACAGTCTCTTCGTGCTTTAGGGTTCACGTTAGCAAGAACCCTGGGGAGCAGTAGAGGCTGTTGTGAGCGGGGATGGCGCTGGGCACCGGTTCCTGTGGGGTCCCACTGCTGTGCCAGGGCAGTACCAGGGGGTGCCCTGACCCCCCAGGAGCCCTCCTAACACAGTCTCTCCCCTGCTGCAGGGGGGCTATGCTGCTTACAGGTACGCCCAGCCCGCCGCAGCCTACAGCGACAGGTAAGCGCCTGGCACCGTGGGCACCACCATGGTTGGCGGGGAGAGAGGGGATGGTTGTGTGCCCCATGGGACAAGGATGGAGTCCAGGGTCCTGCAAACTGGGCTCTGTTGTGGGGAGAAGCAAGGGGATGGGGGGGAGGTCCCAGGGGAAGCAGCAGCTGGGCAGGAGGGGCTGCAGAGGGGTCACTAACACTGAACCCATCACCAACCCTGACCCCCACCCCCAGTTGACCCTACTGTTTGCCCCTAGCTACGGCAGAGTGTATGCAGCGGCAGACCCCTACCACCACACCCTCGGCCCTGCCACCACCTACAGCATCGGCACCATGGTAAGAGCTGCCCCCTGGGCCCTGGGAGGAGCAGCATAGTCCCCCTCCAGCTCTGTGTGCAGTGGGAGAGAGGGGAGACCCCCACTCATGTCCCTGTCAGTGGCAGCCTCCACTTGCCCCTGGTGCCAACTGCCTTGGCAGCCCCCCAGGGCCTAGGACCCCCGTGACAGGGACCACCAGTGCCAGCCAAGGCTCTTAGCCACCTGCGACTAGCAATGAAGATGAAGAGCCCCATTTGGAAGCCACCTTGCCTTTCTCTTCCTTTTCTCTAACCCCTCTGCCTGGGTTGTCCTGGCACACCCAGCCCTGGGCAGCACCCAGTGAGGGGTCACCCGCAGGGATGACAGGACATGTGCCAGCTCAGCACCACCATGGGGATGGGGCTGGGCTCCCCCGTGGTCCCACACTGGGGGTGCCTGATCTTGGGCAGCTCTGGGCACTGTGGGCTTTGCCCTCCTGTCACAAGCCAAGGGCAGAAGTGATTTGGTGCCACTTTAAACCAAATCAAGGGTCAAATAAAGGAGGAGCTGAGGGAAACAGCAGGCGCTGCCCGACTGGTGCTGCTGGTCTGTCCCAAGGAGGGTGCAGCCCCTTCACTTGCTACCAGCAGGACAGACCCCCCTCACTAAACCCACCTGAGCCCCTCGATGACCCTGGCACTGCTGGGTCCCCACACCCGTAGGGTCACCCCTCACTGTCTGCCCACCTGCATCTGCTGTGCCAGCCCCTGGGCACCCAAGGGGGCAGTGCCCGGCACCCCAATCCCACCACCAGATTGTGGGGTCTCTGTGCAGCTCCATCCCGAGCTCCTGGCAGGCACTGCCCTCACTGGGGGTGAGGCAGAGGGGTGCTGTGCCCGCAGGCTTGGGGGGCACTGGTGGCAGCCCATCGGACCCCCCCATAGCAGAGACAGGAGCCGGGGTGGGGGCTGTCTGCTGTGAGCTCCAGGAATGGGAGCTGGGCTGGGGTGGGTGTGAGACCCCAAAGACACCCCCGGGCACTGCTGGGGCAGTGGACGCCGTGCAGACGTGAGGGCTTGGGGGGACCCCCGGGGCAGTGTCTGAGCTGCAGCCCAACTCCTGCCTCTCTGTTTCTGCTGCAGTGAAACCGCCGCCGCTTCCTTCTGGAACCAGGACAGGCAAAAAATTAACCACCCCCACCCAACAGACATCAAAAAAAACCTCAAAAACTGAAAAACCCTAAAGCAGAGCAACAAAACCCAGAGACAACCGGAAAGGCCAAGCGGTAAGAGCCGAGCGACCACCCCGTCCTGCCCTCCCGCGCCCGGCCGGCCCCGCGGGAGCCGCCGCCAGCACCGGACGCGGCCCAGGGACCCCAGAGCCCCGGAGCCCTGTCCTGCGGCAGGGAGGCAGCGCCGGCAGCCACCGGGCAAGTGGCATCCGGAGGGGCACCCCCCACCCCAACCCAGGCCAGGTCTGGGCACCACGTCTTCCTTTTGGCGCCGGGGGTGCCGCCAGCGCCCACCCTGAGCCCGGCGGCCACTGCCAGCCATCGGGACCTCGAGCGCACGACGCCTCGGCTGCCGTGTGGGGCCGAGTGCTGCCGGGAGCCGGCCGCTGCCTTTTAAAGGGAATTTTTGTTCAGAGGAGCTTGTGCCCCGCTTGCCATCCCCTCCCCATCCTGCCCCCCCGTCCCCTGACACACCCGGGGCTCCCTCAGCCCTGAGCCGGACCGGGACTGCCCCGACCCCAGCGCCCTCCGCTCCGCGGCGCGGGACACGCTCCCATCCCTGCCCTGGGCGCCCGGCGTGATGGGGCGCCGCTGTGCCCACCCCGAGGTGCGGCCAGTGCCCTGCGGGGCTCCAGCACTCCTCGAACCTCACTTTGTAGTCGGCAGCTGCCCGCGATGCCCCGGCGACAAGCGCTCCCCCTTTTCTNTGCCCCGACCCCTGTACAAAGCTCCTTCCATCGCTGTACTGGCTTCTCCCTTAGAGCAGCCCCCGCGCCGGCTGCTGGCGCACAGGCTGGCACCGTCCTGTATGCTTTGAGGTGTGCCCCTCCGAATAAACAGCATTATTATTATTATTATTATTACAAGGATTATTATTATTGAAATTATTAATAAAGATCTCTTTCTTCAACCAGCGCGACTCAGGGTTTGACCGGGGTGTGGGCACTCAGTGGGTCTGGCGGCCTTGGCAACCCTCTGCGCAGGGGGCTGCAGCCTGGGCATGGTTGGGGGGAACCCACTGCAGCCCCCCAGCCTCACCCACAGCAAAGGAGTGGGGTGCCAGCATGGCAGAAACCCCCTTTTCTGTGTCAGGAGCCCTTCCTCTCTCTGTGCCAGGAGTACCCCCCTCTCTGTGCCAGGAGCACCCCCTTCTCTGTGCCAGGCCCTCCATTTCTCAGGCCTCCAGAACCCTCACTGGACCCCCCACCCAGCCCCTGCCTGCGGGAGCAGCAGCTGATGCCACTTCATTCATTGTGCCGCCCGGGTGCCAGTGCTATCGGGGGACTGTGGGTGGGGGGCTGAAGCTGGGTGACCCCCCTGTGCCGTCTGCTCCCTGCTGCTGCCTGCCTGCTCACCAGACTGTGAGGAAATAATTGCAGCTATAAATTTTCTCTCCTTCTCTGCAGAAGCTGCCCGGGGGAGGCAGTGCGGGCCCCAGCCCGAGGAGGGGGTGATGTGGGAGCGGGTGCTCTGATGGATGGGCACAGCTCCCTGGGCAGAGCAGCACAGCAGAGCCAGCGCTGGCAGCTCTACACCCGGCTGCGCCCAGCGCTCTGGACGCAGAGAGTGAGGGCTGCAGGAGCTGGGGGCCACTGGGTAGCCCCTCACGGGGCACTGGCCAGCACCCACGGCGAAGGCTGAGCCCAGTGGAAGAAGAGGACGCAGGGTTGCACCACTTGGACCTTTAATTGCAGTCTCAGCCGGTGCCACTGGCTGGCTCCGTGTAGACCAGCACCAGCCGCCCCCAGAGCCTGGGGTCCAGGGGCAGCTCTTCCCGCAGCACCGGCTCCACCAGCAGCTCCAGCCGGCAGGACTGGCCGGCTGCCGGCCGCGGCACCGGCAGCCCCACGGCGCGGTACTGGCAGCCGTGTGCCAGCCCCAGGAGCTGCGGCGCTGTCTGGCCGCGGCGGCAGCGGGCACCCTGGCTGAGGACACGGAAGCAGCTGGCAAGGGCAGGCGGGAAGAGCCAGCGCAGCGTGAGGCTGAGTGAGAGCTGCCCGGCCTCGGGGCCCTCCTGCCACCAGAGCTGCGATGCCGACACGCTCTGCACCTGCGGCGGGGCGGCCGCCACCTTGGCCGCATCCAGCACCTGCCGAGGAGCCAGGGTGCTGTCACGGAGAGCAGCGGGAACCCCCTGGCCCCTGGCACAGCGTGGGTTGGCACCCAGCAGACACTCACCCGCACCTCACCGAGGAGGAGGGCAAAGGGCGTCTCCTGCACGCTGAGCTGCTGGCGGGACACCAGCACCGAGAGGTCCCGCAGGCTGCAGTCCTGCAGCTCCAGCTCGTAGCACCTGAGGGTGATGGGCCAGGACAGGTAAGGTGCTGGGGAGCCCCGGGGTGCCCACCCCTGCCTGCAGGCACTGGGTGCCAGCAGGGCACTCACCGGCTGGTCCAGCCATTGGAGCCCTGGGGGCAGGCATTGAGCAGCTTGGCCAGGCCAGGCGGGGGTGCCGGCAGGAATCGCGGGTGGTGCCGTGCGTTGGGCTCTGCCAGGGGAGAGCAGGGTCAGGAGTGAGGGGCGAGGGCCTGAGCTGGTCCCGTGCACCCAGGGAGCGCAGGGGGTTCCTCACCGGGCACGGAGGTGATGCTGCCCTCGTGGCAGCTCCCTGAGTCCCACGTGGTGAGCTCCAGCATCACAGTGACCTCCTCCGGGTCCGGCTGCTCCAGCTTATAGAGCAGGGTCAGGAAGAGCTTGGGGGGTGCTGGCATCTGCAAAGAGAAAAGGCTGATGACCCCAAATCCACCCAGAAAGAGACAGAGAGAGAGGAGAGAGAGAAAGAAGCATCAGGTTAGGTCTGATGGGCAGTGCAAGCAGAGTCCTGGGGCTGCAGAGCTCTGCCCAGGCCATGCCAGGCTGGTAGGGTGCCTGCCTGGCCCTGAGGAGGTGGCAAGAGGGCTTCACCCCTCAACTCACCGTATGGCCACATGCTCCTCGCCGGGGGGGATGATGCCCTGCACCCTCAGGGAGCTGCCCCCACTCCAGGCATCCTGCAGGTAGCAGCTGGTGCTCAGCCTGCCCTCGTGCTCAGGGTACAGGGGCTGAATCTCCTGGGTGCTCAGGTCATACCAGGGACCAGCCTCCTCCTCCTGCAGGACAGGGTGAGCTGAGCCGGGTGGGGAGCTGGGAACCCCCTGACCATCCCAGCCCTGCTTGGACTGAGCTGAGCCCTCACCCTGTACCCACCTTCCCATCCAGGAACCTGCTGGTGCCCATGCCCAGGCTGAAGCAGGTGGCAAGGGGCAGGGTGCAGATGCTGTGTGTGGGCAGGTACTCAGCCAGTGAGCCCCAGAACCTGAGGGAGGAGAGATTCAGAGATCCCTGACCCCCAGAGCCAGTCCAGCCTGGGGGTCTCCTGCCAGTCTCCTGGCAGCCCTGTTCCACCACTTAGCAGCCCCTCAGCTCCACCTCCCCACCCAAGGGAGCCCCCTCACTTGTCCTCATTCTGCAGGAAGTTCTCCTCGCCCAGGTGCTCGTAGACCCAGCCAGGGGCAAAGATGGCAGCGGAGAGGCCGTGCTGACGGATCAGGCGTAAGGACTGTGGACGCAAGCAGGGGGTGAGCACAGCAGTCACCACCCTGCCATCCACCCTGTCCCCACACCCCGGTCCCACTGGCCCCATGGCAGGGCAGGGCAACACCACAGGGATCTGCTGTGGCAGCTTTGGGACACCCTAGCTCCCTCTCCCTGTGTGGCTGGCAGCCCCCCACTTCCCACCACCACAGCCCCAGGGGAGTAGCCTGGTGGGAGCTCCATGCCCTGCATCAGGGGCACACTGGCACCACTGGCACCCCCACCTTATTAGTGTCGAAGCCACCCCCGATCACATCCCCGCGGGCAAAGACATCGACGCCGACATAGACATCGGTGTGCCGGGGCCCGGCCAGTGCCCGTGAGCGCTGCAGGTGCTCCTCCTTCCAGTTGTAGTTGGTGAACAGCCCATCGCAGGCATCGAAGAACACCCTGGGCACAAGAGTTGGGGTGGTGGGGCAGATGCATTGGCTGTCCCCATAGACTGTCCCCATGGTGCCTGGTTTGGGGGGGGTTCACGGGCCCAACCTGGGGCAAGAAAGGGGGGACAGGGCCCAGCCTCACCTGTTGTCGCCGTTGAGCTCGTTCTGCCAGCGCAGCACCCCATTCTGCAGGATGCTGTCGTACCAGATGACCAGCCCCCCTGGCACTGAGTTGTGCACCTCAGCCGTCAGGCGCCGCAGGAACGCGGGCAGGTTCCTCACGGCAGCCGCCTGGCACAAGAGAGTGGAGGCAGGTTAGCACAGGGTGGGCAGGGTGCCCCGGGCGGGTGTGGGCAGCGGGCAGGGGCGAGGGTAAGCAGGGAGCCCATGGCTCACACTCAGTGTGTTCTCCAGGTTGACCAGCCAGCCGTCAAAGCGGTAGTGCTGGGCGATGCGGGCCAGCTGCCGGCTCACGGCGCCGAATGCCTCCTCCCCACCGGCCAGGAAGGCCTCGCACAGCTTCTCCCCATCTGTCCACTCCGTGATGAAAGTGCCTGGGAACCCGGTGACACCAGCGTTGGCTGCGAGCCCCAGCAAACCCAACATGTGCCCCCACAGCCGCCAGCCTTGTAGCCTCACCCAGCACGGGGACGCCGTTGCGGTGCGCGGCGTTGGTCCAGCACACGGGAGGGATGGTGACAGTGTGGTGGCTGAAGTAGACGAAGATGTCAATGTAGCGCCAGTGGTAGAAGACGTAGGGGTTGCGTGTGGCCGAGCCCTGGATGAACCTGCAGAGGCAGCAGGGTTGGGCAACGCAGGCAGGACGCCGGCAGACAGCTGTGGGGCTGGGCAGGAGCCTGACTCATGCCCCCGCAGCCGAGCACAGCTAGGGCACTGAGTCAGCCCTGCAGACCCTGGCTAGGGCTGGCCCCAGCAAGGCCACAGTGAGCCAAACCCTCCATCCCTGCCCAAGTCAGCAGGGAACAGGCAGGACAGGAAGAGGTTTGGGGTTCAGGCGCCCAGCACAGACCTGTCCTCGATGTACCCGCCGCGCATGTCATGGCACACCAGTGTCCGTGGCCTCTCGCTGCGCAGTGGGGGCTGGCGCTTCCCCAGTGGCACCGAGGAGATGTTGAAGTCGTCATTGCCGTCGGGCTTCCAGGCTAGCAGCTCCTCCAGACCAGACAAGAAGAAGCTGACGGGCTCCGTCGTGCTGGTGTCAAAGTAGCGGGCTGGGACAGGGGGAGAGGGGGATGGGGTTGGTGGGGAGGGCTGCCTGTGCGGCCTTGCACAAGCGCCACTATCAGCACTGGTTCCACTATCAGCACCAGCACTGGTGTCAACAGCAGCACCAGTTTCAGTATCAGCACCAGTCTGAGTACTGGTGCCAGCACCAGTCTCAGCACTGGCAGCAGCACTGGCACCGTTTCCGTCCGGGTGCCCAGGGGTCCCTCACCTGGCAGGGGCTGCGGGCGGGTGCTGATGGTGTCGTGCAGGACGGTGGTTCCCAGGGGCTCTGCCGACGGCTGGAAGCTGCCCGGGGAGGGGGGTGAGGCCCGAGCCGCTGTCCCGGTCCCACCCCGGGCCA
>VXBP01004896.1:462394-589007 GCA_013400115.1 Rhinopomastus cyanomelas
GCGGGTTGGGGGCCGGGCCGTTCCCGGTGCCGACGGCAGCCCCCAGCAGCACCCGCGACGGGGCGGGGCGGCGGCGCGCGGAGCACCGGGAGCTGTAGGCGGCAGCGGCGGCGGCGGCGGCGGGGGGAGGCGGCGGTTGTGCTCGGGCGGCGCCGCGGTGAGCGAGGCCGGGGGCACCGGGACAGGAGGGCACCGGGGCAGGACGACGCCGGGGCTGGGACCAGGCGGTAGTGGGGCGCCGTCGGGCCGGGCCGGCAGCACCGGGATGGGCCGCAGCACCTCTAGGCCTCCCGCTCCCTCCCAGGGCGGGAGCGACCGGAGCCCTCGGCGAGGGGGTGTCCGAGGGGGCCGGGCCGCCCGACAGACGGGTCGCTCGGGGAAGGGGCTTGGGGGTTCCCGGGGGCACGGCTGGGGTGTCCGGGTGGACCCCCTGTCCATCCTAGGGGTCTCTGCGTCCGTTCCTCGAGGGGGTCCCCGGCCATCCCTGGGGCTCAGAGCAGGTGCTGGGGTCCGTATGGCTGCGATGGCGTCCAGAGCACGAAGCAGGGTCGCTAGGGCCATACTCAGGGTGATGCTCAGGGGTCCTGGCAGTACAGGGGGTTGCCCTGTGCTCCTCTCCATCGTGGGGGTCCAGGGCAAGCTGCCGCCCCTTTGGGGCCAGTCCCCCTGGCTGGGCTCGGGCCCCCCACGCTCAATGGGCTCTCTGTTTCACCTCGGGCTGCTGAAAGGCACATTGAGAGCTCCTAAGGCCCCTGCCCAGTGCCCAGCCCCTCTGCGGCCAGGGACACCCCTTGAGGGGCAGCGAGGAGACCTTCTGCCCCGAGCCAGGCTAGGAGTCCTTGCCCGGTGCTGCAGGGTGAGGGTGGGTGCTGCTGGGACAGTTCCCAGTGCCAGGGGGCTGTTTGCAGGGGCACAGCCCAGAGCACCCATCTGCAGTGGCAGCAGGTGACAGGGAGGGGCCAGGTGGGCACCCTGGGCAGGGCTGGAGCTACCTGGGGGCCAGTGCTGAGCTGGGAGTATGGGCAGGGCAGCAGGTTGGGGTGTTTGTTCCTTGAACCTAGGCGCTTCCTGCTCAGGCGTTTGCATCCTGCTCAGGCGGAGCTGCCACGTGTCTGCACGTGTCCCCGAGGGCTCAGCCCTCGGGCCAGTCCCTGGCAGCCACAGGAGCTGGGACAGGTCAGCTGGATCACCCTCTCTCCTCCTGGGGCTGTGTGGGGCCATGGCTCAGCAGGGCACCCCGACATGGGTGCCAGGATTTGCTTCCTCCAGGCCAGGCTGACACAGAGGGCCGAAGGGCAGGTAGAGGTGCTGGGCAGGGCCAGCATCCGTGCCCCAGGGCTTCTTCTGGTCTGGCTGTGCAGAGCTGAGTGGGAAGGGGCTGGGGGTGGCAAAGCAGCCTCCACCATGTGCCGGCTCTTCTCCCTGCACGAGGCAGCAGCACCTGCTGCTGCAGGTGGGGATAGAGCCCCCTCACCCCTCCCCGGTGGCTACGGCACCAGGCTAGAGCTCTCTGACCCGCTTCATCCCTTCTTCCCAGCAGGTTCTCCTCGCCCCCAGGCTGATGCCCGTCCCGCCCTGCCATGAGTCCATGAGCCCCCTGAGGATCAGCGTGGGAGGTCTGCCAGTGCTCGCGTCCATGACCAAGGGTGCCGACCCCCGCTTCCGACTGCGCTGGAAGGCCATCGTGCTGTCCTCGGCCTGCGTGGGGTTTGTGCTGCTGCTTCTCTGCCTGCACCGCTCCTCCCCGGCCAGGCCCCTTCCCCCTCATCCTCGCAACTGGCGGCTTGGCCTGCAGTCAGGGGACCAGTACAATGACACCTACCCGCTGTCCCCACCCCAGAGAAACCCCGAGGGTGTGCGCTACCGCATCGGGGTCATCGCAGACCTGGACACACAGTCACGGGGCTCCGAGGAGCACACCTGGTTCAGTTACCTGAAGAAGGGCTACCTGGTGCTGTCGGACAGTGGGGACAGCGTGAGAGTGGAGTGGGACGAGGATGAGAGCATCCTGCGCTCCCACCTGTCCGAGAAGGGCCGGGGCATGGAGCTCTCGGAGCTGGTCGTGTTCAACGGGAAGCTCTACGCCGTGGACGACCGCACGGGGGTCGTCTACCAGATCGAGGGCAACAAGGTGGTGCCCTGGGTGATCCTTCCGGATGGAGACGGCACAGTGGGGAAAGGTGAGCTCCCCCCCTGCCCTGCAGCTCTCAGCTCTTTGCAGCTCACCAGGGTGAGATGCATCTTTCTTCTGACCCCATAAACACAGACAGGAGGGGGCAATATGTGGGGGAAGGTTGTGCCCAGCACTGCGCCATCCCATGTGGGGTTGATTCGGGGCAGTGGAGCCACTGCGATGTCTGTTCTGGCCCGGCCCCAGCTCATGCCACCCTCTCCCCTGCAGGCTTCAAGGCAGAGTGGCTGGCAGTGAAGGATGAGCACCTCTACGTGGGGGGACTGGGCAAGGAGTGGACCACGACAACAGGGGAGGTGGTGAACGAGAACCCCGAGTGGGTGAAGGTCATTGGCTACAAGGGGGACGTAGGCCACGAGAACTGGGTGGCAAACTACAACGCCCTGAGGACTGCGGCGGGGATCCGACCCCCAGGTACTGCACAGGGCTCCCTCCTGCCCCATTGTGCCCCACACTTGTGGGCTCCACATCCCCTTCCCTGTAGATTCCAATCGGTAATGATTCTATGATATCTGAGCTGGGTGAGATATAAAGGACTCTGGAGGCCAAAGAGCTCCCCCTGTCTTGGTGAAGAGGCCAGAGCTTGCCCTGGCAGGCTTCTCCCCTGCTTGGAGGGAGGCTCAGCTGGCACTGCCTGGCCCTGGGCACAGGACACTGTGTGGGGGTTCACATGGGCAGTGGGGCAGAAGGAGGCAGTTGGCAGTGGTTACCTTTGCAGTGCCTCAGCCTCCCTGGCTGGGGTTCCTTTGGAAGCGGGCAGGGTCCCTCTGGAAGCAGGGCAGGGTCCCCCTGAGAGAAGGACAGGGTCCGTTGCCAGGCTGGTGGTGCCCCACCTGCCTGGTGCACTGAGACTCATTCCCTGCCACAGGTTACCTGATCCACGAGTCAGCCTCATGGAGCGACAGGCTGCAGCGCTGGTTCTTCCTGCCACGCCGCGCCAGCCACGAGCGCTACAGCGAGCGGGAGGACGAGCGGCGAGGAACCAACCTGCTGCTCAGCTCCTCGCAGGACTTCGGGGACGTGACGGTGGGACACGTGGGTGAGGTGGTGCCCACCCACGGCTTCTCCTCCTTCAAGTTCATCCCGGACACGGATGACCAGATCATTGTGGCGCTGAAATCGGAGGAGGACGATGGCAAGATTGCCAGCTACATCATGGCCTTCACGCTGGACGGGCGCTTCCTCCTGCCCGAGACCAGAATCGGGAGTGTGAAATACGAGGGCATCGAGTTTATTTAACGGATTCTGCTCCGGAGGTGGGGGTGTGGGAGGCTACGGGGAGCCCGGGGGGCGTGGGGCAGCCCCTGCCAGCAGCTCCCAGCTCTGTACTTGGCCCTGCGAGTGGTAAAGCGTTGGCTCGGTGGCAGCTGGCTTGGTGCAGTGTTGAGGCAGTGGCACCTGGTGGCAATGACCGACAGCACAGGGTGCTGTGAGACCTGGCCTGGGACACCCCCCACAGAGTCCCCTGCTGGGCTCTGCTCTCACCCCATAACCTTGACAGAAACCTCTGTGGGGAGCTGGTGGCTTTGGGCACCTCCAGGCTCTGAGGAGGAGCCCGAGCTGTGGCTCCTCTCACATCCTGCTGTGCCATGGTGCTCCCAGGGTGCAGGGGAGTGTCCAGCTGGAGCACTGGCTCCATCCCAGTGCCTGGGGGAACAGGTCTGACCCAGGACCTGGCAGCCTGTCCTGGGGTCACCTCACAGGAGAACCTTCAGTCAGTGTCCCCAGCACCTAACTGGGAATGTACTGGAGAGGGAAGGAGCACCCTTGAGGGCAGGATCCTTGATTGGGTGGATCCTGCCCCCTTCCTGACCCCTGAGGAAGGATGGGGCCGCGACAGGGTGCCCCATGGTGGGTGAAGGTGTCTGCGATGTCATAGCTGGAGGGGATTTCATCAGGCCAGAAGCTGCTTTTCCTTCCCTTTTCCCGTTGCTGGGTGAGGTGTTGCTGGGTGAGGTGTCACTGGGCTTGACGGCAGCCCCGGGCACCATGTTCTGGGAAAGGTCTTGTGTGGGAGGGGCTGCAGCAGGTCCCTCTGCCCCCATCACTGAGGGGGTCACAGCAGATCCCATAGCTCCAGTAGCACCTGGGAAGAGGCTTTCGGCAGCCTTGAACGCTGGCTCTCCGCACCAGCAGAGCAGCTCTGCCCACAGGGCTGTGGGTGGTGGTTGCGGCCCCAAGCAACCGGCGAGGCCAGCAGCCCTGTTGAGGTGGTTTTGTGGCCGCGAGGCTTCTCCCAGCCCTGGCAGAACTCAGGCCCCGGCACAGAGCCCTCCAGACACAGAGCTGTCGGCTCCGGGAAGAGCCGGGAGCTGGATAGGAGCCTCCGGGCTGTGCCGGATCCAAGGGCTGCCGAGCTTGGAGCAGCAGTGAGAGCCAGGAGCATCAGCTTCGCTTCCCGGAGCCGGCAGCAGCTGGGGAGTGTCTGCAGCAGCCACAGGCTCTGCTGGCTGGGGAGCCCTCCCGACCCTGCCAGCGCTGTTGTGAAATCGCGGCGGCGGCCTGTGCCCCCTCGGGAGGAACCTGCCCTTGTCCCCGGGGGGCAAAAGTGCGAAACGTGGGCATCTGGGGGCTCCTCCCCAGCCCTGACCACAAGGGCTGCAGCTCCTGGCCTGGCCCAGGTTCCCAGCGCAGCCAAACCCTGGCCCAGCTCAGGAGGGTGCTGGCTCCGCCGTCCCTTCGGTTTGGCCAGGGAGAGCTGCAGGCCCTTGGTGACTCCAGCTGTGCAAGCGGGACCCTCCCTCCAGAGCCAGGCTGAGGTCCGGCCCCCCCCAAAGAACGGGGTGCTGCTGGGGTGACCCAGCCATGGGGACTGGCCATGTTGGCAGCAGGGAGGGGCTGTGGGTGCTGTGATGGAGCTGCAAGTGGGTGGGAGGACCCAGGGTGAGCCGGGGGGCCCAGGGCCCTCCCAAGAGCCCAGCCAGGCTGCCCCCCCCAGGCCTGTTTACAGTGTCCGGTGAGTGCAGCGAGGCTGGGGCCGCACACATGTTTTCGCTTAGCCCAGGCGCTGACTCACTGGCCCCTCTGCCCGGGAACGGATCCGGCCCAGCGCCACGGCCCCGCTGCCCTCGCACCCTGCACGTGGCCACCAGGACCGTGCAGCACTGGCCCAGGGCACCCAGGGCGCGTCCCCAGCCCATGCTGGGTGCCAGCTGGCTACAGGCCATGGCGGCTACTCTGCCAGGGCTTTGTTTGGCACTGCCTCTCCTGGCCTCAGTCGCCCTCCTGGCCTGGGGCCCGTGGCTCTGCAGCACCTGTCCTGGTCCCAGAGCCATCCTGGTGCCCATCCCTGTCCTGTGGCTGCCTCTTGTCCCCTGGGCTCGGCCAGGCAGGGTGTGGGAAGTGAGGCCTCCCCACACACCCTAAGAGCACCCCCAGCTGCCCCCCAAGCCTGTGCTGGCCCTTTTCCTTGTCATCTGCCTGCACCCCACCTCACCCTTCCTCATGTAGGAGGGATGTTGGGGGCCTGGAAGGCTGTGGGGGCCCAGGTTGGTGGGGCTGGGTGGGCACTGGGACCTTCAGCCCCTGCCTGGCCACAGACAGGACCAGCTGCAGCACTGCAGAGCCCTCAACACTGTGGTGCCATCGGAGCTGCACCAGAGTCTGGCTGGGCTGGCAGGACTGCTGGTCACTGCTGCTGCCCGAGCATGTGCCAGCCGTGTGCCCCACAGCAGGGATGGGCACTGGAGCCCTATCCTTGTGTTTCATCCTGCATCCTGGCACTGTGGATGCCATCACCTCCCACGGGTTCCCTGCAGGGCCTGCAGCCGGTTCTGCTGCCCACGTTTCCGCTGTTTCTTCTCATCCTGAAGGGCAGAGCAGCTCTGGTGCTTCCATCAGCTGCCAGTCACCGTGCAGGGCAGCTCTGTGGCAGGAGGTTGGCACAGGAGCTGGTTTAGTGCCCGTGGTGCCCATCTGGGCTGAGCTCAGGAGCACACGTGTGCCCAGGGCACAGCTGGGCTCCCTGCCCACTGCTCCCGCTGGAGGGATGGGGCAGCTGCTGGGCACAGCCAGACTGGTGTGGGGAGTCCAGCAGCCCCCCTGGCACCTTGTGGCAAAGGTGGGGTTTGGCAGTAGACTCCAGGGCTGGCGGCTGCGGGTCAGGGTTGGTGAAGCCTCAACTTGGTGGTCAGAGAGCTTTTTCCCATAGGAGCCGACTCTGCGGAATCTGTGCGGGACCCTCGGCTGGGCAACAGGGAAGGGGGCACCAGGGGGGCTGGCATGAGCTGGGAGGGGTCGGAGCGAGAGGAACCGTTGGGCAGAGCCGCCGCCGGCGCCCGNCCGGCTGCTGCTGGCGGGGCTGGCGCTGCTGCTGCTCGGGAGGGCCCGTCCGGGCCGCGCCTGCAGCTGCTCCCCGATTCACCCGCAACAGGCGTTCTGCAACGCGGACGTAGGTGAGAGACCCCCGCCCGCTCCCCCTGCTCCGGGCAGCCCCTGGCCCGACCCGACCCGTCGCAACTTCCCAGCGGGGGGAAGGGGCGGAAAGTTGGCGCGGAGCGGCCGGTCCGGGCTGAGCCGAGCCGAGCTGAGCTGGGCTGAGCCGAGCTAAACCGAGCCGAGCTGTGCTGAGCGCCCCCCGGGCCCCCGCACCTGCCCTCAGCCCTTCACCGCAGCCCAGGGGTGTCAGCGGCAGGGGATGCGCGGCCAAGCCACCTCGGTCCGTCGGTCCGGCTGGGGAGTGCTGGTCCCTTCCCGCCGCGTCGGGGGGAACCCTCGAGGCCGCGCCCGGTGCGGCTGCCCAGGCGATGCTCGGACCCCTTGGAGTCCCGACCCGGGCGAGCCCGGCCCCCTCCCGCGCTGACTGCCCCGCGGTGGGACGTGGCAGTGCGGGGGCTGACGGCTCCGCAGCGCGGGGGAGGGGGGTATTGGGGCTGTGGCGGGACACGGGGGGACGGTCAGGATTCCCCGAGCACGAAGCTGGTACCGGCCCCACAGAACCAGCCGCGACGGGCTTGGTCCCCTCCCGTCTGCTCCTTATTTCCAGGCATTTCCTCTCCCCCGTCCCACTTTGTTCGGCTTGGATGCTGCTGAAAGGGAGGGCTTGGCAGCGTCGGGGGCTGGATTCCTCTTTCGATGAATAATGCCCTTATTAAATTTTCCCATATTAAACAAACAGGCCGGCCCCAGCTCCCGACGTCCTTCTCCTTCGCGGGGCCGTTCCCAGGCTCAGCCGGAGCGGGAGCATTCCCAACCCCTGAGGCAGCCCCAGCCCAGCCCCGTCCCTCATCCCGCAGCCGCGATGCTCCGGCGGGTTCCCCTTGCCCCTTCGGCCCGGCCTCACGGCGGAGCCTGGTGGGGATGGGGAGTTTTCTGTTCAAAATGGAGCGTTGGGGCAACGTGGAGCTGCTGCTCCCTGTGCCCGCTCCGGGCTGAGTCTGTGGCTGCCCCTCTCGCTCTCGGCCGGCCCGGGGTGCGGGCTGCTCGTGACTCGGTGCCCGTCGGGGCTGCCGGCTCAGCCCTGACTCAGCTGCTGAGTCACCAGCCCTGTCTGGCAGCCCCGACGCTGGCCGGGCAGTGGTCCCGGATGGGTCGCGTTGCCCTCGGCAGGTGCCTGTCCCAGAGAGCCTGTCGTGCCAGCGCAGCCTCCCCCCGGGCTGTGCCACCCGCAGCGCTGGCACCCTCTGCTTCCCAGCCCCAGTGCCCTGGGCAGTTTGTCTGCCCCCGGCATGAGCCTGAGGGAGACAGTGCTCTGCCCTCTCTTACACTCCTACAGTCACAAGGGCTCTCCCCTGGCATGAGGCTGGAGCCCAGGGATGGGCAGTGCAGAGGGAAAAGGACACAATTCTTGGCCATGGGGTGCCAGGGGCTGTCACAGAGGGGCTGGGAGCTGTCACCAGAGCTGGTGTCTTGGAACGAGTGACCTGTCCTGCCTGCTCTTGTGTTTCCTGGCTCATGGAATGGGCAGCAGTTTTCTGCAGGGCTTGGGGTTGCCCTATCTGCCATCCCTCCCTGGGCTGTGCCCAAGCAGCAGAGGCTAGAGGCTGTTCTCTGCCTGGGGAGTGGCTCTGGTGGGGCTGGGGGCTACAGCAGGAGACCTGGTGTCAGCGTGGGGTGGGGGGCTGAGGGAGATGATGCTCAGCGCCTCTGGGCACGGCTATGGCAGGGGCTGTATGTGTCCCCGGGACAGGGGCACCTTGGACCTGGCTGTCTCAGTGCTCAGTTTCCTTGGGATGGGGTGCAGGGAGTGTAGCAGCCGGGGAGGGATGGAGGGGGCTGCCAGTGCCCAGAGAGAGGAAGGGGTTGGAAAGCCAGAGAAGGTTGGGGACCTCTGCTCAGGGGTACCCAGTGTGACAGGGGTGCTGCTGGTGCCCGTTGTGGCCCCGCTGAGCTCTGGCGGTCGGAATCCTTTCCATGCTGAGGGGCCGTGGGCTGACTGCCGGGGCTGATGCTGATTGGGCTCTGTCCCGCAACCGTCAGAGGGCCAGGATGACGCAGGCGGCCACGGCAGCGTAACCCACGGTGAGCAAGGCCTGGTGCCTGGGTGCTGCCTCCCACCTCCCCACAGCTCTGCAAGCCCCCATGGCCTCTGCTGCTTCTCCACAGTGAGGCTGCTGTGCGCAGCTCTGCATCAGTCTGGCCTCTGCATCCCCAGAGCTGTGGGTGCTGTGCCAGGCTGTGGTGCCCCATGCTGCTGCACTTGCAGCTGCCAGTGTCTGGGCAGGCACTGGGGGCTGATTGCTGCTCGTGTGCCAGGCAGGACTGGGGTGTCATAGTCACTCCCAGGGCTGGTTCCATGGCCCTGCCAGTCTCAGGAGAGGCTGGAGTGACCCTGGGGCTGCCCCTGCCATGGGGACTGGTGCCTAGGCTGGTGGTGCCAGGTGGGCAGTGTTTGCACTGGCAGCTGGTTCCTTTGCTCAGGCAGCTGCCCCAGAAGGGAGAAGGGAACTTTGTTCCCTGGCCATTCAGCCAGGCAGCAGCCCCGTGGTCTGCAGCCACTGGTGCTTCCCAGGCAGTTGTGGGTGGGTGGGTGCTGCTGGGGCCGTGTGGTGGGGTCTGGGGAGGGGGATGGCAGAGGAAGGGGCCATTCAGCACCTAAGGAGGGCTCCTGGGCTGCAGCCCCTTGTGCTGCCCCTGGGTCATGGGGCACACAGTCTCCCAAGGGCAGGGGCACCCCTTCCAAGCCTCCTTTCCTCCTTCTGCACAGAGAACCCCCACAGGGTCTCACAGCACCTCCTGTCTACAGCTGGAACCGCCCCCTTGGTCAGCACCAAAAACACTGGGTGCAGCCCCTGAGCATCCTGGGGCTGGCCAGCCCAGAGGCACTTCCCCTCCCCAGGGTTTGTGCCACTGCCTGACTCTTTCCTCCAGAGAGGGGTCCTGCTGCCTTGCAGGGATGTGCCCCCACTGAGGGCTCCAGGTCCTCATTGTGGCCGATGCTGGCAGTCCTGGGATTGTCACTGGTGGGGTCCCACTGGTTTTCTCACTGTGTATCTTTGTGCTGCACTCCTCCTGCCCGGGGAAGGAGCCCTTCCAGCACTGCCTTGGTCATTCTTGTGCCTGCCCTGTGCCCCAGGAGAGCTTGGCACAGTGTCACGGGGGTCTGCTGGCCATCCAGGCTGATGGGGTGATGCACTGTCAGATGCTTTGGTGTTTGCAGGGGAGGTGAGGCTGCAGGTCTCTGAGCATCAGGGGGTTTGGTTCCTCCTGTCCCTTAGCTCTGCCTCCCTGTCCCAAGGGTCTCAGCTGGGCTCCCACAGGGACTCCCCTCTGTGATCCCTGCGGCCCTGCTCATGCCTCCGGTTGCTGGCCGGCCCAGAGCAGCTTGGCGGCACCGCTGGGGTCTTGGCGGGGAAAGCACAGCGCGGCCGGCCCCGCCACAAAGCCGCTCTGTTCAGAACAAATCCGCCCAGAATCGGGCTGCATTTTTGTCAAGTGATTCATCGGCACGTGAATGGAAGGGCTGGAGCCCACTGCACTGGGAACCAGCCCGGAGCCGGCAACCACAGGGCCGGCGCGCGGCTCTCCCGCTCGGCTGTGCCGCAGGCGCGTGCAGGGCGGCTGAGGGCTGGGCTGGCACGTGGGATGGTAGGACAGCCTTTGGCCAGTGGGACAGCCACTGGCCAGCAGGATGAGGGCTAGCCTGAGCCTGCCCTGCAACAAGTGAGTGCCCACATCAGCTGGGGGCAGCTGGCTGGGGAGTCTCTGCTCTGGCCCTGCTCAGGCTGGAGCCTGCCCTCACCTTCCCAGAGTGACCTCGGCGCTGCCCAGAGCCCACGTGGGGCCATGACCCCTGACCTTCAGCTGAAATAGCCGGTGCGCGTGCCCCTGCCCCGCGGTGTTTATAGAGCAGGGTCAGGTTCCCTCTCGCTGCCATGCCAGGTGCAGGGTGAGTTGCTCTGTGCCAAGCTGGTGGGTGGCTCCTGCTGTCCTTGCCTGCCTCCACCCAGCGCCCTCAGTGGGGACACAGGAGGGGTCCCCAGCGTGGCTGTTGCCGCCGCACTGGCCAAAGTGCAGCTCCCCGTTCCCACCCCAGCTCTGAGGTAGCCGCTTCCCAGTGCTTCCTGGGGCCAGCTGGCAGCTCTGGTCCCACGCTGGGAGCTGCAGGTCTGGATGCAGGGACGCAGGCCCTACACAGCAGGGTGACTGTGCTCACCCCGCGTGGCTGCGACCCCCCACGGCACTGAAGCAGCACTGTGTCTTGCGCCGGTGAGTCGGGGTGAGCTGGCGCTGCCCGCCCGGCTGCTCAGTGCCACGTGCCGGGTGCTCACATGCCGGGCTGTGTCCCAGTGCTGTGCTGGCAGTGTGACCACAGGGACCCTGCTATGGCAGAGCTGTCCTCGGGCCCCAGGGTGCCTCACCAGCCATGCGGACCTGACCTTGCGCCTTGGCACGGAACGCTGTGCAGAGCTGGGGGGTGGTTGCCTTTGGCTGGGGCTGTTCAGAGCCACCCCTCACCATGCTGGGCCCTTCCTCGGCCCCAGCCCGTGATGCCCCTGGGTTATCGGTGCAGCACCCCACAGCCCCTTGCCCCGAGCGGATGTGGTTTGGGTGTCAGCCTGGTGTCATGCGGGCACAAGCCATGGGTGTAGGCGCTTGCCAGGAGCCTGTACTGGTTGTGACTGGGAGGGGGCCGGGGCTCTGTCCCTACAGGGGACCCTCTCCTCCATTCTGGGGCTGTGCTGGGCTGGTGCCCAGGTTAATCAGTGACAGTGGGGCAAACACCACCCTGCTTCTGGGGCACTGCTGGTGGGTTCAGCTGTCCCAGTGCCATGTGGGTGAGGGGCACAGAGTCTGGTCAGGGCCAGTCTGTGCCCAGGAATGTGGCCAGTGCTGGGCAAGGGCAGCTGGTCCAGCGTGGCTGGCAGCAGTAGGGCCAGGTGGACCTGGGATGACCTTTCCCTATCATTCACCATGGGGCTGCCGCTCCCCATCATCACCCTGCACAGAGCTCCGTCCCTCCTGGGACAGTGGGTGACACCCAGCTCACTGGCAGCTGGTAGTGGGGTTCACTGCAGGCTGTTGGCCTCGGGTAAGGGCCCCTGTGGGATGAGGGTGCCTGTCCTACACCTCTGGGCCACAGCTATCCCCGCTGACCTCCAACGGTCTTGTTGCAGTGATCCGAGCAAAGGCGGTCTCTGCAAAGGAGGTGGATTCGGGGAACGACATCTACGGGAACCCCATCAAACGCATCCAGTATGAAATCAAGCAAATTAAGGTAACAGAGCTCATGAGGCAGGAGCTGGGGAGACCGGGGCAGCCTCTGCTCTGGCCACTCACTCTCACCCCTGTCCCTAGATGTTTAAGGGCCCTGACAAGGACATAGAGTTCATCTACACGGCCCCGTCCACTGCCGTGTGCGGCCGGCTGCTGGACACCGGCGGGAAGAAGGAGTATCTCATCGCAGGTGAGTGGCTCCTGGGGAGTGGTGGTGCCTCGGCACGTCCTGAGCCACCTGTGATGTCTCCCCCATGAGCCCAGGGCACCAGGGGAGTCTCTTGAGTGCTCTGTCTGGCCTCTCCTCAGGTAAGTCCGAGGGCAACGGCAAGATGCACATCACGCTCTGTGACCTGGTGGCCACCTGGGACTCGCTGAGCCCCACCCAGAAGAAAAGCCTGAACCAGCGGTACCAGATGGGCTGCGAGTGCAAGGTGGGCAGGGGCAGTGCCTGTAGCTGGGGTGGGCTCCATGCTGGGAGGTTTTTCCCTGTCCCTGTGCAGCTAGGAATGTGGGATGTGGCTGGGACCCACACCTGGGCGTTCCCTCAGCGCCCCGACATGGGGGTTGCATCTCCACTGTACCCATGGGGAAGGGGCAGCCTGGCCCCCGATTCCAGAGCTGGGGGTGGGTCAAGCAGAGCTGTGGAGCTGCACCCACACGCGCCTTGGGGTGGTCGATGATGGTCTCTCTTGTACCCAGATCTCGCGCTGCCTTTCCATCCCCTGCTTCGTCTCCTCCTCGGATGAGTGTCTCTGGACGGACTGGGCGATGGAGAAGAACAACGTGGACGGGCGGCAGGCGAAGCACTACGCCTGCATTAAGAGGAGCGATGGCTCGTGCGCCTGGTACCGCGGCATGGCCCCCCCCAAGCAAGAGTTTCTCGACATCGAGGACCCCTAAGCCAAGCGAGCGCATTCCAGTAGCCAGTAGAAAAAAAAAACCTGCGAGATGTTAGACTGGTCCAGCTGACACCGATCCCCGGAGACAGCACGAGATCCCGCTCGACCCCAGGAGTCCTGGGCTGCAGTGGCTGCCGTACGCGGTGTCCCAGGGCTGAGTGGGGTTTGGGGGCACCCCCTATGCCTAGCCCCACTACGTCCCGGCAGCCATGAAGGAGCCGAAGCCTCGTGAGTGGCGGGGGGTGCCCCCCCCGCGGAGCAGTGAGTGGCGGGAGCTGCCCCATCTGCGTAGCAGGTCTACCAGTGCCCCTACCATGGGGAACCGCCGCAGCAGCCCCTTCCCTCCGCAGCGTCCCCAGACCCTGCTGTCCCCCTCCCCACCTTCCGCCTGTCTCTCCCTTTGAGGTGCAGCTCTCCAGGCAGGGGTTGCTGCAGCAGAGCCCCCACCTGTGTGCAAGGTTTGTTGTCCTGAAAAGCCAGCAGGGTACATTGGCACAGCTAGAGTGAGCCCTGCAGGCTCCTCTGCCCGCACTCCTCTCCCCAGCAGGGCAGAGGGGGGTTCACTGCCCCTGCACCCAGTGCTGGGCACCATGGCAGGAGCTCCGGGGAGTGGGCATAGGGTGTTTGCCCACCGTCCCTCGTGCAGCTGCAGGCTGACCCCTGCCAAGGCCCTTGGCTGGGCAAGCTGTCGTCCACGCTGGTCCCTGGCTCGGTGCAGGCAGCATCGTGGCCGCAGGAGCACCCAGCCCTGGGTGACCCCTGCTCCCAGCCTGGCCCCGCTGTCTCTGAGCCAGTCCCATGTCGCAGCGGTGCCGGCCTGCCCCGTGGCATTGCCCCAGAGCCCTGCCACCCCTTTCCCTCGGTTTTGGGAGCGTGGGGGCATGGCCCCGCTGTCCTGCTCCGGGGCTTTTCCATGCTGTCTGTCCCTGTAAGGGGGAGGTGTCGTTCTGGACCAGTCTGGGCAATTCCAACCCTATTAAAGAGAACCATTAAAACAAAGAAAGAGACCCCAGCAACCGCCCCCTCTGTCTTCAGCCCCAAACAACCGCCCACTCAGCCCCAGCTCTGGGCCCTGGGTTCTCGTTCCTGCCACTTCCATGGTGCCAAGGCCTGGGCTCTGCTTTGGGTCCCTCCCGGTTCCGGCGCTGGGAGGATCCACACAGGGAGCTCCGGGGCGGGGGTGGGGCCACTGCTCCAGCTGGACCGTGTGCTGCCTTCCCGGAGCTACTCGGTGCCTCTTTCATCCCCACTAAACCCCTTGATTCACTGGGCCCCGCGGGGAGATTGCTCGGAAGGGGCCGGGCCGCTACGGCGGGCGGGGCCTAACGTGACGGGACGGTGGCCTGCTGTCGCGCGACTGCGCGCTATGCGCTCCCCAGATCAGCGCTCAGACACGCCCCTTCACTGCTGCAGCCAATCCGTGCGCGGCACCGCCCCCGGGTCGGCGGAAGGGGCGGGGAGCAGACGGGGGCGGGGTCAGCCGCGGCCGGAAGCGGCTGTGCACCGGCGGCAGCAGGCGGCGCCTCCACGTGCGCGCGGCCAGGACCCGGATGGTGAGTGCGGCCCTGCCCCTCTCCCCGGCCCTGCCTTGCGGAGCCGTTACCGGCCGGGCCCTGCTGGGTCGTGGGGAGCGACAGCACTCAAGGTCGAGTTCGGTGTCGGGGCCGAGGCCTGCGTGGGAAGCGGCGTCGGCGCAGGCCGCGGGTTGCCTGCCCGGTGACGCGGCCGCCCCTGTGCCCCCGCAGCCCGTGCCCCCGCCATGCCCATTGTGGAACGGCTGCGGGAGGCGCTGCGGCCCGCGCGGGCGGAGGCAGCGGAGCCCGCGGAGCTGGGCCGGCTGCTGGCCGCCTCCGCCAAGAAGATTCTGCTGCAGAAGATCGAGTTCGAGCCCGCCCGCCGCGGCGTCTTCTGCGAGCTGCAGCAGCTCCGTGGCCGGTACCTGCTGCTCAACCCCCGCGCCGAGCCCGACGGCCGCCCCCGAGGCCCCGAGGAGTCTCCTGGTAAACGCGGTAGGTATCGGAGACCTGAGAAGGGGGCGGGCGTCCCCCACTCCGCGCCTCTTGCTCACCCGCGCTGTCCCTGCAGGCAGCGACCGTTCTCCGGGGGAGCGGGGGGACGGCGTCCCCGCACCCCAGAAGGTTCTGTTCCCGGTGGAGCGGCTGTCGCTGAGGTGGGAACGGCTGTACCGGGTGGGAGCGGGGCTGCACAACCTGGGCAACACCTGCTTCCTGAACTCCACCGTACAGTGCCTGACCTACACCCCCCCACTTGCCAACTACCTGCTCTCGAAGGAGCACGGCCGCAGCTGTGAGTTGGGGGCTCTCTGTTGGGTGCAGCCAGGGCTGAGATGGGCCTAGGGGTCCCAGACAGCCCCTGTGTCAGAGTAAGGGTAGGGGTTGTGTTTGGGGTGCTGTTTGTTAGGGCTTTGAAAGGGAATCTGGAGGGTGCTGCTCTGAGCTGTGATCCCAGGGAGCTCACAGAGTTTGCAGCCCTGTCTGTAGGGCTCTGGTGGGATCTACTCCTCAGGGCTACCTTGTGAGTTCCAGCGAATCCCTGTGACCCGTGTTCCATCCCTGTGGATGCTGTCATGTCCTGGGGAGTTGCAGTGGCTGGTGCTACTGGGGTGGGTGTACTGGTCCCTGGGGTGGCCCCACGCATCCTGCAGCACAGAAAGCTGAGCATGGCTGAGCTGTGTCAGAGCAGGGATGTCATGTTCCCTGTATTGCCACCTCCTCTGCTGGGTTTGTCCCTGATGTCCCTGTTCTCTCCTGCTCCAGGTGGCCAAGGAGGCTTCTGCATGCTGTGCGTCATGCAGAATCACACCATCCAGGCCTTTGCCAACAGCGGGAATGCGATTAAGCCGCTGTCCTTCATCCGAGACCTCAAGAGTAAGGATGGCCACCCTCCCCTGCCTCTGGTAGCAGTGCAGGAGAGCTGTGACTAATGCGGGAGCAGAACCTTTGAGATAGGGCAGGCTTTGGCAGACAGCTCTTCTGAGATGACTCACAGAGCTGCTGGGGGCTGGTGACTTCCAGGGGAGCTCCATGTGGGCCCGAGTCTGAGTCTGTTTTGAGTGAGGGGGCTTAAAGCCTGGAATCCTTGCCCGAAGGGAAGGAGAGGGAGCTGTGTCTGTTTGCAGCCCATGCTGGGGCTGATCCCTCCCTCTCCTTCAGAGATTGCCCGGAACATCCACTTTGGGAGGCAGGAAGATGCGCATGAGTTCCTGCGTTACACCATCGATGCCATGCAAAAGGCTTGTCTGAACGGCTGTACCAAGTATGTGGGACCTTGAGACCCTCAGCCTCTCGCCAACCCCTGTGCCTGTGGAGGGGACTGTGGGGTGAATGTGTCCCCCAGGGGGGACTCATGGGGGCAGGTTCTGACCCCAGGGGCTTTGGGTGGGTGTTGCAGCTGCCCGTCGGCAACACAGCTCTGGGCTGTTGTCTGCCTTCTCCTGGCTCCTCTGCCCCAGCAGAGGTGTGGAGGGGCTGTGTGAGAGCTGCTGCTGCTTGTCCCTAGGTTGGATCGTCAGACCCAGGCCACAACGCTGGTTCACCAGATCTTTGGGGGTTACCTGCGGTCCCGTGGTGAGTGCCAGGACCTGGAGCTCTCAGTACTGCTGCTTTCCTGAGAAGAACTTCCAGGGAAAATGGCTGAGCAAACAGAAAATGTCCAGGGCTGTAGCTGGCTGGCCCTGCAGCCCCTGTGGGTTCTGACCCCTGCTGTGGCGATGGAGAAAGTCCTGCAACTGCCTGTGTTATACTGGGGGGTGGTGGCCAGCAGGCATGTGCCAGGGGTGCACATTGCTCTGTCTCCTGCAGTGAAGTGCTCCGTGTGCAAGAACGTCTCGGACACCTACGACCCCTACCTGGACCTGTCGCTGGAGATTGGGGTATGGGGCAGGGACTGGGGAGAAGCTCTGCTCTCCTGGAGGCTGGTTCTGCACTGCTGCTGCCCAGGCCCAGTGTCGAGGAGTCGGGGTCAGGGCAGCCGTTCACTGTCGCACACTGAGCAGCTCCTGGCTGGGAGCTCTCTTGGGGCAGGGGGCTGGGCTGTCACACCCACTCACATCTTGACCCCTCCTTGTCCCTGCAGCAAGCTGCAAACATTGTGCGGGCACTGGAGCTCTTTGTGAGGCCGGACCTGCTGGGTGGGGAGAATGCCTACTTGTGTGCCAGGTGAGTGGGGGCTGCTGGGGCACCGGGGTGGGAAACCTGCTGCAGTGCCAGAGGGCTCTGCCTGCCCCACAGCTAAAGCCGGAGGTGCAAGGCCTTGGAAGCTGGTGGCAATCCTGCTGCTCCTCTTGTGAGCAGGACCTGGGCCAGCAGCTGTGGCTGTGAGCAGGAGCCCCGGAGCACTGCCTGCTGTCAGCAGGGTCGTTTCTATGAGCTTTGCCACTTGCCCAGGGCTCTGGCTTGACTGGCTCGAGCTCTTCTTGTGCAGATGCAAGAAGAAAGTCCCAGCCAGCAAGCGCTTCACCATCCACCGGGCCTCCAACGTCCTGACACTCTCGCTGAAGCGCTTCGCCGACTTTGGCCGACGTAAAATCACCAAGGTGGGTGTTGGGCAGCCCGTCCAGAAGCCAGCCCTGCTCCTGTGTGCAGTGCAAGCTCTGCCACAGCCCTGCCCCAGGTCTGCTGTGCAGTGAGAGTTTAGCTCAGTTTGGCTTCTTCCTCACCATGAGCTCTGTTTAGGGGGAGTGTGTGTCCCCCTCCCTCGAGAGGTGGGACCTGCAGAGCAGCATGAGGGCTGTCTGCTGTGCAGGCTCCTGAGACATCCTCTCTCCACAGGATGTAGGTTACCCTGAGTTCTTGGACATCCGCCCCTACATGTCACAGAGGCATGGGGACCCGGTGACGTACGGGCTCTACGCAGTGCTGGTGCACTCTGGGTTCAGCTGCCATGCAGGGCACTACTACTGCTATGTGAAGGTGAGCCCAGGGCACTCTCTGAGCAGCACTGAGGGCTGCTCGGGGGTCCCCGTAGGTGCTTGGCAAATGTGTGTGGAGCACTGGATGGGTGGTACGGGCTGTGCTCTGTTCCATGCAGTGCAGAGGTCTATCCTGGCAGAGTCCCCTTCTCTGCCCTGGGCCACCAGTGTTGTTTGGGGAGAGGAGCCCTGCTAACAGGTGCTGCTCCTGCTGCTCCTTATGCTGAGAGGGTCCCAGGGCACGACCTGACCCCATTCTCTCTCCTCCCACAGGCCAGCAACGGGCAGTGGTACCAAATGAACGATGACCTGGTCCGCTCCAGCAACATCAAGGTGGTACTGAACCAGCAGGCCTACCTACTCTTCTACCTGAGGTGAGATGCCCTGTGCTGTCTGACCCCTCTGTCCCCCAGCACTAGGGGCAGGGCAAGTTGCACATTGCTGGCGGTGGGAAGGAGCATGGCCCAGTTGGCCCCAGTGCCTGGAGGAGGGAACCAGGGAGACAACCAGCCTCTTTTGCTGTGGATCAGGAGCATCTCATCTCCTCAGAGCTTCTGGGTTCAGCTCTGAGGAGGGTGTTCAGTCACACAGCCCTGGCAGTTAACACCGGCACTTGCCTGTCTTCACCAGAACCCCCAGCCCCAGGAAGAGCACAGAGGGGCCCACGGCCAAAGCTGCCTCCAGCCTGCCTGCCCGCACTGGCAGCTTCTCCGACCAGGTCAAGAAAACAGTGACCAACGGGACCCTGTCTTCACCGCTGCTGAGCCAGGTCAGTCCTGCAGCTGCTCCTGGCACCTGCGGCCCCCTCTGTCTGCTCTGCCGGGGCAGGGGGGCTCAGTGTGAGGGAGAATGGTCTGCAGGGGGTTCCTGCTGAGCAGAAGACTCCTGTGTGTCCCTACAGAGGGACAGAGTGGGCAGCATCACCCTGCACCACTTGAGTTCTCTTCTCAGTGACCTGCTCTCTTCATCTAGAGACCAGAAACGCTACCCGGGAAGAAGGTGCTGGGACTGGAGGAGGTCGGAGTCCCTGTGGCCCGAAGCTCATTTGGGATGGGGCCAAAGTTGTCAAACGGAACTGCTTCGCCGAAGCTGCCTGCTGGGTCTCCATCAAACAAACTGCCCCTCAAAGCCACCCACACGGCCACAGCACTGGCTGATGGCACAGCACAGAGGCCCAAGAAGTCTTCCTCCTTCCTGCAGCGGCCTCCCATGACCAGAGACCTTCAGGGCTTCTGCAGCATTGGCAATGGAAGTGGAGGCAAAGTGGAGCTGCCCCGGCAGAGCTCCTGGGAGAACAAGCAGCCACCTACCTCATCCAAGCTGCTGCCAGGCAGTGGGGAGAACACTAGGAGCCTGGAGAGGGACCCAGGCAGCAGCACCACCAGCCCTGCACACAGCGCAGCAGAGAGGCTGGCCAAAACCTCCCAAAAGGCCAAGAATGGAAGCAGCAGCTTCTGCTCCTCTCAGGAAACGGACTGTGGCACAGACCTCCCTGCTGAGCCCAGCGATGAGCCAGCAGCTCCCAAAGACTCCAGACTGGCAAAGTTGAAACCCTCCCTGCTGGCCAGTGCTGTGCTGGAGCTAAGCAGCACCATGTCGCCACCACCTGCCAAGAAGCTGGTGCTCTCTGCTAAGAAGGTGCGTCTGGGCTTCTGTCCAGAGTCTCCAGTAAGCGCCTTGTGCCTTCTGAACTGGGGTTGCTGGTGGGGGAAAGTGTAAGGCTGATGCTGGGTGTCCTGCCCAGCCAGAGATGGATGGGGAAGGCCCCTGGGGCTGCAGCAGCTGCTCTGTATCTGCTCTGGGTTGGGATGTGGGGCCAGGCCCCTGCTGTTGTTGGCATCCCTGAATGATGCGGAAGGGGCTGTGCTTCCTCTGCAGCTGGAGGGCTGCAGAGTTGCCTCTGCGTGGGCAGTGGTGTGGGAGCAGCCTTCTGGGCACTGTGCTGGGGTTTCTGTTCTTTAAATTTCCTTCTTTCTTTTTTTCCTTTGTGCCTCTAACTAAAATGACTTCTGATTCTTCTTCTACCACCCCTACTTCCCTTCCCTTGTCTGTATCTGTTCCCCTCCCCTTTCTCTGGGCTCCCCTTTTTATTTTCTTCTCTTGGCTCATGGAAACCTCTTCCCTTTAGACCACCAAGTTGTTATTTATGTCAATAACTGCAGGGCAGCACCCTGGGGAAGGCGAGCGGAAGTGACCACCACACACGGCCTCAGCTGCCATCTGCTGAGCCCACCACCCACCCCGGCCCTGCTGCCCAGCCTTCTGCCAGGGCGAGGTAAGCAGTGCTGGCTGCTCCCCACCTCCTGTCTAGCACCATGACAGTGGAGGCAGCCACTGCACCACTGCTGGCCTGGGGGATGGGTTTGGCTCTACTGGGCTGCCAGGGTTTGCTCTGCATCCCAGGGACAGGGCAGCTTCTCCATGGTTGCAGGGTGGAAGGGAGCTTTGCAGGCTCTGACCACTAGTGGAGTGGGATCAGGAGGTCCCAGCCTGGTCTGGATCTGGCTCTGGATATCACTTGTAACCTTCACTGTCCACGTGTGCTGCGGCAGCACTTGCTCTCTCCTAATCCCCCAGGGGACAGCATGTGCCCTGCACTGGCTGGCACAGGACAGGTTCGGCTGCTGCTCCAAGAGCAGTGTCTGAGACACTTCATGGCTCATTGGTTCTGAGCTCATGCACCTCAAGCTGGGGAGGAAGAGAGAGGCTCCTGACCTGGATTTTAGATCATGGCAGCCCCTTTTCCTGTCCTGCAGGCTGTCCTCCTGTGCTCTCAAACTCCCGAATCCTGAAAAGCCTGCCTGCAGCTCCATCCTCGGCTCGGCCCTTCAGGTCCCAGCTTCCCCACTGCCCAGTGCTTCCATTGTCCATCCTTCACACCATCTCCCTTCCGGCAGCAGGGAGAAGGAGCCCAACCAGCTCCCTACTGCTTCCTCTAAGAAGAGGCGGCGAAAGCAGCAGCACAGAGCCGAGAGTAGCCCTCTGACTGTGAAGGGCAATGATGAAGCCTCCAACCCTCCCAGAAAGAAGAAGAAATTCACTCCAGAGGGTTCAGCGTCCCTCAAGGAGACTGCAGGAAAAGGCAGCCAGGAGGAGCTGGGTTGCCCAGTGCTGGAGAGCAGGTCCGAGCAGCAAGTGTCAGACACCACAGAGCATATCTCCACCCTCAAGAAGAAGAAGAAGAAAAGGAGGAGAATGGAGGAGTCGGAGGAGCGCTGCTCTGGGTCACTGGTGTCGAGCAGGTGAGAGCCTTGCTCCCGTCGCCCTGGGAAACTTCCCACTTTACCGTGATGGGAGCATCTGACCCTACTGCTTTCCCAGCTCTAGGGCAGCTGAGCCAGAGCCCTGGAGCACGAAGCAGCGGCAGAGCTCAGAGCCTGAGGCCAGACAGAGCGAGCACCGCAAGCGCAAGTGGAGGGAAAGCTCCGGCAGTGCAGCCTTGGAGCCACTGGCTGCCAACGGCACCCCAGGTACCACCGTGCACACCTGCCCTGCTGCCTGGACAGGGAGGGCAGCTACTTGGCTGCCCATGCAGCCCCTCTCAGCCCTGGTATGTTGCAGCCACTGCCCAGAGCACTGTGTAAGGTGCCCACACCTGCCTGACAGTGCCTGTGCTGTGCAGCTTCTGGCTGAGGGTGTCCTCCTGGGGATGGGCCCCTCTTTGATGAAGATTTATCCCCAGTACAGGCCCCATTGTGGCCAAATTACTGTTGCCAGCAGGACGTTATTAGTTCTCAGTGTCTCCTGGGGTAAGATGGAGCCATCCAGGAGCTCTGCTCCCCCTGACTTGTCCTCACTCACCTGTTTTGCAGTTTCCAGCCAGATTGGAGATGGGCACAGGCCCTGCCCAGCTGTCCTCAGACCTGAGCCCGGCCGTGGGACTGGCACAGCTGCTGGAAATGTGGTGGAGGAGCTGCTGAGGAACTCCTTGGACAAGGCTTATGGCAAAGAAGGTAACTGCTGCTCTCTTGGGTAGGCAACAATTGTGCTGCTGCCCTGCCTTGAGCCCTGCATGCCGTGCCAGGGACTGAGCAACCCCAGCACACACTCGGGCAGATGTTGGAGCTGGCACAGAGTGAGGTGTCCCAGCTGCCAGCCCAGGGAGCTCCCTGCTGACTACATTGCTCTGCAGTCCTGACCTGGGATGGAGAGGTCTCTGCTGTGAGTCAGGATGCCATCCAGGATGCAGTGCTTGCCCGCAACGAGACCGTCATCGACGAGTGGGATGAGGAGTTTGACAGAGGGAAGGTAGGTGCTGGGCTGCATCCCAGTGGCGGGAGGAGGCAGAGGCCACTGCACTCTGACCCCAGGAGCCCTCCTGCCTCTGCACAGATAAAGAAGGTGAAACTGAAGCGGGAGCGGAGGAGACACTTCAACCCCTTCCAGCAGCTGCAGAGCAAACGCAACTTCTGGTCCATGACCCACCCTGCCAAGGCAGCCGCCCTGAGCCACCGGCTCTGAGGTCAGCAACCTGGGGGGCACGGGGTGTGGGGCAGCTGCCCAGCAGGGTGCTAACACCACTCCCTTCCTCTCAGGTTCAGATCTGCAGCCCCTGGCTGCTGCACGGATTGTCAAGGACCATCCATGGAACTGATGGAACTGTCATGGGAGGGGACACCCATTCCTGGGGCGTCAGGCCCTGCTTGGTGCTCCCCTGTCATCTCCTTCTCACAGCTGCTGTCCCTGGAGAGTCTCAGAGGGCTGGGGCTGCTCCCCTCTGCTCCTGCAGCTGTGGAGAAGCCTGCTGAGCTCCTCCTGCTGTGTCCAGACTCCTCAGCAGCTGCTCTGTGCCTCGATGGGGCGGCCCCTGCTCCCACCCCCTCCAGGTGAACCCTGGAGTGGGATCTCCTGGAAAGTGCCTGCCGCTCGGACCCCCCCGTCTCCCCGAGTACCCCCCGGGCCCGCGCTGGGCGCGGGAGGAGGCGGCGGGGCTCCGGGGGGAGCGAGGCGGGCCATCCGGAGCCAATAAAGGCGGTGGTGACCCGGGCTGGGCCGGTTCCGTTCGGCGCTAGGATAGCGGGGAGGGCGGGGGTGTGAACTCTGCGTGGCCCCGCCCGCACCTGTGTCACGTGGCGGGGGTCAGTGGCGGCTTCTCGTCACGCGGGCGGGGCCGGAGCGGCGGCAGCGGGATGGAGGAGGAGGGCGGCGGCGGTGGTTACGGTCAGTGCGGGCCCGGGGCGCCGGCGAGGAGAGGGGAGGGAGGGACGTTGATGCGGGATGGCTACTCCTGGGCCGTGCGTCTTGCGGCCCCGCGCGGTTCCCTGGCGGGGCGGGATGGGCCGGGCCAGGCTCGGCTCCGCTGTGAGAGCTGTGGGGTGGCGAAGCCAGGCCGCGGGGTGGGCGGCGGCGGGACCTGCTTCTGCAGGTGCCGGAACCGTCACTGCCGGGCGGGGCCGCGGCTTTCGGCACCGACGGATGGAGGAAGCACCGGGCGGAACCGGTGTCCGCAGAACGCGGGGCGAGGGGCCGGGTCCCGCCTCACTGGCACCGGCCTCGTCCGTCCCCGGGGCTCAGCATGGCCATGCCAGAGCTTGACCTGCCGCGACGGACGGGCTGATACCCCCGGGTGTCGGTTCTACAGGGCTGTGGTACCGACTGCCTCCGGAGCCGGTGCTGCCCATTCTCCTTCCCCTGCTGGTAATCCCTTCTGTTCATCTGCTGGCCCGGCCTCAGGTTCTGCAGGTGTTCGTGGCGATGGTGCCTGTTGTGTCCCACAACTTCCCGGCCCAGGAACTGCTGCTGCTTGAGGTGGATAGAGCAGGGTGAGACAGCTCAAGGGCTGCAGTCCCTTCTGCTGTGAGTCCACGCTGATCCCAACTTTCCTGTCTCCTTTCCTCCTTTTTTTTTGTCTCTCCGTTCTCTTTCCCTCTCCCAGTCTGCAGAATGAACCCTCCATGGTGCAGGACCGGGTGGGAAGGTACTGCCTGAGCCTGCCCCACTGAGACAGAGGGTCAGCAGGCAGATTTTATCCGGCACAAGACCTTGCTCAGGGGGAAGTAAGATTCTGTTTGAGAGGGATCTGAACCCAGGGTCCCAGTGCTTTGAGCTGCCCATTAAAGGTGATTAATTGCCAGCCCTAGCCGTGTTTAAAAGTCATGGAGGGTTGGATCTTGGGAATGCATCAGTGGCCTCGAGTCAGGTGGGTGAGTGGTTGCGCTTGGTGAGCTTGAAGGTGTTTTCTTACCTAAACGACTCCTGATTCTTTAGGAAAGCTGAGGTCACCTGTGAGCTAGCCAGTGAAGACTCTACTGCCAGCCTTGCAGATCACAGAGCAGTTTCCTGGCCACTGCAGTTGTGCAGTGTAGCCAGTCAGGTGGCTGCTGTTCCACCCCACAAGTGGCTGCGCTGAGCTCCGGGGAGTTGACTGTATGAGATAAGGTGCCGGCGCCCAGCCCTCTGCAGCGCAGCCTGGCACGGGCGTTGTCGGACGCAGCTCATTAGAGGAGAGCGCTGCAGGGAGCGATTCTGTGAGCAGCCTCTTGCTTCCTGGAACTGCCTGGAAGACATCCCAGGTCTTCTGTCAACATCAGAACTTGGGGAGCAGGGTGCCACAGCCACCCCCAAGTTGCTCTCCCTGCTGTGAGGGCACAGCAGGCTGCAGCCGCCCCCCGGGCTGTGTTGGTTTTGCAGACAATGGTCTGTGGGGCCTTGTCATGGTGGGAACCCAGATATGGTAGGGAGGCTGTTGCTGGTAGGATTGTGCTGACAGCAATGTCTGCCCCTGGCTATGCGACCCCTCTGCAGCTGCCTGCCTCAGCAGAGAGCAAATCCTGGAGCAAGCAGCTGGCAGCACAGATGCAGCTCCCCCTGCTCCTGCTGGGGTGCTGGGCTGCATTCCCACCCCTTTCCCAGCATCTGGCACTGGTGACACCCAACCTAGTCCTAGACCAGAGCTGCCTTAGCACAGCAGTGCAGGGGGCAGGTGTCTCTGGGCAGTGGGGCAGTGGTGTTAGGGTAGGGAACTGACCCCGCTGCTCTTGCCCCACTGAGCTGCAGCACTGGTGAGTGGACATGGACAACCTGGTCCCGAGTTGGGCCCATGGTGAGGGGATTGGGCAACCCTGGTAATCCCGCTGCAGTGAGGGATTAACTGCCCCACTGGCCCGGGGGATTAAGGGATTTCTCTAAGCAGGGCTGGTGCAGCATCCTACAAAGCAGCTTGTACCTGGGGTTCTTGCTGTCTGGAGCAAGATGCCACTAACAGTATGTGGGATGGGCTCTTGAGGTGTGGGAGATCCACAAAGTGGGGTGAGCTGCTGGGTCTTAGGCTGGGGATTTGGACTCTGTCCCCACTGCCAGCTCCTGCAGTCCTGGTTTGCTCACAGGCCCCTTGGCCTGGGCTCAGCTGATTCGAAGACATTGTGGGCCTACAGTGGGCACCAAAGACAGAGGGCATGCTGCTGGGGAGCTGCTGGTGACACACCAGTGCCTTTGTAGGCTGAGCTGGAGCCAGGGGCTGGACTTAACTGGGAGAGCAGCTGTTGTACAGAGCTTTGGGACTCCAAGGTCAAAGGAACAGGGTTAACATGGGGTTGGCAGGCTGGAAGAGCAAAGCAGGGGGCTGGGGCTCAGGCAGGCACCAGTGGGCAGGGCAGGAGCCTGTTGCTGTCCCGAGATGTTCAGGGAACTGGGAATCCTGCTGCTGGTGCTCAGCGGTGACTGGTCAGTGGCACAGGGGCTGTCTTTGCAGGGCCTGTTGTGGCAGGATTTGGGTCAGGGTTGGTTTTGCTTGGGGCTGCTCCCTAGGTCCCCCTCTCTGTCAGGCAGGGAATTGGGATTGGGGCCAGAGGCTGTGGATAGCAGAGCCCTGGGTGTTTGTAAACAGCCTCCTGGCCTGGACAGGGCTGGGCACTTGGTGAGGCAGAGGCTGCCTGGCTCTGCTTCAGCCTGGCTGGAACACTCATGGGTGCCCTTGTGCACGGGTGCTGCTCCCGGTGCCGCTGCGGGCCCTGGGCACATGTTTCCCACACTGCATCCCTTTGGCTCCCCGCCTGCCCTTTTGCCTCCTGGCGGTGTGGTGGCCACTGCCAAAGGGGAAGTGGTGCCGAAAGCAGAAGGCCAGTCATGTCAGCGGTTGCCTGATTGCCCTCAGTCCCCAGAGCTGCCCTTCTCCTCTGCCTTTCCCCCTGTCTGCAGCTCCTGATAGTCAGGGTCCCCTCCCGCGTGACCCACCCCACCATGTCTCCTAGCCCAGCAGTCCCACTGCTGGCCAGTGCAGCCAGGCTGGCCGCAGGATGCTGCCGCATGCCCCGACAGGCTCTGGGGGTTGTTACTCACGGCCGTGCCCTGCGCTCGGGATCACTCCTGCTTTGAGGCAAAGAGCTGTCGGTCCGGTTTGGGTTCGCTCGGCGCCTGTAGGGCTGCAGGGTGATGGGGCTGGGGGGCAGGAGAGCAGAGTCTTCCACTTGGCTCCACAGCTGACCCTGAGCCTGGGATCCCAGGGCAGGACACCCCAGTTCCTGCTGCAGGAGCCCCCCAGGACCATGGTAGAGCAGGAGGCACCTGGGTTGCTGTGGGGCTGTGCCGGAGGTGGGGGTCGGGCAGGCAGCAGCAGAGGCCTGTCCGTGCATGGCTGGCAGGGCCGGCTGAGCCTGTCGAGGCTGTGCCCCGTGAGCGGGGGCCGCGGCAGCTCCTCTGGCTCCCCACCCCTTGCCAGAGCCGCCTCGGCTCTTGCTGCACCTCCCTGCATGCAGCGCCAGTTGCTATGCGACCGCCGGCTCCGATGCTTAATGCTCTAATACGGAGGGATAAAACTGCTCTAAAAATACCCTGCTGCGGCCCCTCGCCGGGGCAAGGGGGCTGCCAGGGGGAAGGCAGCCCAGGACGAGGGGGCTGCTGGGAACTTCCCAAACTCCTCGTCCTCTAAGTGGCTTTCAGCCACCGGCCGGAGCATCTCCAGAAGCGGAGCACCGGCCGGGATTGGTCGCTGCGGGCGCGTGGGCTCCTGCCACTGGAGCAACCCTGCCAGAGCCGCCTTGCCCAGCTCCTGCCGGTGTGGGGACTCCTCCGGCACCCCTGCCCGCAGACCTTGACACCCAGGAACCTCCTGCTTGCCTGCACGGCGCCTGCCAGGCCTCTGCCTGCCCCATTGCGGCTGGCAGCGTCCAGCGTGGGACCTCGGCACCATGGGGACGGTCAGCGAGCTCTGTGCCTCCAGTTTCCAGGCCTTCCTCTGCCCCTCGGTGGCTGCCAAGGCAGGTAGGCGCTTGGTGCCCTCCCCCTGCGAGCCCCTGGCAGATGCGTCAGTGCAGGCAGCCCCGGCTCTGTACGGCTCCTGCTGACGGCGGCACAGAGAGTTCTCCCTGTCTGGTCTTCTCCTTCCTCCTCCCGCTGCCTGTGGTCCTGGGCTTAGCCCTCTACAGGCGCTGAGCCCTACCAGGGCAGACAGACAGGCACTGGGCTGCTTCTCGTGGCGTTGGCCAGTGCCCCACTTGCTGGAACGAGGGTGCTTGGGAGCCCAGCGATGATGGGTCCTGCCTTACCCGGTGCAGTGGGTGAGCACCTGGCCACCCCCCCCTTGCCAGGCAGCTCAGGCTGGCACTTGCCAAACCAAGATCTATGCAGGAGAACCTGGTGCCTGCTGCCCTGGGCTGCTGCTGGCGCCCTGCTGCTGCGTGAGCTGCTGTTCTCTGGGGGTTCCTGCCCCAGGGATGGCCATGGGCTACCAAACCTCCTTTTACCAGCCCTGCCAGCCGCAGAGTCCAGGCAGCAGCTCCTGAGGCCTAGCGTGGCGATGGGTGCAGTGCCAGCTGGACTGTGCTCAGGGCATCCGCCAGTGCTTAGCGTGTGGGGACTTGGCCAAGCTGGTGGCCACTCAGCCCCTCCGTGGGCTGAGTGGGGGTGTGTTGAGGGGAGGGCTGGAGGCAGCGGCTGTGGATGTTGCTCTTTGCCAGGCTCTGAGTACAGGAAAGGGGGTGATGGCTCAGACGAGGCCTCTGGCTGTGGAGTTCAGCTGCTGGGGAGGGTCTTTCCTGCAGCTGCCCGTCCCCATGTGACGCAAGGCATCTGCGAAGGCCAGGGCTGACGCCAGGCAGGATGTGATGTGCACGCCGCCGGAGCAGGATGTGGGGTGCTGTGCTGTGCTAAGATGTGCAGGAAGTTTCAGGGGCCCCATGGGCCCCCCAGCTGTGGGGCAGACAGCATCCCCCTGCTCTGCCTACACCCAGTGCCTTTGTCCCTGTGGTGTGGGCTGGGGCAGGACTGGCTGGTACTGTGGGGCCAGGGACCACTGTGCGGCTACCAGGGCTCTTTCCCCACAGCCGTGTTCTGAGCACCAGTTCTCCCTCTGGCGCTGCCAGCAGGATTTAGCTGAGTCAACGCTGCTGCGGCCTCTCCAGGGGGTTCGCCCCCGCTGCAGGCACAGATCTGCTGCACAACGATCCCATACAGTTGTGGGGTCTCGACTGGCACCCCTGGAGCAGGGGAGCTGTGCAGTGGGAGCTCCTGGCCCTGCTCCTGGCCTCAGCTCTGTTTGAGCCGGTGCAGAGCCTATGAAGCGCAGCAGACACTGGTGGTCTCACAGCCCTCCCAGTCCTGCCCAGAGCTCAGTCCTTACAGCCTGGAGCTGTGAGGGGGTCTGTGGGGCAGGGCTGGGGATGGGGGGCCATCTGGAGGAGGGGTCTCTGGCATTGCCACAGTGGGTGTCCTGGCAGCACCTTGGGGCTAGGGAAGGGCTCAGGGCCCCAGCTGCCCCGTTTCCCTGCGGGGGCGCTGGGGCGACGGCGGCGCTGGGCCCGTCGTGGCAGGAACAGGGTGTTGCTGGTGTCGGCTCCTGACGAAGCCGCGATGACGCCCAGACAACTCTGAGCTCATTGGCCCTGAGTCACCCCAGGAAGCACCCGGGTAGGCAGGTATCTGCACCCTGAAACAACAGCACGGCCACGGAGCCGGTGGGAAAGGGCTACCAAGATGGTGCTGAGGGCCGAGGGCAGTGGTGAGTGGGGCCTGGGGCTGCAGCAAGGGGGTGGGAAGGAGCACAGGAAGGGAACGTGGCTTCTCCATGGGGGAGGGAAAGGGGGAGACAGGCTGCTGGGGCTGCCAGAGGCCCTGGGCCCCGATCCCAGTGCCCAGAGCAGCTGCAGCCCCCCATTCTGTGCAGCCACTGACCACGTGAGAGACCCATTCTGCCTGGTGCTGGTGGTGCTGTGCTGTGCTGGGGGAAGGTTAACGTCCTTTTCCTCCCCTAATAAAGATCGTGTGCTCGGGTTTCTCTTCCTCTGGCTGCTGCTGACAGAGCTGGGCTGCTGTTCACGAGTTCTGGGCCCCTGCGCAGGCATGGAGGGACTTCCCACTGCAGCCTCATAGCCCCCTCTGCCCCCCAGCATCTCCCTGCAGGTCTGCCCAGACTCCTTGGCTGGGTCCAGGGGCTGGCGTGGCCCATTCTGGCAGCAGGGTGGGGGTCCCACAGGGCAGGAGCTGTGTCTGGCCATGGCCCCGCAGTGCCCTGGGCCCGCTGGGGTGCAGCAGTCAGGCCTCCAGCATTCTGTCTCCGTGACTTTAGCCCCAGCACTGGGAGCCAGGTTGCCCATTTGGTGCTGGGGACTGGAATCCCTGGGAAGCTCCGGCTGTCGCAAGCTGGGAGCTACTGCCAGCTCTGGCAGAGGAGGTTGACGAAGGAGGAAGCTCTGCTCGGTGTCCCGGCGGCTCTGGGGAAGTGCTGAGCTGGGAGATTTGGTTTGTGTGGTCCCCACGGGGCCCTGAATTCTCCCATGGCCAGGGCTACTGCGGGCACACGTGACACCCTGGGGCTGGGGTACAGGGCAGGCAGCTGCACGGCCACCACTGCGGTCTCTCTGGGCTGGCACAGCCGCTCCAGCACAGGAAGCAAGGCAGCAGGAGCTGCTGCCACCTGCCCTCGGGGACTGCGAGCCATGGGGTCAGTGGTACCCGGTGACCTTGTTGTGGGGTGCGAGGGAGCCGCTGGCAGAGGCGGGAGATGCTGGGGACCAAGAGCGGTGCGGGAGCAGTGGGTGACCTTGGGTGTTGGAGGGCAGTTTCGTGTCCCTGTGGAGCAGGAGATCATGCACCGGGGAGCACCAGGAATGGGCTGGGAGCACTGGGGGCTTGAGCTGCAGGGATGGTGTTGGGGAGGGGGTGCCTGGGTCTGATACGGTGATGGGGGCACGCAGCTGTTGTGGCATGGGGCTGAGGTTTGTGTGGCCCTGGCTCGGGGGGATGGATCCAGTACGGAGGGGGCTGCAGGGGCAGCCAGGAGCTGGGTTTCTCAGGGCTGGCCCAGTGGGGCAGAACAGCCTGTGGGGCTCCAGGACTCTGCAGAACCTAGTGGAGTGGGCACAGCAGAGCCACCCAGACCAGGGTGGGCACCAACGCTGTCTCTACTGGGGCAGAGGGGACTTAAGTGACCCTTGGCGCGGTGGCAGGGCTGGGGCTGGAGCCAGCGCGGGGGCTGTGCTGGCCCCTTTTGCCCAGTTGCAGGCTGAATCAGCAGGAGCCAGCAGTGCCCAGTTTCCCCCGCTGCTGCCGCTGCCCCGGCATTCCTGGCGTGCCAGGGGCGGAACTTGGTGCCCGCGCTAAGGAGCCCCCTCACCATCCTGACTGGGACAGCCGTCCTGGCTCTGACAGGCTGGGAGCCTGGCAGGGTCGATTGGCACTGCCCCCCATGCTGACCTGACCTCCCTGCTCAGTGCCCAGTGACCTGACCCCAGAGGAGTGCCAGGAGCTGGAGAACATCCGCCGCCGCAAGCAGGAGCTGCTGGCTGACATCCAGGTGCAGTTCCCTGTCCCACCCTACAGCCCCATCCAGGGTCCCTCATCCTGTTGCTGGGAAGGGGGTGGGTGAGGCTGCCCTGGGCTGTGGGATAGGGTTGAGGTGCCCCAGACCTGCAGAGCTTGGGCAGGAGTGGGGTCATGGGTCAGGTTTGTGTTCCCATCCCCTTTCCTTGCCAGCCACAGACTCCTCACAGCCTGTGGGGACTCCTGTGGTCCTTCTAGGGCCACCAGATAGGGGGAGCTGGACCCTGACCTGCTGCCCCACTGCCCAGCAGGGCATGGGACTGAGGAGAGAACCTCAAGGGGGGTCAGACACTTGGGCTGGCAGCTGCCCGTCTCCCTTGCACCCCCCCACCCAGAGCTCCAGGCTCTGCTTGTGCCGTTCCCCATGGCCCAGGGCCCTGGCATCTCCGTGCCAGCTCCTCCCTGGCACGGGCAGGGACTGTGTGTCTGGGCCAGGCCTCTGGCAGGCGACTGCAAGGTCAGAGCTCCTCTGGACAGCCGTCCCCCCATGTCCCCGATTAGTGCAGCAGAGGCTAATTGCTGCCATATGCTGGCCATGATCTCAAGGGATTAGGGGGTAATGGCGTTAACCTCTGAATCTCTTCCTTCCTGGGGGCTCAGAGCACAGCGATGCCCACGGGGATTAGCTGCGAGGTGCGGCAGCCCCCTCTGCCAGTGCCCCGGCCCCTGGGTGGGGAGGAGGGAGAGGAATGGCTCCAGGGCCAAATCTCATCTCCCCCAGCCCTGTTGTGGGGGGATGCTCTGCCCAGGGCTGGGTGGCTGGTGGGTTTGGGGTGGAGGGAGGGAGGCACCTCCCTGTCTCACGGTGCTCTCTCCCCTCAGCGGCTGAAAGATGAGATAGCAGAGGTGACCAATGAGATTGAGAACCTGGGCTCCACAGAGGAGAGGTGAGTCCTCTGCTGTCACANCGTCCTGTGGGTGCGGGTGGCTTTCCCAGGCGTTCTGCATTCCCTGGAGCAGCAGCAGGATCCCTGTCTGAGCTGCAGCTCCAAAGGGCTGTTTTTCCAAGCCTTGGCCCCTCTGTCTGGCCGCGGTGACTGCCGGCCTTTGTTATTCTGAGCTGGCGCGGGTGGTGCCAGCCTGGGATTAGGATCCAGCAGCTAGAGTTTGCTGACTCCCAGTGTCTTTTCCAGTCACCCTCACAGCCCCCCACGCCCAGTCTGCCCCAGCCTCCCCCCAGGAAGAGGGGTCCTGTCAGGGTGCTGGGCCCAAACCCTCTTCTCAGGGCTGTGGCAGGCTGGGAGCAGCCCTGTGCCAGAGCGGCACGGAGCAGTGTCCCTAGTCACTTGGCTCCTGGTCTGTCCAGCCTGAGCCCTCCCCACAGCCCGAGGGGTGGGCAGGGGGCAGCCAGGTCCCTCCTGGGTGCTCAGTGCTGCTTGTGCCCTGCAGGAAAAACATGCAGAGAAACAAGCAGGTGGCCATGGGCAGGAAGAAGTTCAACATGGATCCTAAGAAGGTATCTGGGGTGGGCCTGACCAGAAACAGGGTGCTGCCAGCTGGGCAGAGCTCTGCTACCTCACGGTCCAGATTCCTGGCAGCCCCCTGGCACAGGGGCAGAGCCAGTGCCCAGGGAGGGGCCAGGGAAGCTGCGGGCAGGGCTGGGGTCAGCAGAGAGGCCCGGAGCAGCACCTCTGGCACCACTCCAGGGCATCCAGTTCCTGATTGAAAACGACCTGCTGAAGAACACGTGTGAGGACATCGCCCAGTTCCTCTACAAGGGAGAGGGCCTCAACAAAACAGCCATCGGCGACTACCTGGGCGAGAGGTAGGCTGGCCCTGGACAGCACGGGGCTCCCAGAGCTCTGGCTGCCTGCATGGTGGGGCTCTGAGCTTACAGGGCAGCTGAGGGGCCACGTGGGGCTGGGCACCCTGAGTGTGGGGCTGGCTAGGGGCTCTCCCCTCAGTGACTGGCGCTTGTGAGAGGCCGATGTGCGAGAACCAGCCCGGGAGTGGGGCTGGGGGGAGCTGTAGGATTCCCCCCACAAAGGAGCTGTGACAGGGAGCTGTAGGGCTGCTGGGCAGGAGCAGGACTGGCTGCTCACGTGTCTCTGGCTGTTCCACAGGGACGAGTTCAACATCCAGGTGCTGCATGCCTTCGTGGAGCTGCACGAGTTCACTGACCTCAACCTCGTGCAGGCGCTGCGGTGAGCACAGGGGCTGCCAGCTGAGCCTGCCCCACCAGGGGAGGATGGGCAGGATGCTGATGGGAGGCTGCCTGCATCCGTGAGAGGGGCTGGGGGGCACACAGAGCCCCCAAAACAACACAGCGCTTTGCTCTTCACAGGCAGTTCCTGTGGAGCTTCCGTCTGCCCGGGGAAGCGCAGAAGATCGACCGGATGATGGAGGCCTTTGCCCAGCGCTACTGCCAGTGCAACCCTGGCGTCTTCCAGTCCACAGGTGAGCACCAGCCCCTCACCCTGGCCCTCCCACCCCTCTCTGACCCTCCCACCCCACTCTCACCCTCCCTCTGCCCCCACAGACACCTGCTATGTGCTGTCCTTCGCCATCATCATGCTGAACACCAGCCTGCACAACCCCAACGTCAAGGACAAACCCACGGCAGAGCGATTCATCGCCATGAACCGCGGCATCAACGATGGCGGGGACCTCCCCGAGGAGCTGCTCCGGGTGAGGGCTGGGGCAAGGAGGGGCTAGGGCCGTGCTGTGGGGCCAGCCCATCACAGCCCACCCAGGGAGAGCAGGACTGACACTGTGTGCTGTGCTACCAGAATCTCTACGAGAGCATCAAGAACGAACCCTTCAAAATCCCCGAGGATGATGGCAACGACCTCACCCACACCTTCTTCAACCCCGACCGCGAGGGCTGGCTCCTGAAGCTCGGTGAGTGCTGGCAGCTGGGGCAGAGCTGGGCCCTGGGCACGATGCCCCGGGCTGTGAGTGCTGTCTCCCTGCTAGCTGGGCTTCTGGGAACAAGGCCCTGTGCTGGACATGGGGCACAGCCTTGCAGGAAGGTGTCTGTAGGTCCAGCAGCCCTCACTCCGCCCCGGGCTGGTCAGCAGGAGTGGAATTGGAGCAGGGCACCCAGCAGTGGAGGCTGGGTGAGAGTCCGGGGGGTCCTGCCTCTCGGTCAGGCAAGCCCCCGGGTGCAGCGCTGGTACTGGGGGCCAGCATCAGAGCACAGAGACCACGAGGCCCCTCTGGTCACCAGTCACAACAGGGCCCTGCCGGAGCAGGCCCCCAGGAGCGAGCGGCGAGCTGCCCCAGGCTGCGTGCGTCCCCCTCCATGCCACAGACCAGCCCCTGCCTCACCTTCCCACAGCATTTCCACCTCCGCATCCTGGCTCCACATGCAGGCGCGTGCATGGCATCCCCGCGGCACCGCCCGCCCTCCGTGCCCTGGCTCCTGTGGCTTCTCTTGGCACCTCTGGGGATCCTTGGCCCGGGTTAAGCGAGGGGGAATGACAGGGTGCTGGCAGGAGCAGGGTCTGGGGAGGGCTCTGTCCTCGCCCCCATTGCCAACCTCTTGGGAGGGGAGAGGGGTCTTAACCCCCTGCAGTGTCCTGACTGGTGCAGAGCCTGGCCCTGGAGCTGAGCAGAGGCTGTCTGCCCCCAGGTCAGGGTTGGGGGGGATGTGGGGGAGAGCCCCAGTCCTGCCTCTCCTGTCCCTAAGCAAACCCAGTGCCCCACTGGTGGAAGGGCCCCGCGCAGGGCAGGTTGGTACTTGGTGGGGCAGAGAGGCGGCAGGGAGAGACCCCAAAGAGGGACCCCAGGGAGGACACAGGGTGGCGGGAGCCAGGGCCCCGCGTGATCCCAGCCCAGGAGATCGTCCCACAGAGCCACAGCGAGCCAGGGCGGGCTGACCCCCGTGGCACTGCCGCCGGCACAGCCCCTCACGGCTTCCCCGCTGCAGCCCTGCCCCACTGACCCGCGCGGGGCGAGGGGGGAATCTCTGGGGCTTCCTCTTTTTTGTTGGGGTTTTTCCCTTTTTTTTTAATTTTCTTTTCTCCCTCGTTTGTATGGTTCCATGAGTTTGGCTCTTCCTTTCCTTGCCCCCACCTGCAGGAGGTACGTACCCCTCTCCCTGCTCTGCTCACGCCGCTGGGGCTTCGTTTCCTTTGCGTTTTTAATTGCTGGTGATTAGTCTCATCGCTGCTGCCGCCGCTAACCACCCGCCCGCCCGGGGACCTCGCTGCCAGGGCACAGCCCCGCTCCCGCCGCGCCAGGGCAGGGACGTGGGGGACCTGCCCTGCTGACGCCCAGTGCTCCCCAAGACCTGCCGGCCCCCTCCGCTGCCCCGGCAGACCCCGGGGCCGGATGGGGCCACGGCCACTGCCAGTCTGTGCTTTGTCATGTTGCAGGCAGCTCGGCCTGGCTGCGGTGGGACTCAGCCTGCGGTGCCACATGGGATGGGGACGGGTTTGGGGTCCTCAGGAAGGGCCTCAGCCTGGGGTGGGGGTGAGAGTTGGGGCTGCTGAGTGCCTGGAGCTGGAGGAAAGGTGGCAGGAGCCCTCTGCATGGTGGCCTGTGCCACGTCAGGGCTCGTGGCCATGCCCGTGCCAGTGCTGCCTCAGCACATCGCCTGCAGTCCAGGGTGCCAGGGGGTGTTGGTGCTCCTTGCTGGGACCGTGCTCAGTCCCGTAGGGTGCTGCGAGCTCTGCCTGACCCTGCAGAGCTGCCCAGCCTCGGCTCCTCTTGTGCTTCTGCTGCCACAGCAGCTGCCCGAGGATGTGGCCTCTTGCCACCCAGTAGGGGAAGTAGCCCTGGGGAGGGCCAAGCCTCACATTTTGGAGGGAGGCAGAGGGGCTGTCCCCAGCCTGGCTCTGGGGCAGGGACTGGAGTGGGCGACCAGCTGGCATGGGGGACCCTTCGGGGTGGGCAATGTGAGCATGGTGCTTCCTCATGCCCACACTGGGCCCAGATGGCACCACCAAGACACATGTCTGGCACCGCTGTGATGGCCACAGTGGGAGGGGGAGCTGGGCCCAGGGCTGTGCCGGCCCCAAGCCCAGGGAACAGCTGCTGCCCCCGTGGTGCCCACTGGGAAGTTCACTCTGACCCAGCTGCTCGGGCCATGCGACACAGCAGGGCTGAGAACAGAAGGTCCCCACGGCCCCTCGAGAGCTGCCTGGCTGCAGCGTCCCCTCAGCCACGTGGGATCCGTGTTCTGAGCGCAGCGCTCGGGGCCCAGCACCCTCCATCACCCACCGCCTCCATCCTCATCCATCTGCTTTCCACCGCTGCTCGTGCCCTGCCCGGGTGGTGTCTGCTGCTGCTGCTGCTGTGCCCGGCCCTGCCGGGCTGCCTGGCTCTGCTTGTGTCTGTGTGCGTGTGCCGCGTGTGCTGGTCCCGGTGCCACCCGAGCCGGCCCCCTGCGCCCAACCGGCCCCTCTCTGCTCACAGGAGGCCGCGTGAAGACGTGGAAACGCCGCTGGTTCATCCTGACTGACAACTGCCTTTACTACTTCGAGTACACGACGGTCAGTGGCCTTTGCTCGGGGTGTTGGGGAGGGGTTGTGGGCAGCCCCCAGCCCTGCACCTGGCACGTGGGGTTGGTGATGCCCAGCCCTTGGCTGAAGTCTTCACTTGTCCCTGCCCAGGATAAGGAGCCCCGGGGTATCATCCCTCTGGAGAACCTGAGCATCCGGGAGGTAGAGGACTCCAAGAAGCCCGTGAGTGCTCCAGCGGGGTCCCCTGGAGTGGGAGGCAGGGAGAGTTGAGGGCTGTGGGCTGTGCTTGGGAGAAGCAGAAGCCCCTGCCTGGGGCTGGTGGCAGGGCTTGGGACCGTGGGGTGACAGGCACAGCCTGTCTGCTGCTGGGGGTGGCTGTGCCAGGGGAGCCCCCTGCCCCACCCCTGCCAGCCTGGGGTCCCTGTGGCTTCGGGGGGCCTCCTCTGAGCGGTCTCCTCTCTCCCAGAACTGCTTTGAGCTCTACATCCCCGACAACAAGGACCAGGTGATCAAGGCCTGCAAGACGGAGGCGGATGGGCGGGTGGTGGAGGGGAACCACACGGTCTATCGCATCTCAGCCCCCACCACCGAGGAGAAGGAGGAGTGGATCAAGTGCATCAAGTGAGTGGGGGGCACAGCCCTGGGCAGGGGCACTGTGGGGACCTGTCTGCTGTGCCTGAGGGCCATGGTGTCTGCTGGGCACCCTGCAAGGGGGTTGTGGGGGATGAACTTCCCTCAAGGCACTGAGGCCCTGCCAGGCAGGACAGACTCAACCCTACAGTGGTAACCGGAGCCCTCGATCCCCTGACAGGGCTGCCATCAGCCGGGACCCCTTCTACGAGATGTTGGCCGCCAGGAAAAAGAAGGTCTCCTCCACCAAGAGACACTAGCAGCCTCTGTGGGCCCCCGTCAGCTCGAGCGTCTCCCCACCATGGAGGGCTGCAGGGCTGAGGTTGCACTGGTGGGGCCCAGGACCAAGCTTCAGCTTCGCAGTTTCTTTACCATGGGATGAGGGAGTGGGGCACAGGCGTTGGGGGGGGGGGCTCCAGCCTCCCTGTCACTCCAGAAGCAGCATCTTCACGGGCTGGAGCTGGGACACAGGAACCTCTGGGCATGGGGGGGAGCCCTGGGCTCAGCCGTAGGGTGGGGACTGCTGTCTGTGTGTGTGTCCCCATCCTCCCTGCACTGCAGGTACCCTCCCCGCTTCCAGTCCCCCCCTGCACTCCCATCCTGAAGCACTCGGGGTGTCCCGCTGGGAAGGTGCAGCTGACAGGTTTGGGGTGCTGCAGGGGCCAGGGTGAGGAGCGGCAGCCCTGGGGTGGCCCACGGACGCAGCTCTTGGCCCTCGTTGTAGCGGGCCTGGGTCTGCCCTGGGCTTCCCCACACTGCGGCCACAGCCCTTCTGGCCGTCCGCTGCACTGGGGGCAGTGCCCGTGGGTGGCTGGGACTGGTCACTGTCATGGAGTGCAGTGGGGCCATGCAGAGCACAGACCTGTCCTCACCTGGCCAGGGGGTGCCAGCGTGCCCGGGCTGGCTGATGGTGGGGGGCTGCAGCCCGCAGCCCTGCTGTTGCCTGGATCAGTATTAGTCTATTTATCAGAGCTGTAAATACTCCTGTATAGTTTTCTCCTTGTAGATTATTTTGTATGTGGGGTTGTTCCGTGCTGAGGCCTCTCCGGAGGGCAGGAAGGGGGGGTTGGGGGAGGTGACAGGGATGGGGGGGCGATTTTTTTATTCTAATTTTGGGTTTTTTTGCCACGGCCTTGTGAACTGCAGCAGCGACTCCCAGCAAATAAACCCTGAGCCACCCCCTGTCTCCTGTGCTCTGTGTGCGACTCGCAGCGGGCCCGGCCCCCGGCTACCCGCTTCCCAGCCCTAGGGCTGGGTGCCCAGTGATGCTGTGATGGGTGATGCTGGCAGTGCTGTGGCTGGACCAGGTGCTGCCAGACCCTGCGGCTGCGCAGCAGCCACTGGTGTGAGTGGCTGTGGACGCTGTGGGTGGTGACAGCCTGGGCCGTGCTGGGTGCCTGGCTGAGCTGTGGGCAGCCCCACTGCCAGTTCTGTGCCCAACTGGGGGGTGGGTGTGCAGGCACAAGAGCATTGGCCAAGGGGCAGGGGCAGCCCTGCAAGGACAAGGCAGTTGGGCAGGTGCCAGAGCCAGCTGGTGCTGGGGTAGGTGCTGGTGTCAGTTGACCTGTTGCCAGGGTCTGCTGGGGCTGGGCAGGTGCTGATGTCAGTTGACCTGTTGCCAGGGTCTGCTGGGGCTGGGCAGATGCTGGTGTCGGTTGAGCTGTTGCCAGGGTCTGCTAGGGCTGGGTAGATGCTGGTGTCAGTTGAGCTGTTGCCAGGGTCTGCTGGAGCTGGGTAGATGCTGGTGTCAGTTGAGCTGTTGCCAGGGTCTGCTGGAGCTGGGTAAGTGCTGGTGTCAGTTGAGCTGGTGGCAGGGTCTGTTGGGGCTGGGCAGGTGCTGGTGCTGGTGACAGTTGGGCAGGTGCCAGTCTGTTGGGGCTGTTGTCAGTTGGGCTGTGGATGCTGTCTGGAGGCTGTTGGAGGGTTGAGAGGTGTGACAGGGCAGGGGAGCTGTAGGGCCAAGCAGGATTGGGGCTGGCTGGGGGATGTGGGGGTAAAATAGGGCCAAGGGAGGGTCAGGCTGCTGGGGGTTGGTGGAGCTGGGGGGGATGACAGGACCAGGCAGGGATGAGGCTGCACTGTGTGGAGGGGAAGCTGGGGGCAGTTTGGGGGCAGCAAGAGCAATGTGGAGGGGTTGGGGTGTATGGTCTGCCCTGCTGCCTTGGCTGAGGGGGCTTCACCTGCCCCTGCCAGGTGCCAGGAGCCGGGTTGGAGCCCGGAGCCAGCAGGATGTCAGACAAGCGCCATGAGTTCCTGGGGAGCTTTGCCATGCTGCTGCTGGGGATCCCGCCGGACCGCTGGAGCAAGCTGCTGTCCAGCAAGGAGGCTGTGGCGGTGCTGGATGATTTCTTCAAGCAGCAGGATGTGCTGGAGCTGGTGCTGGGGATGAGCTCCCCCGGGCAGTTCATGCCCTCCGCCTGCTTCCCACCCACCCTCAGTGGCAAGGGCCTCTGTTTTGTGAAGAAGAGGAGGGAGAGCATCACCCAGGAGAACTGCAGCAGCGCCCTGCTGGTGGGGGACCTGGACCCCTCGGCTGTGGGGCATCTGCTCACAGTGATGCAGGAGGTAGGTTGGGGTGGGCAGGATGAGTCCAGTTCCTGCGCTGGGGGCTGCTGCAGCAGAAGCTCTGGGTGGGCTCAGACAAGAAACGAACGCAGCAGTCGCAGACAACAGTGGCTCCAGGAGCTGGCCCTGGCCCTGGGGCCAGTGGGCACTGCCAGGGCAGGGGCTGGGGGGCCCCTTCCCCATCTCCACGGCTGGGAAAAGCCTGAGTGGGTCCCTCTCAAACTTCCCGTAAAGGTCCCGGCCAGGGAAGCACCCAGAGCTGAGCCAGCCCCAGCAGTTCCTCCTCCTCAGTGCCAATGGCTTTGGCTCGTGGGCCAGTGCTGGCCCCACCAGCTGGGCCACTCCCAGCCTTCCTAACCCACAACAGCTGGAAAACCCCCTGTGGAGCGAGGGGACTCTTGGTCAGCCAACCCCAGCCGAGGCTGCCAGAGCTGCACCGGAGCTGAGGTGGTGCTGAATTGGCCACCAGGAAGGGACACTTTGCCGGCCAGGGGGCTGGGCGCTGCCCTTTGCAGGAGGAGAACCCCCCAAGCACCTGACCAAGCCCCCCTCCTCAGGTCCTGCTCCCTCTGCTCCTGAGCAAGACCAACGTGGCGGGCTGGCCCAAGAAGGTGGTGGAGGACATTGTCCTACAAGGCTATCGGCTGAAGAATGAGGTGATGGCGATCGGTGGGAAGATCAAGGAGAAGGTGCTGCTCCCGATTCTGGGGGATGTTCCCAGCATCATCCTGGACCGGTGGGTGCTGCTGCAGGGCCGGGGCAGTGTGAGTCCTGCCGGGAGGGGCAGTAGCTGGGACCCTGTCCCTGTGCCCCCGCAGCAGCAGAGCACCCTGTTGAGGCTCAAGCCAAGTTGTGCAGGCAGGGATCCCCCAGGTTGGGGTTATGGGGGGGTCCCTTCAGGGTGGTTTGGGCCCAGTCCCGGTGCCAGACGTAACGCAGCTGCCTTTCAGCCCCGCGCAGACAGCGGGGACCTCGGCACTTCACACCATCAAGACCACCATCGAGACCACCATCACCCAGTGGTTCCAACAGATTGGAGATATCCTGAACCAGGACTCGGCGCAGCTGCTGCAGGAGGGGCTGCACCCCCTGCCCAGGGCCGAGTTTGAGTTCTGGGACACCAGGCTGCTCAGCCTGCAGAGCCTCAGTGACCAGGTACTGCCTTGCCCCTGCCTGCCTGTCAGCAGTGCTGAGCCCCTGGCACTGAGCCCCCACCTCGTCCCTGCCAGCTGTTCTCGCCTCGGGTTTCAGCAGTGGCCAAGAACCTGGAGAAGGCCAAGAGCTGCTACTGGCCGTCGCTCCAGAGCCTCTTCAGCGATGTCAGTGCCGGTAGGGGCCTGGGGAATGCAGTGGGCAGCTGCCTCTCGCCCCTCCGCGAGGGTCCCCTCAACTGCTGATGCTCATTTCTCCCCTAACCCAGGGCTGGAGGAGGCGAAGGAGGTCACCCTCTACCTGCAGCCACTTCGGGTCCTGCTGGAGGAGATGGAGCAGACAGAGTACTCTGAGGTGAGGTGCCCTGGCAGGAGACCCAGGCAAGGCTCGGCTGCCCTGTCTGGGCTCTGCCAGACCCCAGTCAGCAGGGCTGTGGTCCTGGACTCACTGGGATCTGCCAGACCCCAGTCAGTGGGGCTGTGGTCCTGGACTCACTGGGATCTGCTAGACCCCAGTCACTGGATCTGTTCCTGCAGCTACCGCCCTGCATGGAGAGAGCCCTGTGCACCGTCCGCCTTCTCCGGGCTCACTGCCCCCGCTACCGCTCATCTTCCCACGCCATCATCATCCTGCAGGAGATCTGCAACCTCCTCATCGAGATGGTAGAACCCCTGGGCTGGCAGCAGCTCCAGCACCTCCCCCAGACCCCACTGAGGGCTGACACAGAGACACCCTGGTCAAGGGGCCAGCAAAGCCCCCACACAGGGCTGGGGAGGGTTGGGGTAGGGTGGGGGTCACAGGGGGTCACCAGAGAGCCTGAGAGTTGAATGGGGGCAGGAGGAGCCTCTAGTGCTCCCCTCTGCAGAGACCCCAGCCTGCACCCATCTGTCCTAGACCCGAAACTTCCTGATCCCCGAGGACCTGATGAAGGGGCTGCAGGGAGAAAGCGAAGACACCTTAGAGGGCATCAAACTGAGCATTTCCATCATAGAGAGCCTCTTCCAGTCCTACAGCACTCACTGCTCCGGCTCGATGCCCCCGCTTTTCCCAGTGGGTGCAGGGGGTGGTGCGGGGACGCCTGGCCCCATCCGCACCAGGTCCTCTCACTGACCGCCCCGCTTCGCTTCCAGGAGGAGCCACAGCTCTGGGATTTCCCCCGTTCCCTTGCCTTCGGGAGGATGGACTCCTTCTTGCAGAGGCTCAGGACCATTGAGGTGACAGAGCAAAGGGGCACAGCTCCAGCTGTCCTGCCCTGGGGATGCTGGGGGGTTCCTGAGGGTGGCACAGGGTGGGCTGGGGCCAAGGAGGAGGCAGGAGCCCAGCAGCACCCTCCCCAGTGTTCCAGTGCCCTGGGGCCAGGGGTGCAGCCAGGCCATGGTGTCCCGAGGGCAGGGTGCTCCTGGCCAGCAGGGAACCTGCAGGATGCAGCCGGTGCTGGAGCCGGGACCTGGAGCGGGGCCAGACACTGGTTTGTCCTGCAGGAGCTCTACCAGACCTCTGTGGAGTTTCTGAAGCTGAAGGCAGAGCTGGGGGGAGTGAGGGGAAACCTGCTGGGGAGCCAGGTGCTCCAGATCCAGGACGAGGTGATTGAGCTCACCCAGAGCTTTGCTGAGGTCACCTATGATCCCCTAGATCCCACAGAAGAGGTGAGTGGCTGAGGGTGGGGAAAGGGTCGGTAACTGGCAGAAGGCAGCTCCCAGGGCTCCGGGCCAGCTGCATTCGGGGAGGGTTTGGGAAGGAGGTTCTGGGGCTGCTACTGCTTCAATCATTTTGCTCCTCCTGGCAGCAAATGGACAGAGACTTTGTCAAGTTCCAGAACAGGATTGAGGACATGGACCGGCGCCTGGCCACCATCTTCTGCCAAGGCTTTGATGACTGCAACTGCCTGGCATCTGCTGTGAAGGTACCTGTGTCCCTGCAGCCCCACAGGTGCTGCCCTGAGGCTTGGGGTGCCCTTGCCAGGGTGCTGGAGGCTGGTACCTGCACTCAGGGGTGCCCACTCGGAGGGTGCTGTGGCTCTCACCAGCTTCTGCTCTCTGCAGCTGGTGCAGATGTTTGCCCCCGTCCTGGAGCGGCCTCTGCTGAAGCGGGAGGTTGCCTCCTGCTACTCCACCCTGCTGGGGATGTATAGGGCCGAGCTGGAGGGTGCCAAGTGGTTCTATGACACCCAGGTAGCCACCCCGCTGCCGATCATCCACAAGAACCTGCCGCCCGTGGCCGGGCAGCTGCAGTGGGCTCTGGGGCTGCAGCAGCGCCTGGAGCAGCTGCACAGGAACCTGTTCGCCATCGACCACCCGTACGTGTGGGGCACCCCGCGGGGACCCCTGGGACTGTCCCCCCTGCAGCAGCTGCTGATGTATCACGACCTCGACAGGGTGATGGGCAGCGCTGAGGCCAAGCTGCTGGCCAGGCAGTACGAGGAGATGCTGAGGCTGCTGCAGGACTACCGGGAGAGGGTCTATGGCAACTGGGCACGCGGGGCCGGCCGGGACTGCCACGTCAGCCTGGAGCAGCCCCTGATCGTGAGGGACCCCGACTCGTTCTTCCTCAGCGTGAACTTCAGCGAGGAGGTGGGTGCTGGGCGAGCAGCTGGGCAGCCTTGGCCACGGACCCGGCTCTCTCGGGGGCTGTGGCGCCGCCTCTCCGGTTCCACTGACGGAGGAGGCTCTCTTGCCTGTCCCACCTCGCAGGCTGTGGCTGTTCTGCGGGAGGTGAAGTACCTGAAGGTCCAGGAGCAGGAGGGGATCCCAGACAGCGCCCAGAGCCTCTTCGCTCAGAACAAGACCTTCCAGAAGTTTGTGGACAACCTGGAGCTGATCGCGGAGTGGTACAACAAGGCAGGTTGTGCGGGGCGGGCAGCGGGGACGGTCTCCATGCCCTGAGCGCTGGTCACGAGGAGCCCCAGGGCAGAGGCTTGTGCGAGCAGGACCCGACACCGGCGGGACTGGGGTGCACCCCGGGACCCTACCCCGTTCTTGCATAAAGGGGGTGCCCCGCCGCGCACAGCGTGGCTGGATGGGGTCGCTCACCGACGGCCGCGTTGGCTGCCCAGGTGAAGTGGAACCTGCTGCCAGTGGAGCAGTCGCTGCTGGTGGGGGAGCTGGAGGCTGTGGACAAGCGACTGGCCAGCGCCGAGGAAACCCTGTTTTGGCATCACGAAGGTACAAACCAGCCCCCCTGCTCTGCTGCCCGTGGCTGGGACCCTCTTGGTGCTCTTTGCCCCGGCACCATCCTGCTCTTGGGTCCCTGCACCTACCACACCCAGACCACAGACCCACAGCACCCAGGGGTGCTGGGGAGTGGCTAGTGTCAGGGACAGACCTGACTGCCCATGTAACCCACCAGCCCTGAAGTGCCTTTGCCCTCTAGGGGTCATGGACTACATCCAGGACATGAGGGACACCTTGTTCGACCTGCAGAGCCGCTTCCACAAGATGAAGCTGAACGTGGACAAGATCACTCAGCTGATGAGGGTAGGTTCTGCTGGTGCTTTGCGGTGCCTTCCCAGGGTGGCTCCTGCCGAGATCCTCCGCAGAGCAATTCCTGTCCTGCCCTCCCCACAGGAGTGTGCGGCCACCCCGCTGTTTGAGAGGATGGGCAACAAGGAGTCAGCACTCCTCAACTTGGACAGGAAGACCAACGCCTACGACAGGCGCTGCGCTGCCATCTCGGACACAGGCCGGAAGATCAAGGAGATCATGGAGGTGAGACACTGCCCTGCTGGGTGTCCAGCACTCACCTGCTGTGTCAAACCTGGCGGTGATCTCCTCACATGGAGGTGCCCTCCTGTAGCCTCTGCTGAGCTGAGGCTCTGGCACAAGACCCCCGAGCACTGCATGGGTGGGGCTTGGCTGCAGCTCCTGGTGTCCTACAGCTGGGATGTAGGGCAGGATGCGGGCTCTGTGCCACAGCCGGGCAGGGCAGCCCCTCAGGGAGAGGACGGCGCTAGGAGCCGGTGCCTGGCTGGGCGCTCGCTGACCGACACCGGGCGGCTCTTCCTGCCGGCAGGAGAACGCGGGGCTGCTCAAGGCTGACAGGGAATCGCAGGCGTGGCTGGACTACGTGAGATACCTGGACGAGTGCGTGCTGGATGGGCTCTTCAGTCTGGTCCACAAATCCCTGCAGCTGCTGCTCACCAACATGGACCCCTCTGTAGGTCCAGGGGCTGCTGCGTGGTACCCCTGTGAGGGGTGTCCCCCTGCATCTCTTTAGGGGCCAAACATCCCCAGCTCAGAGCTCTTGGTGCCCCCCAGGCAGTGAGCGACGGAGGTGCCAGCGTCACCCCTTGTGCTGCCCTGGGGGGACAGCTGGGGGGGTGTGAAGCCCCTTTCAGGGTGTGAAGCCCCACGTGGGGTTCTGACCTGTTTCAGGCCACCACAGCCCCGCTGTTCAAGGTGCACTTGAAGCTGAGCGACGGCATGGTCCAGTACCAGCCCTCACTGGACAGGGACGACGACGACAGCTTCCTGAAGCTGGTGAAGGACCTGCTCAGTGACATCTACCAGTCCGCTGCGTGCATGACCCCGCTGCTGCAGGGCAGCCTGAGCTACAAGGTGGGTCTGTGCTGGGTGGCACCTCCCAGCTCAGCTGGAGACACGTGAGGATGCCCGATCCCCTGAGCTGGTCCCTGAGACCTCTACCCGGCCCCTTAGACCATGCTTGAGGAGCAGGAGGACCTGAGCAGCATGCAGGAGGAGGTGGTGGCGTTGGTGGTGCAGGGCATGGAAGACGGCAAGGAGTACAGCGCCAGCTTTGAGGACCGTGCCTACCTGTGGCTGGAGGAGCCCGAGGAGTTCTTGCAGCAGGTCCTCACCCTGGAGGCTGCCCCTGAGCAGCCCGAGCTGCAGCCAGAGAAGCCCCCACCTCCTGGGAGCCCATCACTCGAGGTCTTTCAGCAGGAGGTATGGGGTGGTGTCGAGCTGTTGGGGTGCACCAGGAAGGCATCAGGTGCCTGGGGAAGTGGCAGCCACAGGTTGCGAGCTGCTCTTGTCCCCAGATCGACGAGTGTGTGGCGCTGAGAGAGGAGGTGTTGGGGTTTGCGGACACCCAAGTCTTTCGGGGGTGGCTGAAGAGCAACTGCCGCCCCTTCAAGCAGACACTGCTGGATACCATCGAGCGCCGCAGGCTGGTGCTCATGCAGCACCTCGGCAGCTACGTCACCACCAGGTAGGGGCCGGGCGAGCCCCCCGCGTGGGAACGGGGTGCTCCCGCTGACCAGAGCCCATGTGCTGGCGCAGGGCTGGTCCCCGAGGGATGGAGATGTGGGTGAAGGTGCTGGGCACCCCTGCAGGGGCAGGTCCCTGCGGACCGAGATGGCTGAGATCCCCGCTGGGGGCACCCAGTGAGCGCTGCTGCCTTCCCTCCAGCCTCCAGGAGCTGAAGGACTTCCTTGAAGATGTGACTGCTGTCATGAACAAACCTCTGGAGGAGGGCGACTATGACGGGCTGGTGGAAGTGATGAGCTGCCTGATGAAGGTCAAAGAGAGGCAGGAGGTGACCCACAGCATGTTTGGGTCCCTGAAGGAGACGGTTGCCCTGCTGAGCAGCTATGGGGAGGAGATGCCAGAGGAGATCAATCTCCAGCTTGACGTGAGCCTCTCAGGCTTTGGGGGGCTGGGCTTGAGCTCGCCGGGGCCAGGCTGCAGACCCCATGCCATCCCCACTGCAGGAGCTCCCCGAGCACTGGGGCAGCACTGAGCAGCTCTGCCTGCGTGTCAAGGAGAAGGTGGCACCGCTGCAGGCCAGCGAGGCCAAAGTCATCCAGAAGAAGTGCCAGCAGTTCAAGGTACCTGGCCCAGAGCTCAGGGCTGGTGAGCAGCTCAGGGCAGCTTCTGCTGCCTCCCCCAGCTGCAGCCGCCTACCCTGAGCCCTGTTCCCCGACAGGTCCAACAGGAGACCTTCCGGAACACATTCCTGGCGAAAGCCCCCTTTTCGTACTCTGACCCGGAGCCCTACAGGTCCTTGAACAGGGTGAGGGAAGGAGGACACCAGGGTCACCACCAGACCCTGCTGGCAGCTGCAGCAGCAGCTCATCCCCACTGCACTGGGGCCATCGCAGGGAGCAAGGCTCTCGCTCCGTCCCTGACAGGCGATTCCTTTCTCTCTGGGCAGCAATGGAAGAGCATCAGGGCCATGGAGAGCGAGAAGGAAGCCCTGACCACAGCAGCCTGGCTCTTTGAGGTGCCGGTGCCCGAGTACAAGCAGCTGGCGGAGTGTTGCAAGGAGGGCCGCCTGCTCAAGCAACTCTGGGACATGATCGTCCTGGTACGAGCTGCCGCCTGCGAGCCCGCTGTGGGGCTGGCAGTCCGGAGCTCCTGAGGCCCCCCATGAGCTGCCTGGCATCTGCAGCTGGCAGCTACCATGAGCTGTCTGCAGCCTCGTGCAGTGACCGGGAGCCTGCTGCTCACTGCTAGCCCCTGCTCCAGGGCACCAATGCCCAGTGCTGCTGCCAGGCAAGGGCTCCATGGCAGACATGGGCACCTGCCGTGGGCACCCTGTGCTAGCTGGGCAGCGCCAGCTCCTCTGGGGGGGTCTTATTGGTGGGATGAGACATGGGGCATCACAGCCCAGATCTCCTGGAGCAGGGGGTTTGTGGCCCTGGGCACGGTGCTCTTCATCCTGGGCTGAAATGGTTCTGCCAGTGACAAGCCCTGGGCCCTGTCCTGAACCCAGGTCAGCACGAGCATGGGCGACTGGAAGAACACCAAGTGGAAGGGCATCAACGTGGAGCAGATGGACATCGACTGCAAGAAGTTTGCTAAGGACGTCCAGTGCCTGGATAAAGAGATGAAAATCTGGGATGCGTTCACGGGGCTGGACAGCTCCGTGAAGAACATGATCACATCCCTGCGCGCCGTGAACGAGCTGCAGAACCCGGCCATCAGGGACCGGCACTGGCAGGAGCTCGTGCAGGCAACCAAGGTGCTCCCAGTCAGCCCACCCTTGCCCAGCTCCAGCCCCCAGCCCCGGGGGCTCCAGGGGTTGGTATCCACGGGGGGAATGGTGCAAGCATTTGCAAGGGGTCTGTAGCTGTGGGTGTCAGTGAGCTGTCTGGGCGAGTCCATGCCCTGACGGCACTGCTTCTGCTCCAGGTGGACTTCACCATGACCGAGGAGACAACCCTTGGGGACCTGCTGCAGCTGAACCTCCACGAGTTTGAGGATGAGGTTAATGGCATCGTGGAGAAAGCCACGAAGGAGTTGGGGATGGAGAAGGTAAACTGGACTCTGTTCCTACCCCGCTTTGCTGAGAGCTCTGCCCTGTGGCTGCTGGTGCTCCTGCTCCTGGGGCTGGAGCCCACCTACAGGGTGGCACCACAGACCTCCAGGAAGACACTCCTGCTGCTGTCCTGCCTTTTGCAGCGTCTGCCCAAATCCCAGCTCACTTCTCACATCCCACTGCAGGTGCTGAACGCCCTGGATGCCACCTGGGCAACCATGCAGTTCGAGCATGAGCCCCACGGCAGGACTGGCCTCATGCTGCTCAAGATGGATGAGCTGCTCATCGAGACGCTGGAGGACAACCAAGTGCAGCTGCAGAACCTGATGACGTCCAAGTACCTGGACTTCTTCCTTCAGGAGGTGTCAGGCTGGCAGCAGAAGCTGATGACCACTGACTCCGTCATCAGCATCTGGTTTGAGGTGCAGAGGACCTGGAGTCACCTGGAAAGCATCTTCATTGGCTCGGAGGACATCCGCAGCCAGCTGCCGGAGGACTCCCGGAACTTCGACACTATCGATCAGGATTTCAGAGTGCGAAGCCCAGCCCCTCCCCAGCCCCTTAGGACCTGCTGCCCGTCAGCCGGGGCTGAAGCTTTCTCTTCCGCAGGAGTTAATGGCCGATGCCGTGACAACCCCCAACGTTGTCGAAGCCACCAACAAACCCGGTCTCTACAACCAACTGGAAGTGCTGCAGCAGAGGTGAGGTCTGGGGCGTCGCGGAGGGGCTGCACCGGCTGCCGAGGGCCGGAGGAGCAGTTTGGGTTCCCCAGGAGGGGGTCTCTCTCAGCAGAGCGAGAGCCGGTGCGGGGCTGACTGCAGGCTCCCCCTCGCTTTCTCCTAGGCTGGCGGTTTGTGAGAAGGCTTTGGCCAAGTATCTGGAGACCAAGAGACTGGCTTTCCCCAGGTTCTACTTTGTCTCCTCTGCAGACCTGCTGGACATCTTATCCCACGGGAACGAGCCAACCGAGGTGGGGGCTGCGGGGGAGCGCAGGTGGGGTCGGTCCTGTGTCTCTCACAGGCGGTTTGTAGGGGTTTACAGCAGCGCTGAGATCGTCCCCATCCTGACAGCCCCGGCGCCGTGGCTAGTCCCAGCCTTCCCGGGGCGCAGCCCTTCTGGGAGCTGTGGGGGTGTGAGTGTGGGGGGGNTTGACAGCCTGGCTGCCCTGAAGTTCAGGATGAGCCCCAATGAGAAGCCGCTGAAGGTTGCCCAGGGGATGTTCAGCAGGGACGAGGAGTACGTGTCGTTCGACGGCGACTGCGACCTGTCTGGCCAGGTCAGCTCCGCTCGCCGGGGCTGGGGTGGGCAGAACCGGGCTGGGGCCAGACGTTCAGCTTGTTGAGCCCCCGGCAGCAGCTCTGCCCCGCAACTGTGGAACCTTTTGGCCGCGAACACCCCGGAAATGGGATGTGTGTGGTGGGTGGGGAGCAGCGCTGGGGCACCCCCAGAGTCACATCAGCCCCCTCCAGCCTCGCAGCCCCTCGCCAGGGGCTCGGCATGTTTCTCCCTCTCAGTCGGTCCCCTCAGACAGAGGTGGGAAGGTGTCTGCAGGTGGCTGCTGGCGTTTTGTGGAGCTGGGAGCGGAGCGGACAGGGGCTGAGAGCCACAGGCTCGGGGAGCCGTGGTCTCAGGGGTGCTGGCCGTGGCCCCGCAGGTGGAGATCTGGCTGAACCGGGTGCTGGAGAGCATGCGCTCGACCCTGCGGCACCTCATCCCCGAGGCCCTGGGCACCTACGAGGAGAAGCCGCGGGAGCAGTGGGTGTTCGACTACCCGGCTCAGGTGGGAGCTGCCACAGGGGCCGGGCTGGCCAGCGGCTCTGGGGTCCACCTAAGGGAGCCGCAGGTGCCCGCCACGAGCCCTCCCGGCCACAGAGCCTTTCCCTTTGTGGCTGCAGGTTGCTCTGACCTGCACCCAGATCTGGTGGACCACAGAGGTGGACATGGCCTTCTCGAGGCTGGAGGAGGGCTACGAGAACGCGCTGAGGGAGTACAACAAGAAGCAGGTCGGCATCTCCCGGGTCCGAGCTGGGGCCATCCTGCAGGAGCTGAGGGCCAGCGGGTGGGTGCTGGGTGTTGTCTTCCTGCTCACGGTCCCTCTCCTCGCTCAGGTAGCCCAGCTGAACGCCCTGATATCGCTGCTCATTGGGAACCTGACTGCAGGAGACAGGATGAAGATCATGACCATCTGCACCATCGACGTCCATGCCAGGGACGTGGTGGCCAAAATGGTCCTCACAAAGGTATCGGCCACAACCGGGTGGGTTTGCTCCTTACTCCTTTCTACCTGCGTGAGGGAACCCCATTTGGGGATCTAGGGGTGACAGCAGAGCCACCGGGCTGGGCTGGGTCTTGTGCAAAGCTGGACCAGGAGCAGCTCTGGTGGTTCCTGCTCGGTGGCACCGAGAGCCTCAGGGCTCTGCACGGCAAGGGCCACTAAGAAGGACGGTCCTCACCTGGCCCAGCACCGCACTGGGATCCGTTTGCTCACTCGTGTGCCGAGGTGATGAAAGCTGTGACACGTGTGGGCCACCTCGCTGTGCTGGTGGGTCATGGTGCTGGCACCAGCTGAGCCCTGTCTGCTGGAACCAGCAAGTCCCTGACCCCCTTCTGCTGGAACCAGCGTGTCCCCGACCCCCTTCTGCTGGAACCAGCGTGTCCCCGACCTCCTTCTGCTGGAACCAGGATGTCCCCAACCCCCTGTCTGCTCCACAGGTGGAGAACGCCCAGGCCTTCACCTGGCAGTCGCAGCTGCGGCACCGCTGGGACGAGGAGCAGTCGCACTGCTTTGCCAACATCTGCGATGCCCAGCTCCGGTACTCCTACGAGTACCTGGGCAACACTCCCCGGCTCGTCATCACCCCGCTGACCGATCGGTAGGGGTTCAGCTCCCCCCACCTCTCCCCCCACCCCACTGCCAGCCCCGCTCAGACCCGCTGCCCTCCCGCCCCGCAGGTGCTACATCACCCTGACACAGTCCCTCCACCTCTACATGGGGGGGGCCCCCGCCGGCCCTGCAGGCACCGGGAAGACAGAGACCACCAAGGACCTGGGCCGGGCCGTGGGCATGATGGTCTATGTCTTCAACTGCTCCGAGCAGATGGACTACAAGGTAGGGCACGAGGGAACAGCACAGTGGCACCCAAAGCCATGGGGTGCCCACCAAGACAGGGTGAAGGTCCTCCCTTGGGAGGCACCACTGCAGAGTAGAGCCCACATGTCCAGCTGGAGGGGTCCATCCCTGATGCCCTCCAGCAGCTCTCTTCCCCCTGGCTCCACACCAGCGCAAGATGTGGGTGTGACAGCACCTCCTGGTCCATCCCACACGGCTCCCTGCTCCTTGACTCCAGCCAGGAGCCCAGCAGGGACCAGTGCAGGCTGCACATGAGCAGCCTCCAGCCCAGCTGTCTGATCCTCTCTCCCTAGTCCTGTGGAAACATCTACAAGGGGCTGGCTCAGACGGGCGCCTGGGGCTGCTTCGATGAGTTCAACCGCATCGCGGTGGAGGTCCTGTCGGTGATCGCCGTGCAGGTGGGTGCTCTCCACCCAGACCACACTGGTGCAGTTAAACCTCCCGCGGGGTGGTTCAGGGCTGCTGGTCCCACCGTGTTGTGCTGGGCCACGAGGGAAGGGAAGAGCAGCGGTGCTGGGCTTTGGGGAGCCTGTCCTGCCCCAGCCCACTCCTCGCCTCTCGTGCCAGGTGAAGTGCATCCAGGATGCAATTCGAGCCAAGAAGGAAAGGTTCAACTTCCTCGGGGAGATGATCACCCTGGTGCCGTCGGTTGGGCTGTTCATCACCATGAACCCCGGCTACGCCGGGCGGACTGAGTTGCCCGAGAACTTAAAAGCTCTGTTCAGGTACCTGCAGGGCCGGAAAGTATTGGGGTGGGGGGTCCCTGCACCCCTCTTGCTGTGGGAAGGCTTCACGATGAGGGGTGAATGCCCAGCCCTGCTAGCCCAGCGTGGCTCTTCCCAGGCCCTGCGCCATGGTGGTCCCTGACTTCGAGCTGATCTGCGAGATCATGCTGGTTGCAGAAGGTTTCATCGACGCCAAGCTGCTCGCGAGGAAGTTCATCACCCTGTACACGCTCTGCAAAGAGCTGCTCTCCAAGCAGGTCAGCACCACCCAGCCCCTTCAGCTGGGACTGTGCCCTTGAGGGCATCGGTCAGTAGCCCCCGGGCCACAGGGTCACATCCCACAGGAGCCAGCACAAATCCCACTCCCATGCTGCAGCACCCCGGGGTGTGGTTCTGCCTTCTGGAAAACACCGGGAAGTCAGGAAATGAGAATAGGGATTGGGGAGAGGGGATAGGGATGGGGGATAAGGGATGGGGGATAGGGGATAGGGATGGGGATGGGGGATAGGGGATAGGGATAGGGATGGGGATTGGGGAGAGGGGATAGGGATAGGGGATGGGGATAAGGGATAGGGGATAGAGATATAAATAGGGGATAGGAATAAGAGATAGGAATAAGGGATAGGGGATAGGAATAAGGGATAGAGGATAGCAATAGGGGATAGGGGGAGGAGATAGGGATATGGGATAGGGAATAGGAATAAGGAATAGGGGATAGGGATAGGGGTTAGACTTATAGATAGGGGGTAGGGATAGGGAGTAGGGATAGGGGATAGAGATAGGGGATAGGGATAGGGGATAGCAATAGAGGATAGGGAGAGGAGATAGGGATAAGGAATAGGCAATAGGTATAGAGGTTAGGGATGATAGGGGTAAGGGATAGGGGATTGGAATTAGGGACAGGGATAAGGGATGGGAACCATCTCTGAAGATGTTAAAAACCGGGCAGACAGGGTGTTTCAGGAGATGGTTTAGTGGGTTGTAGGGTGGACAGTTGGACTTTTGATGATCTTAAAGGCCCTTTCCAACCCTGATGAGTCTGTGGTTAGGAACAGGGATAGAACAGCACCAGCTGAGAAGAGCCAGGCACTGCTCCTCCCAGCAGAGGGGACCCCCAAGGCCAGGAGCCAGACCACCAGCCACTTTGTACCTGATGGGTCTCTGAGTCTGTTCTGCTGGGCTCAGAGTGGGCCCTGGCCATGGGGTGATGGTGTCCCCTGGAGCACAGTTTAAAGCGGTTCTCTGTCACCAAAGCAATGTCGTGATACTTCACCGCCTGTTGGCAGGACCACTATGACTGGGGGCTGCGGGCTATCAAGTCTGTGCTGGTGGTAGCCGGCTCCTTGAAGAGAGGAGACCCCGACCGTGCCGAGGACCAGGTTCTGATGAGAGCCTTGCGAGACTTCAACATCCCCAAGATTGTGACGGACGACCTGCCTGTCTTCATGGGGCTGATTGGGGACCTGTTCCCAGCCCTGGATGTCCCCAGGAAGAGGGACCTCAACTTTGAGAAGGTGCGAGGCACCAGCCAGAGGCACCCTGGTCTTGGTGGGGTACCCTTAGTGCTGCTGGGGTCCGGCCAGGGCCATGAGGGCTGCTGGGGATCAGCGGCTGCTCCCGTCCCCAGATCATCAGGCAGTCCATGCAGGAGCTGAAGCTGCAGGCAGAGGACAGTTTTGTGCTGAAGGTGGTGCAGCTGGAGGAGCTGCTGCAAGTGAGGCACTCGGTCTTCGTCATTGGCAACGCCGGCTGCGGCAAGTCCCAGGTAGAGGCCAAACCCGCCCCCAGGATGTGGGTCCCTCAGACCCCCAGCTGTAGGGGCTTGGGGACAGGGTGGGAGCAAGCAGGGGCTTGCTTGGATGACACCCCCTGTGCTGTGGGGCCAGCAGGGTGCTGGCTCAGGGCTCTCGAGACACCTTGGCCAGGAGCTGCCTCCACAGAGGGAGGTCCAGGACCATCCCAGCATCTCTCCAGGCCTGGGTGCTCTGACTGGGGTGGGAGCAAGGCTCTGCGTGAGGCTGCCAGTCCCCTCGTTGGTGCAGGGGCCACACCATCCCTCCCCACAGGTGCTGAAGAGTCTCAGAAGGACCTACAAGATCATGAAGCGGAATCCGGTCACTGTGGACCTTGACCCGAAGGCTGTGACCTGCGACGAGCTGTTTGGGGTTATCCACCCGTCCACCCGCGAGTGGAAGGATGGTGAGGCATCACCCCTCTCCCACGCAGGAACTAGCCCAGACCGTCCTCCAGCAGCCGGTGGGGCCGGGGAAGTTCCTCCATGAAACCTGTGTCTGTGGGGAAGCTCTTCATTGGGGTTCTCCACTGGAGCACAAGGGAGGAGGAGCGGAGCTTGGGGGAGAGCTCAGTCCCACCAATCCTCCAGCCCTTCCTGTCTGTCTGTGGGACAGGACTGTTTTCTTCAGCCATGCGAGACCTGGCCAACATCACCCACAAGGGACCCAAGTGGATCATCCTCGATGGGGACATTGACCCCATGTGGATTGAGTCCCTGAACACAGTAATGGATGACAACAAGGTTGGCGCCGTCACTAGCTCAGGGTGGGCAGGTCGCGACGGGGCGCTGAGATTGGGGCATCCCCCCACAAGTGGGCACCTTCCCCCAGGTTCTCACCCTGGCCAGCAACGAGCGGATCCCCCTCAACCCCACCATGCGGCTCCTCTTCGAGATCAGCCACCTGCGGACAGCCACGCCGGCCACCGTGTCCCGGGCAGGGATCCTCTACATCAACCCCGCAGACCTGGGCTGGAAGCCGTGAGCTGGGACAGCAACTGGGGTGGGGTGGGGTGGGTTGGGATGAGATGGGACGAGATGAGATGAGACAGGATGGGACGAGACGGAACGGGATGGGACGAGACGTGATGGGATGGGACAGGACGAGACGGGACAAGATGAGATGAGATGGGATGAGATGGGACGAGATGAGATGAGACAGGATGGGACGAGACGGAACGGGATGGGACAAGATGGGAGGGCACATGATGGGATGGGATGGGTGCTGGCCCCCATGTGCTCACTGCAGCGCTGCCCATATCCATCCTGCAGCATCGTGACCAGCTGGATCGACGGCAGGACGGTGGAGTCCGAGAAGTCCCACTGGACGACCCTCTTTGACAAGTACCTCCCACTGTGCCTGGAGAAGCTCCGGTCTGGGTTCAAGAGGATCACCCCGGTCCCTGAGGTGACGTTGATCCAGATGATACTGTACCTGCTCGAGTGCCTCATCACCCCGCAGACGGTCCCCCGCAACTCGCCCCAGGACCTCTATGAGCTCTACTTCGTCTTCGCCTGCACCTGGGCGTTCGGTGGGGCCTTGTTCCAGGACCAGGTAGGGCTGTGGGACCAACCGCCCGGCGCCTGCCCCTCACCAGAGCCTCTTCCCCGGGAAGGGTTGAGCCACCAGCAAGGACCAACCCCAAGCTCCTCTGTCTGGTTGCTCCCAGCTGGTGGACTATCGGCTGCAGTTCAGCCAGTGGTGGCTGCGTGAGTTCAGAACCATCGCGTTCCCTGACCAAGGGACGATTTTTGACTACTACATCGATCCCAAAACAAAGCAGTTCGTGCCCTGGAGGGAAAAGGTGCTGCCGTTTGAGCTCGACCCGCAGGTCCCTCTGCAGGTACCTCTGTGTTTGTGCTAGGGTGGGGGCACCCGCGACGCCTGCAGCTCCCCGGGGTTCAGCTTCACCCTGCAGAAGCCCCACTGGGAGCTGCCACCGGCAGCGCCTCTGGTTTAATTCCAGGTGAAAACTGGCCCCGCAAGGACCACCTGGATGTAGGACTGTCCTTTAGAGCCCCATCCCTGTGTCCCCAGGGTTTGCCCCGGGCACTGGCTGAGCAGACACGGGGTGGGGGACAGCCCTGGGCTGGGCTGCTGTGGTTCAGGGACTCCTTTCCCCTGGCTCTGCTCAGAAAATTCCTTAGAGTGGCTGAGCAGAGCCCTTGGACTGGAGAGAGGGACCGGGTTTGTACCGAAGTGGGGGAGCAGCCTCCCCTGGAGCAGGGGCCACCGCTGGGAAAGTCACCTGCCCCTGCTCCAGAGGGGGATCCCAGCTCTGCCCCTGCTGTCCCCAGGGCTCCCTGGTGCCCACGGCCGAGACCGTCCGCATCCGCTACTTCCTGGACCTGCTGGTGGGGCAGCGGAGACCGGTGATGCTGGTGGGGAACGCGGGGACTGGGAAGTCGCTGCTGATGCGGGACAAGCTGGAGGCACTGAGCACTGACGAGTACCTGGTGCAGGCGGTGCCCTTCAACTTCTACACCAGCTCGGCCATGCTGCAGGGTAGGGCTGCCCCAGCCAGCCCCGTGCTGGGCTGTGCCCAGTGGGCCCCCTCCAGCATGGCCCCTCTGCTCCTCTCGCTGCAGCTGTCCTGGAGAAGCCCCTGGAGAAGAAGTCGGGGAGGAACTACGGGCCACCCGGCACCAGGAGGCTCATCTACTTCATCGACGACATGAACATGCCGGAGGTGGACAAGTACGGCACCGTGGCACCACACACGCTCATCCGGCAGCACATGGACCACGGGCACTGGTGGGTGTCCGGCCGCTGGTCCCCACGGCGGCAAACCCACGTGGTGCTGCTGCGGGGATGCTTCGGGCAGAGGAATGGGGAAGGTCCCTGCTGGGGACCCCGAGCCTGCGCTGCCGGTGCCGCAGGCTGGGTCCCAGCACCGGGCAGGACACGGGCAGCACCAAGAGGGCACTGGGAAGGGGAGGAGGTGCCGGGTGCCAGCTGCTGCGTTGGGGTTTGGGGTCAGCTCTGGCCTCAGGGTGCAGCAAGGTCCCCAAGGAGAGGTACCAGGCTTTGCTGAGCATCAGGGAGACTGGGATCCCCGCTGGGGGTTCCCTGGGCACCACCAGAGGAACCCGTCCCTGTCCCCATCCCCACGCAGGTATGACAGGAACAAGCTGACCCTGAAGGATGTCCAGAACTGCCAGTACGTGGCCTGCATGAACCCCACCGCGGGCTCCTTCACCATCGACCCCAGGCTGCAGGTGGGCAGCACTCGCTGCACCGGGCACCCTCCTGGGGCCACCAGCCTGCAGCGGCTGGGAGGGGGCGTAGGGGCACCTCGTAGCGCCCGGGGCTCCCGCCTGACCTCCAGCCCCTCGTGCAGCGACACTTCTGCGTCTTTGCCGTGAGCTTTCCCGGGCAGGAGGCCCTGCGGAGCATCTTCGGCACCATCCTGACCCAGCACCTGGCTCTGCAGAAGATGCCACTGGCCATCCAGGAGCTGCAGCCCCAGCTGGTCGCAGCAGCCCTGGGTGAGCCTCTGCCACACTGGGGAGGGAGAAGGTGCCACCGCATTGCTCCACAAAGCAGCCCTGCGTCGTGCTGAGCCCTCAGCTTGTCCCCCCTGCTGAAGGTCACCACGGGCAGAGCTGGTGGGGGTCCCTGAGATCCCACTGGAGGCTGCAGTGGTCTCTGGGCACCTGCCTGCCCGCTCATCCACAGTTCTTGCCCACAGCCCTCCACCAGAAGGTTGCTTCCACCTTCTTGCCAACAGCCATCAAGTTCCACTACCTCTTCAACCTCCGCGACCTCTCCAACATATTCCAGGTAATGGGACACCAGGAACTCCCTCCTTCCCAGGACAGTGCCTCCTCGCATTGCACCACAGCCCTGAGGGGCACCACGACCTCTCCCCAGAGCCATCCCCCAGACCCAGCTCTGGGCGGGTTACAATCCCCCTGGAGCTGAGGGGTCTGTGTTCGCAGGGTCTGCTCTTCTCCATCCCCGAGTGCCTCAAGAGACCTGTGGACCTGGTGCGCCTGTGGCTGCACGAGGCCGAGAGGGTGTACGGGGACAAGCTGGTCAACGAAGAGGACCAGGAGAGCTTTGGGAGGCTGCTGGGGGACACCTGCCGGACGTTCTTCAACGTGAGTTGTGCTGGAACACGAGGAGAGCCCCAGCCTGGCTCCCTCCGTGGTACCTCCGGTGCCTCACGGCTGGCACCACCTCTTGCAGGAGCTCAGCGAGGATGAGGTGTTCACCAAACCCAACATCTACTGCCACTTCACCCTGGGCAGGGAGGAGCCCAAGTACATGCCGGTGCCCAGCTGGCCGGCGCTGAGCAAGCTGCTGGGGGAAGCCCTGGACGGCTACAACGAGGTGAACGCGGCCATGAGCCTGGTGAGTGCCCTGTGCCCGCGGCATCTGCCACTTCCTTGTGGTGGCTCCGGGCATCACACCTGCCCTCCAACCCCATCTCCCCAGGTGCTCTTCGAGGACGCGCTGGCTCACGTCTGCAGGATCAGTCGGATCTTGGAGTCCCCGCAGGGCAACGCACTGCTAGTGGGAGTGGGAGGCAGCGGGAAGCAGAGCCTGGCGCGGCTGGCAGCCTTCCTCAGCACCATGGACGTGTTTCAGATCACGCTGAGGACAGGCTACGGCATCCCAGACCTGAAGGTGAGCCCCCACCTCCTGCTCCCTGGATGGATCCTGCCAACGCGGAGCAGCGCCAGGCCCCCACGGTGCTGCCAGTGCCGGGGTGGGCACCACGATCTGCTCCAAGGTGCTTCTCAGTGCCCTGCCCTGGGAGGCCGTGGTGGTCCCCTGGCCAGGGATGGGCACGAGCCGCTTGTGAGGGCAGCCCTGGCAGAGCAGCTGGCATCTGGCACCTCCCAAAGTCTCCTTCCCAAGGGCTGCTCCTGGCTCCCTGGGGTGTTGGGGTCCCAGCGGGGCTGCAGCGGGGTGACGGCTGCTCTCCCGTGGCCCAGCTGGACCTGGCGGCGCAGTACACGAAGGCGGCGCTGAGGAACGTGCCCACCGTGTTCCTGATGACCGACTCCCAGGTGGCCGAGGAGTCGTTCCTGGTCCTGATCAACGACTTCCTCGCGTCCGGGGAGGTGCCGGGGCTCTTCCAGGACGACGAGGTGGAGAACATTCTGAACGCCATGAAGGCGCAAGTGAAGTTCCTGGGGCTGCAGGACACCAGGGAGAACTGCTGGAAGCTTTTCATCGAAAGAGTCCGGCGCCAGCTGAAGGTGGGGGGCTGCCCATGGGGGGTCCCCACTCGCTCCCCCATCAGAGCAGTTTGCAGACAGGACACAGAAGATCATGGTTTCCTGTCAAAGGAGGGGGTGGCTTTGGGCAGAAGCTGTTGCCAGAGGCTCCCAGGGCACCCCCAGCCCCCAGGTGGGGGAACCTTTCACCCCCCAGTTTTGATCTCTCTTGGGGCAGAGCAGCCCCTACATCTGTGAGCTGGCACTGGGCTGTACTGGGAGCTCGCAGGGACACTGGTGGGGCACTGTGCTGGCTGCAGCTACCAAAGGGTTGTGGTGCCAGCCCAGGGCACCCCCGAGAGGCTCGGGGTGGGCAGGCACCGACCATCTCTGCCTTCTTGGAAGGTGGGCTAGTGGGTAGGAGACCAAGTCCTGATCTCCAGCAGAACATCTGCTCAGCAGCAGTTCTCTTCCCCAGGTCATCCTCTGCTTCTCCCCCGTGGGCTCGACCCTGCGGGTGCGGGCACGGAGGTTCCCAGCTTTGGTCAACTGCACGGCCATCGACTGGTTCCACGAGTGGCCGCAGGACGCGCTCGTGTCTGTCAGCAGCAGGTTCCTGGAGGAAACGGGGGACATCGAGGTGAGCTGGCACCTGGAAACTGGGCACCTCTGGGGGACCACTGCAGCTGCAGCATAACCTGGGGTGAGGGGTCTGGCGTGAGCCAGGGTGCCAGGGGCAGTGAACTGGGGACAGGGGCTGGCACCAGGGTCAGAGCCCACACTGTGCAGGTGGGGAGGAACCCCTCTTCGATTGCTGTTTGTCCTTAGAACCCCACAACCAACAGCCTTCCCTCAGGGGAACCTGCGGGTTAGAGCCAGGAGAACCAAAGCTGGGCTGGAGAACCAGCAACGTTACTGGTTGAGGTTGCTCAGGATGAAGCTGGGCTGTCAAGCCAGCAGCAGCTCTTTGCCTCCCATGGGTGGCCCAGCCCCACCTCAACACCCTGTGGCTCTTGGTGCCCCTGGCTGAGCCTCTCTCTGCCTGTGCTCCTGCGCAGCCCGAGGTGAAGGTCTCCATCAGCCACTTCATGTCCTACGTCCACGTGAGCGTGAAGGAGATGTCCAAGACCTACCTGGCCACGGAGAGGCGGTACAACTACACCACCCCCAAGACCTTCCTGGAGCAGATAAAGCTCTACCAGAACCTGCTGGCCATCAAGCGGAACGAGCTCACGGGCAAGATCCAGAGGCTGGAGATGGGGCTGACGAAGCTGCAGAGCACCGCATCGCAGGTGCCGCCCGCAGCGCCGCTGCCGTGGGGTGCGGGGAGGCCACGGGGTTGCCGAGCCCTCTGATGGCTCTGTTTCTGCCTCCGTTTCTGCCCCCACCGAAGGTGGATGACCTGAAAGCCAAGCTGGCGGTCCAGGAGGTAGAACTGAAGCAGAAGAACGAGGACACAGACAAACTGATCCGCGTGGTGGGCGTCGAGACAGAGAAGGTCAGCAAGGAGAAAGCCATCGCCGATGAGGAGGAGCTGAAGGTCGAGGCCATCAACAAGGTGCCGTGAGGCTCAGCCCCCTGTGCCGGTGTCCAGCGTGGGACTGCTCCGCTGGCCCCTGGTTCCTCATCCCATCCCGTCCTCTTACCCTCCCACCCCAGAACGTGGCTGAGAAGCAGCGAGCCTGCGAGTCCGACCTGGCGAAAGCGCAGCCGGCTCTCATAGCCGCCCAGGAGGCCCTGGACACGCTGAACAAGGTGGGGGGGACCCCTCGGTGGGAGGCGGGTCTTCAAGGTGGCACCCCAGCGCCGGGGCGACGCTCAGAGGCTCCGCGGTCCCTCCGCAGAACAACCTGACGGAGCTGAAGTCCTTCGGGACCCCGCCGGATGCGGTGGTGAACGTGACGGCTGCCGTGATGGTGCTGACGGCGCCCAGGGGCAAGATCCCGAAGGACAAGAGCTGGAAGGCAGCCAAAGTCATGATGGGGAAGGTCGACACCTTCCTGGACTCCCTGAAGAAGTTCGACAAGGAGCACATCCCCGAGGCCTGCCTCAAAGCCTTCCAGTGAGCACACGGCCACCTCCTGCCCGGCTCTTGCCGCCGGGCCGCCAGCCTGGGCAGCCAGGCCGCCCCCAGGGGTGGGAAGGGGGCCGCCCTGAGGCCCAGTGGGACGGGGCCGCAGCGGAGCACGTCCTTCCCTCGCAGGCCCTACCGCTTGGACCCCAGCTTCAACCCCGATTTCATCATGTCCAAGTCGACGGCCGCCGCGGGCCTGTGCTCCTGGTGCCTGAACATCGTGCGCTTCTACGAGGTCTTCTGCGAGGTGGAGCCCAAGCGGCTGGCGCTGGAGGCTGCCAACGCGGAGCTGGCGGAGGCGCAGGCGAAGCTCCGGCGCATCAGGAACAAAGTGGCTGTAAGTGCCTCTCCCATCCCCCCTCTCCCCTCCGCTGCAGCCCCTGGCCAGCAGCTGTTTCCCTTGGCTAGTACCCACCGTGACACCACCAGGCTGCTGCTGGGCTCTTCTCCTAAATTCCTAACTACAGGACGAAGGGAAGTGGCCTCAAGCAGCATCAGGAGGGGTTCAGATTGGATCTGAGGAAGAAGTTCTTTGCTTGAGAGAGGGGCTGGGCACTGGAACAGGCTGCCCGGGGAGCTGGTGGGGTCTCCAACCCTGGAGGGGTTTAAAAACTGAGTAGCCAGAGCCCCTGAGGCCATGGTCTAGGGGTTTAGGGAGCTGTTGGGATGAGGGCTGGGCTTGCTGATCCTGGAGGTCCTTTCCAGCCAGGATGATTCCATGACCAGCGAAAAACAATCCAGAACATTCCTGGCTGGTGCCATACCTGGAGGTGGTCCCGTGCCACTTGGTCTAGGTGGTCCTGCTGTGGCAGGGGGATTGGACTGGATGATCTTTCGAGGTCCCTTCCAATCCCTGATGATTCTATGGTTCCACAACCTGGATCCCAGGAGCGAGAGCCACAGCCCCATGGTGGGAGCTGCTGCGAAGGGCTTTGGGCTCCGCAGAGCTCCCCTGGCAGGGCAGGTGGTCACCAGGGACGGGGCGCTGTCTGTTGAAGGTCCTGAACACCAACCTGGCCGCCCTCACTGCCGAGTTCGAGAAGGCAACCGCTGAGAAAATGAAGTGTCAGCAGGAGGCCGACGCGACCACCGCAGTCATCGTGTTGGCTAACAGGTACCGCCCCAGCGCCAGCTCCCCACCACTGCCCGGTGCCAATGGAACCGGGCTCACGGAGGTGCCAGAGCCCCCCACAGCCTCCCCAAATTAAAAACAGAGCAGAAATTCTTTGGGGGGGGGGGGGAGATGTGGCCGTGAGCAGCCCAACCCCCTGACAGAGGAGGGGTTAACCCCAAGGGTTTCGATGGGTCTCAGTGCTGGGAACAACAGCCCCCATCTCCTGTGACCCCTCCAGGCTGGTCGAGGGTCTGGCGTCCGAAAACATCCGCTGGGCTGAGTCGGTGAAGATGCTCCAGGAGCAGGAGAAGACGCTGTGTGGGGATGTGCTGCTGGTCTCTGCCTTCGTGTCCTACGTCGGCTACTTCACCAAGAAGTACCGGGCTGAGCTGCTCGAGAAGCGCTGGATTCCCTTCCTCAGCAGGCTGGAGGTGAGTGACCCCAGGGCTCATCCCACACCCCCCAACACCCGCTGGCACCGAGGGGCTCCAGCTCCTCCACAGCCAAGTGCCCACCACCACGTCCCCGGCAGGTGCCCATCCCCATCACGCCAGGGCTGGACCCCCTCAGCCTCCTCACCGACAGCACCGACGTGGCTGCATGGAGCAACCAGGGGCTGCCCAGCGACCGCACGTCCACCGAGAACGCCACCATCCTCTGCCAAACGCAGCGCTGGCCCCTGCTCGTGGACGCCCAGCTCCAGGGCATCAAGTGGATCAAGAACAAATACGGGGAGGAGCTGCGGGCCATCCGCCTGGGCCAGAAGGGGTAGGTCGGGTGCTGCGAGCCGGGGCACCCAAGCAGCGCTGATGGGGCACCTGCCACCTCCACGGGCTACACGGAGGGGTCCCATCGGGCTGCAGGTAGCCACCCGAGCTCAGCTGAGCCCCCTACAGAGCTCACCTCCCTCTCTCTCGGCCACAGCTACCTGAACACCATCGAGCAGGCGGTTTCCGAAGGGCAGACGCTGCTGATTGAGGAGGTCGGTGAGACGCTGGAGCCGGTGCTGGATCACCTGCTCGGCCGGAACACCATCAAGAAGGGCAGGTCAGCTCACCCTGCCCTCTGGGGCCCCCGAGTTTCATCTGCTCCAACCAACCCTCCAACCCCGCTGCCCTGAAGTGCCCAGTGATGCCCCCCTGGCAGCAGCCATAGCCTGATCCCTTCCAGGCAGGGCAGCTGCCAGCTCCCTCTGCTCCTCCAGAGGCTGTGCCCCTGTTGCCCCACCAGAGGAACATCTGGAGAGGCTGGGAACAGCACGAGGTGGGGGGCGGGGGGGGTGTGCTGAGCTCCTGCTGCTAGTGCAGTAATTAGTCTGTGTCATTAACAGATTCATTAAGATAGGAGATAAAGAAGTGAAGTATCACCCTAGCTTCCGCCTCATCCTGCACACCAAGTGCTTCAACCCTCACTACAAGCCCGAGATGCAGGCTCAGTGCACCCTGATCAACTTCTTGGTGACCCGGGAGGGGCTGGAGGACCAGCTCCTGGCTGCTGTAGTGGCCAAAGAGCGGCCGGACCTGGAGACCCTGAAGGTACAAACACAGCTGCTGGTGAGAAGGTGGCAGAGGGTCCCAGGGAGGGGGGTGCTGCAGTGGCTCCCCCGCAGCGAGATGTCACGTCCCTGAGCTCTCTGCTGCTTCTCAAGAGTTGAGTGAGGCCCAGGCCATGCACCAGGCAGCTCCTGTTGCCCCATGGAGCTTGGCACTGCCGCGGGTGGCCACATCCACCCTCCCCGTGGGTCAGCGCCGCACTGGCAGCAGGAGATCCCCAGTGACTGAGGCCAGGGCCAGGACCCCCGAGCGACCCGCGGCCCTGTGGTGCCCTGCAGGCAACCCTCACGAAGAGCCAGAACGAGTTCAAGATCAGGCTGAAGGAGCTGGAAGACTCCCTGCTCGCCAGGCTCTCGGCTGCCAAGGGGGACTTCCTGGAGGACACAGCCCTGGTGGAGAACCTGGACACGACAAAGCGAACGGCCACGGAGATCGAGGAAAAGGTGAGTTGGCCCCGGACCCGGTGCTGAGGGGCCACGGGCAGCCGCACGGGAGGGTGGGTGCTGCTTGGGCACGGGCCAGGCTGCTGGACAACGGCCACCCTCGTGTGTGCCCAGGTGAAAGAAGCCAAAGTCACCGAAGTTCAAATCAACGAGGCCAGAGAAAACTACCGGCCGGCGGCAGAGCGAGCGTCTCTGCTCTACTTCATCCTGAGCGACCTCAACAAGATCAACCCCATCTACCAGTTCTCTCTCAAGGCAGGTGTGGGGCGAGGCGGGCGGGGGTCTCTAGGGGTGGGACAGGGCTCTGGGTGTCTACGCTGCCAGCAGACACCCAGCAGCTGCTCCCACCGCCGCTCCTCAGGCGTTCAGCAAGGTCTTCGAGGCGGCCATCCAGCGCACGGCCCCCCACAACGACATCAAGCAGCGGGTGATGAACCTGACGGACGAGATCACCTACTCTGTCTACGTTTACACCACACGGGGTCTCTTCGAGAGGGACAAACTCATCTTCCTGGCCCAGGTTGCCTTCCAGGTAGACTCCGGTTCCTGTTGTGTAGCGCTGGGCTGCGGGGGTGTTGGTTTAGTGGGCGCCCAGCACCTTCTCTCACGGAGCACAGCCCTCAGTCCAGGGGGGCCAGGGCAGTGGTGATGCTGTGCTCTCCCCTCGCCAGGTCCTGGCCATCAAGAAAGAAGTGAACCCGGCCGAGCTGGACTTCCTCCTGCGCTTCCCCTCCAAGGCCGGCGTCACGTGCACCGTGGACTTCCTGCAGCCCCAGGCCTGGGGTGGCATCAAGGTTGGTCCACAGCACCTCACTGGGCATCTGTGGTGGTGCCACGGGGATGCCTCTGAGACTTCCGACGTGGAGGGCAGGTGTGGAGCCTGCCTGGGCCACGGGGCATGGCTGGCACAGCACGGTCCCACCACAGGGACGCCCTAGCCCGGGCCCCGGAGTGATTTTCGCCATCTCTGTGGGACCCGAAGGCGCTCGCAGAAATGGAAGAGTTCAGCAGCCTGGACAGTGACATCGAGGACTACCCGATGCAGTGGAAAAAGGTGGTGGAGTCCGAGGTGCCGGAGAAGGAGGTTCTCCCCCAGGAGTGGAAGAAGAAGTCGTCCCTGCAGAAGCTGTGCATCCTGCGCTGCCTGCGCCCGGACAGGATGACCTACGCCATCAGGTGCTGCTGCCTGGCACCGGGCTCTGCCCCGCGGCGTCGCCGCGCCAGCCGCACCCTGACACGCAGCACTTCTGCTGTTCTGCAGGAACTTCGTGGAAGAGAAGATGGGCAGCAAGTACGTGGAAGGAAGGAGCGTTGAGCTCCTCAACGCGTACAAGGAGAGCAGCCCCTCCACACCCCTGTTCTTCATCCTCTCCCCTGGTGTTGACCCGCTGAAAGATGTGGAGGCCATGGGTGAGCTGCTGCCCACTCCTCGGCTGGCACCAGCCCTTGATGGTGCCAGTGTGGCTGCTGGTTTGAGCTCTGTCCACCACCACCAGTGACACAGATGTTTCACACGTCTCCTCCCTCCACAGGCCACAAGCTGAATTTCACCATCGACAACGGGACGATCCACAACGTGTCGCTGGGGCAGGGCCAGGAGGTGGTGGCAGAAGCAGCCCTGGAAGTGGCGGCCGCGCAGGGCCACTGGGTCATTCTGCAGGTGGGTGAGGGCACCGGGGCACCCCATGCAGCACCAGCCCCTGGGCACGCTGGGCTGGTGGGGGGGACACCACCACCACACAGTGCTGGGCTGTTCTGCACCTGCTCTCAGTAGGGCTTTGGGGGTCACAGCCCAACATGCCAGCCGGTTCCTCCTGCAGAACATCCACCTGGTGGCCCGGTGGCTGGCCACGCTGGAGAAGCTGGTGAAGCAGTACAGCGAGGGCAGCCACGACAACTACCGTGTGTTCATGAGCGCCGAGCCGGCCCCTAGCCCCGAGTCCCACATCATCCCGCAGGGGCTGCTGGAAGACGCCATCAAAATCACCAACGAGCCCCCCACGGGCATGTTTGCCAACCTGCACAAGGCCCTGGACCTTTTCACCCAGGTACCCCCTCACCGCCTGCTCTCCCTCCTGACAGCCTGGGGCTTCCTAGGCTGGGCTACCCAGGGAGGTTGTGGAGTCTCCTTCTCTGGAGACGTTTAAAACCCACCTGGACATGTTCCTGGGTGATTTGATCTAGATGACCCTGCTGTGGCAGGGGGATTGGACTAGATGATCTTTCAAGGTCCCTTCCAACCCCAAACATTCTGTGATCCTTGGTGGTGCCACCCAGACACTGCCCCAGGAGCCAGCCCACCCCAGCACATCCTCCTGGGGTGCCCCTCCTTGTCAGGATGTGACTTGGGGGTAACCAGGGCTGCCCACAGGGGCCCAAACATTCTCCAACCGACAAGTCTTTAGAAGACAATTTATTGCTGCTTCTCACAATCAACAACCATCTGCTCTCCTTCACCACCATGGTTCATTCGGTGTGAGGTGCCCACGAGCAAACCCCTGTCCCCTGGTGGCTGTCCCTGCAGGACACGCTGGAGATGTGCAGCAAGGAGATGGAGTTCAAATGCATCCTGTTTGCCCTCTGCTACTTCCACGCGGTGGTGGCCGAGCGGCGCAAGTTTGGGGCTCAGGGCTGGAACCGCTCCTACCCCTTCAACAACGGCGACCTGACCATATCCATCAACGTCCTCTACAACTACCTGGAGGCCAACCCCAAGGTGAGAGCCCTCAGCCACTGGTGGCCGCACAACGCCTCACCCCGAGGAAAGGCAGGACGGCCCCTGTTCTCCCCACTTACACCCCAGGGCTGCTCAGCCTGGCAGGCAAAGGAGTGGAGCGGGCAGAGGGGCCCCTCTGACCTCCCCAGACACTGGTCAGACTGACCCAGGAGCTGTTGCTCACATGCAGCCTTCTCCAGGCTGTGGGCACTCGTGGGGAGCCGCAGGGAGCCCCATGGGATGCTCCTCCTTGTAGGTACCATGGGACGACCTCCGGTACCTCTTTGGGGAGATCATGTACGGGGGACACATCACAGACGACTGGGACCGGCGGCTGTGCCGGACTTACCTGGGCGAGTACCTCCGCGAGGAGATGCTGGACGGGGACGTGGACTTGGCTCCAGGCTTTTCCACCCCTCCCAGCCTGGATTACAAGGTACAAAAGAGCAACGCCGCCGTCTGAGGCAGAAAACCCCCTGCCTCAGGATCGGGTCCGAACTAGCGTCCCTCCGCTCAGGGGTACCACGAGTACATCTCCGAGAACCTGCCGCCGGAGAGCCCCTACCTCTACGGCCTCCACCCCAACGCAGAGATCGGCTTCCTGACCGACACCTCCGACAGGCTCTTCCGGATGGTTCTGGAAATGCAGCCCAAGGAGTCAGACGCTGGAGGAGGCTCCGGGGTCTCCCGAGAGGAACAGGTGAGTGAAGGTTTATGGACGCGAGGACACAAGCTGCAGCAGTAACTGATTGAACAGGACCGGTCCTGTTCAATCTATTCATTGATGACTTGGATGAGGGATTAGGGTGCACTGTCAGCAAGTTTGCTGATGACACAGAGCTGGGTGGTGTTGGTGACACCCCTGCACACTGTGCTGCCATTCANCCTTATGAGGAGAGGTTGAGGGAGCTGGGTCTCTTTAGCTTGGAGGAGACTGAGGGGTGACCTCATTAATGTCTACAAATATTTGAGAGGTGGGTGTCAGGAGGATGGCACTGGGCTGTTCTCAGTGTCATGTAGTGATAGGACAAGGGGCAATGGTTGTAAGCTGGAACATAGGAGGTTCCACATCAACCTGAGAAGGAACTTCTTCACGGTGAGGGTGATGGAGCACTGGAACAGGCTGCCCAGGGGGGTTGTGGAGTCTCCTTCACTGGAGATATTCAAGACCCACCTGGATGTGTTCCTGTGTGACTTGGTTTAGGTGATCCTGCTGTGACAAGGGGATTGGACTGGATGATCTTTCGAGGTCCCTTCCAATCTGTAGTGATTCTATGATTCTAAGATTTCTATCAGCGCAGGAGGCTTCCAGCCTCCCCAGGGACCGGGGAGCAGCTGGTGCTGAGCTCACACCGTTGGGTTTTTAAAGGACTCTTTGTGCTCAGTGGCTCTGTGACCCCATTTCAGCACCACGAGCTGCTCCCAGGAACCCGTGGGGTGAAGGGAAGGAGCTGCAGTGCTGCCCCAGCAGCGTCTGTCGGCTCCATCTGAACATGCAGCCCGTTGGGTGGCAGCAGCTCCGAAAGGGGCCGAGCGGTGCCAGAGGCAAAATGTGCTGCGTCCTCAGCAGACGGAGCAGCCTGAGTGATTAAACACTGATTTTAAAAAGAAGACTCACCTGATTTCACACTCAAGACTTTCACAGCCTCTGTGGCTTCTGTTTGTACCTTCTTGGCTACTGAAAAGGGCTGCAGCTTTTTATCCAAGAGCAGACAGTGAAAGAGGAGGAAGCCAGAACATGAAGGCGGAATAAGAAAAGGCTGTTAATTAACTGTGAACCCTGGGTCTCTCCAGGTCCAGGCAGTCCTGAACAAGATCCTCGAGCAGCTGCCAGAGCCGTTCAATATGGAGGAGATGATGGCGAAAACGGAGGAGAAGACCCCCTACGTTGTAGTTGCCCTACAGGAGTGTGAGAGAATGAACATCCTGACCCACGAGATGAGACGTTCTCTCAAAGAGCTGGACTTGGGACTGAAGGTACCTGCCAGGCAGCTGCCCCTGATGTGCTGCTCATTCCACCCCTTGTCCTCTGCAAAGCCCTTGGTGACTCTCTCTTGTCCCCGCTGTCCTGGTTACAGGCAGAGGGAACCAGCCTCCTGCTTTCAGAGGAGACTGAAACCCTCAGAGTCCATCAGGGTCTCGGTGTCTCCAGATAAAACCACCCCGGCTTTTCTCGTTTCTCAAGGGCGAGCTGACGATCACCTCAGACATGGAAGAGCTGGCCAACGCTCTCTTCTACGACAGCGTTCCCGACTCCTGGACACGTCACGCCTACCCCTCGCTCCTCAGCTTAGGAGCCTGGTACGCGGACCTGCTCCTGCGCATCCAGGTGAGCTGGCAGGGAGTGAGTGGAGACCCCGGGACCCAGCTGCAGCAGCCCCCGGGGGTTCACTGGTTTCTGGTTCAGTACTTATTCAAGCAGTCTGAAGTACCTGAGAGGGCTGGTTGCCCCAAGCCCAGGAGAGGAGGGCTCGCCACCAGCACATCTCCATTCCAGACGAACGTGAAACAACCCCATCACAACCCTTTTATGTCCCACAAAGCCCCCTCCGGAGAGTGTGGTCCTCACTGCTGCAGGGGAGTCGGCTGTTGATTCCTCAGAGACCATCTCCACCCCTGCACCCACCCAAGGGGAACCCCTGACACTGATGGGACACTGGCTCTGCCCTCTCCAGGCAGAATCCTGCTGCTCGAGGGCCACGATTCCCTCTGAAGCACTTTGCTGGGTTTATTTTCCAGGAACTGCAGGCCTGGACGGCAGACTTTGCGCTGCCGGCGACCGTGTGGCTAGGGGGGTTCTTCAACCCCCAGTCCTTCCTCACCGCCATCATGCAGTCCATGGCCAGGAAGAACGAGTGGCCGCTGGACAAGATGTGTCTGGCCGTGGAAGTGACCAAGCACAACCGAGCGGATATCAGAGGCCCGCCCAGAGAGGGCTCCTACGTGCACGGGTTGTTCATGGAAGGTAGGAACTGCGTCTCCTGGGAGCAGGGCAGACGCTGACAAAGCCCAAGTCTGGCTTTAGAGGTTCTTGGGATCGGGGCGGGTGTTGGCCCTCAGCTCTGGCAAGAGCTCGAGCGGCACAGCCGTTGCTCGGCGCCGATGTCGGAGTCGCACCAGCCGAGGGCAGCACCCGGCCGGCTCACGGGGGCCAGTCGCAAGCTGCAGTTTGGAAATGGAGCCTGCAGCTCCTCGGGGCTGTCCGACACCAGGAATAACTGGTTCAGGCTTTTATTTGAGAGAGGAAGACGAGTAAGAAAACCCAGAAGCTAAAACAGTTACTGCTAAAACCCCAAGGGGGAACGGGACAGTAGCATCAAGGGCACCTCGACAGCACAGCCCCACAGGACAGCTTGTCACCAGCCCACCCAGCCCTGCAGCCCACCCGGACCCGAGATGAAGGGGGAGCAGGGACGGAGTGGACGAAACGCACAGTAAGGCAAAACGCACCCGTCAGTCACAGTGAGAGGAGAACAGCTCAGCCCTAACCACCACGAAGCCACGGCTACCCAAGCTCCTTGCTCCTTCCTCACCGCAGCTGCCACAGCCCTTCCAAAGCCACCGGCGCCGCTGCCCCCTGACCCTCTTCCGTTGCAGGTGCTCGCTGGGACATCCCTTCCGGGTCGATCGCGGACGCGCGGCTGAAGGAGCTGACGCCCATGATGCCAGTCCTCTTCATCAAAGCCATCCCCGTGGACCGCCTGGACACCAAGAACGTCTACGAATGTCCCGTCTACAAGACGCGGATGCGGGGCCCCACCTACGTCTGGACCTTCAACCTAAAGACAAAAGAAAAGGCCGCTAAGTGGGTCCTGGCCGCTGTGGCTCTGCTCTTGCAGATCTGAACCTGAGGGGCTGGGGGAAACAGCAGATGCTTCTCCTTGCAATAAACCTCCACCCCGTGTTAACTCAGCCTGAGCCCGACTGTCCCTGACCTGTTCCAGCCCAGTGGCAATAAACCCAGTGCTGGAGGCTCTGGGGTGGAGGCTGCTCTCGGGCTTCTCAGGCCTGAGACTGGGCTCCACTGGTGGTTCCTGACGAAAGGTGGTCCAGAGCCAGATCCAAAGGAAACCAAACAGGACGGTCATGTGTGGCTACCCCAGCTCTGTCCTGCTTGTAGCTCCCCTCTTCCCACAGCTCCGTGTTTATGGCTCAGTGGCAGCCAAGCAGGAGCTCATGAGGCCCATTCCCGTGTGGGAGCAGGCACCTGACAGAGCAGGTGGGAGAGGAACGTGCAGGCTGGGCCCCGTTCACCAGCACTCTGACCTCCACAGCCCCCACCATCCAGCTGCCAACAGCCTGAGCTCCAAAGGACACTTCTTTTTAGGTTAGAGAATCCACTCAACCCTCCCTTCCCCAACAAGGAGCAGCACAAAGGCCAGTCAGGGTCACCAGACCCACTCTGGCCACCAGCTGGCCAGTGTCTGTCCCTTTAGCAGAAAGTCATTGAACTAAAATCCCACCCCAGGAGAGATCCGAACAGTCTGTTCTGAAACAGAGCTGCACTGATGGTAGGAAAAGCCACAGAGGGAGGAGAGGAGGGCTCTGAAAGTAGCAGCATTCAGAATAAATTAGCATCAGTTACAGCCAAGTGCTGATCAGAGGAAAGGACAAGACATTCCAGCTACTCCAGCACTGCGGGGTGAGAAACACAAACACAGGCCCTCTGCACAAACCTCCAGCAGGGACCTTCCAGAAATGGAAATTCATTCGATCTCCATACACGGAGGAGACAGGTTCTCCTTCCCTGGCCTTCCAGGAACTCCAGTCCATGAAACCCCAGAAGAACAGAGAGAGGGCTGTTTCTTCCCCACATCCTTTGTTTCCAGTGTCTACCCACAGGACCGGGAGCGCTGCGCTCGGTAACTGCAGTCAGTGCAGCACCAAACTCACCCAAAGCAGCAGCTTTTCTTCTCTCAAAAGAAGTTCTTGATCAGAGGTGTCACCAGCTTCACCCACAGCTTCACGTAGCGACTCGGCTGCTCAAACGTTGACGATGAGACAGCGCCCGAGCTTAGGTAAAGCTGCTCCTGCTCCTGTGCAGGAAAAGGACCGTGAGCCCAGCAAAGCCCAAGTGTTCAGTTAAAGACTGGACTGTTGGGAAGGCAGAGAGAGTCACAGACAGAACTGGCCACGGGCCCTGCACCATTCCTCCCGCAGCAGAGCACCAGCCCAGGGCAACTGAGCCACCACACAGCTGCCTTGGGGTCTACTCTTCACACCCCCTGGCCATCACACTCCCCCTTCCATCAGAGTCAGGGCACTTGGTGACCAAACCTTGCCAGTGAGCAGTTCAAACTCTACAAAAGCAGGAGATCTTTGCCTTCCTGCACCCCACAGCTGCGGGAGCCCTAAGCTTCAGCCTCAGAGAAATCCTAAATCCTGCCAGAAAAGGAAAGCTGGCCACAGTCTCCAGAGAGCAGCTTACACAGCTCTTTCCAGCCGCAGCTCAAGGCCCTGTTTTCGAATGAACACGCAGCCGTGACTTAGCTGAGTTACCAGAAACACTCTGGCTTCTCTGGTGCCAGCTCACTCCTGCCCAAGGAGGAAATGAGCCGTCACGAGGGCCACAGGCGCTCACCGGGCACGTGAGCGCGGCTGGCAGGTCAAAGTGTTGGCTCATGGCTGCCCGTCAGGGCCCAGGTCTGCAGGCAGACAGGGAGCAGGAGCAGAACAGCCTCTGTGTGCCTGCTCACTCTGCAGCTGAGCTGCCCTGAGGAGCACTGCAATAGGGCAGCAGGACCAAGGGCTGGCAAGTTAGAGCAACAAGATGAACCAGCAACAGACAGGAGCCCTCTGTGTGCCAGACAGGGCCAGAACTCGGCACCTGAACGCTGCACCACCCCAAGTCAGCCTGGCTGTGCAGTCAGCTAGTCACTGGCACTGAGACCAGCGATCTGAACTGCAGCTCAGGTCATTCAGAGCCCCCACAGAGACCCAGAGCACCTCCACCTCCTCCTCAGTCTCCTCACACACTTCCACATCAGTGCTGAGTGCTCCTAAGTGACTCTGTGGCAGCAGCCCAGTCACCTTTTCATTCTTCTGAGCACAGGGCACAGAGCAGTAAACAAAGGGCTGCTCCAACGGGGACTGGTTCAAGCCCTTTGAATGGGATTTGCTGCAGCACTGAGGGAGAGAATTCCTTTGATCCTATTTTTATTGATTCTCCCCTTCCATTAACAACAAGCAGAGGCAAGGTTTGAACTGGAACATTCAAGCACCTCTTCCAGTAACAGAAGTGGTTCTGATTAGAGCAGTGTGAGTCATCCTGTGGAAGAGCCCTGATGCAACAGGGCAATTCCCATTGATCCTGACAACAGCTCTGCATCTCCTTATGCCAGGGCTGCACCCGCTGCCTGTGAGATCCCCCAGCCACACAGAGAGGCCCCAAACCCTTTGGTTTGTGCTGCGCTGGGGCACTGCAGGAGGAATCACTTGGGACTCCAGAAGGTTCAGGGTCGAGGCAGCTGGAGAACCAGACAGGACTGGGAGAAGCCGCAGAAGTGCTGGGCAGCCCAAGCTGCCTGAAACAACCCAAACTGGGACACTGAGCGTTAAACCGCTGCGAAATGTGAGTGTCAAGACTACAAAGTGCTGCAGTAGTCTTCGAGCCCGTGTTATGTCACAACTTCACAGGCAATCCAAACAGAAACCCTCTTCTTGCACAAACTCTGCTGAGGTCCCTGCAGCGTGCAGGCAGCCACCCAGAAATGGATGGGACTGGCACCTACAAAGGATTCCCCAGTTGCCTGAGGAGCAAAGCCCTCAAGAAGCCCAAGATCAGCAACTCCAAGGGCTGACCTTGATATCCCAAGGACACGCTGTGACGCTGGCCAGCTGCTGGGGAGAAGGCCCATGGGCACTGTGTGCCCAGGGAGCAGAGGAGAACCAGCAGATCTGCTTCAAATGCTGCCTCTCCACACGCAGTGCCTGAGCTCCCCCGACACCCGAGTTCACTGGGGACACACGTTCCTTCCCGCTACAGCCTCTGCTTCCCAGAAACAGGCACTTGCAGCAGGCAGCTCATCAATAGTCACTTAACTGACAGTTCCCCAAGCCCTCCTATGCTCAGGAGGGTTCTGAGTTATTGTAGCTGCAGGTTTTTATTGCGACGGTGTCATCGGTGACCAAGAAGCAGGATGGGGCGTTAGGGCAGGGGAGCAGCCACTCACCTGGTGCAGCTGCTGCTGCAGAGCTTTGTTTTCTGTCACAATGGCGACCTGAGCTTCCAAATCCCGATGGACCGATCTATATCCAAAGTTTGGGGAGCCAATGAGGGTGAGGCAGGGAAGATCGCTGCCGGCAAGGTACAGCCAGAGGCCTGCGGGGAACAGGGGAGACACTGGAGACACAGGAAACCACCAGGGTGGCCTCACACAACCACCTCCCCCAGACCAAACCACACAGGTCACACAGGAGTGACACTCACGCATGGTCGTGTGGGTCCTGCAAAGCTCCATCTAAACCTCCCGTGCCCTGCACAGCTTGTGCAGAGCCAGGTGCTCTTAGTGGCCAGGGGGGCTCAGCCAGGGCTGCCCCAGGGACAGACTTGGCCTTGAGAATGAGCTAACGGTGCCCTGAGGGGCCAAGACCAGCCAGAGGAGTCACCATCATTACGTGAGAGACTGCTTTGCACTGCAGAGCATCTCAGAAGCACTGAAAGCAGACAAATTGCCTTTCAGGAAAGGAAAACCTATCCCAGAGCTGCAGGCCAGGCCCAGGCAGCTCCCCAGAGCACAGAGTGACGTGAGGAGGCATCTCCCTGCTCGTGAAACAGGCTGCTAAGAGAGGTGCAGGCACTCACACCCACTCACTTCCTGGGGAGACACCCGAAGGAGAAACCCAGCTCTGGCCAGGACACAAAACCCCCAGGTCCTCTCCACGCAGAATGGTTGGGATTTGAAGGGACCTTCAAAGGGCACCTGCTCCAGCCCCCTACAGTGAGCAGGGCAAGCTCCAGTGCAGCACCCAGCGATGCAGCTTCAGGACCACATCCCCCAGTGCAAGATGGAAACGTGGGGCTGCTGTCAGTGCACAGCAGGCTACGACCTGCAAGAGGCCACCCAGCTGTTCCCTGTGTAGAAACAGAGCACCAAGTGTTTCCTCCCCACTGAGCCCTGCACAAGGACTCAGAACACCCTGGGGAGGTCCCTCAGAGATGGATGATCCCCACCACAGGTCACCCCAACCCTACAACAAAGAAACTGTGGCACAACCACCTAGTCCTGAAAATAGCAGCAGGTTTCCTAACTCAGCCCCAGAGCAGTTCCAAGAACGCCTTGAGTAAGAAGCTGCCAATTCACCGCTGGTTCCTGTAACCTCCTCCCCGCCCCCACATCACACACAGCGGCTTCGCTGCCACTTTCAGTCACCTCTTGGCTCAGGGCTGGCACTGCCCATGGGCCAGCAGCATGGCCAGCTGCTCTACCAGCTCATCCCACCCACAGCAGGGTCAATACAGGGGGCTGTGGGAGACACAGAAAGCACCCGAGTGGTGCAGAGATTCACCAGTCCTGCCACCACACGGGCTGCCTGGGGCTGGTGGTGCCCTGGCATGAGGCTCCCCACGGCTCTGCCCAGCAGCAGCCACAGGGCAGACACTGCTTGGCTTTCTTCTAGGCGGCCATGCGGCAGCCCAAAGGCCTTCATGGTGTCTCTGGCTTTATGGCCACCTGGCAGGATCTGCTCAAACAGTGACTCACCTTCCCAGAAAGGGGAAGCGCCGTTTCCCAGCCGCCCAACAGCAGTAACACAGGTTTATCTGGGAGCAAAGAGCCACCTGCCCTGCTCATGTGGAAGGGACCCTAACCCTGATGGATGTTCCAGTGTCACCCACACCCACGCTGCACCGCTGCCCCCGAGGCCAATGCCAAGGTGCTATGCCCAGCAAAGCTCCTCTCTTGGTTCAGGTGGATGTTTTTTACGGGCAGTTGTAACTCTGGTGGGAGCACACACCCCCCAGAAGCTGGGCCTGAAGGTACAAACTGTTTTAAGAGGAGCTGGAAGGGGTTATCCTGGAGCAAAGTAAAGAGTGTTTCAGCTCAGCCCACAAAGGGACTACTAAGGGGCACTCAGCACTGGCAGGGATGTCCTCTTCCAGGAGCCACACTCCATGCCCAGTGGTCCTTCCCCTGTCTCCCAGGTTTCCTCCTTTCCCTCACACATTCTGCATGACTGGAGCAGCAGGAAGCCCTGTGAATCCCGCGTGGATCTGGCAGAGCTGCCAGAGACAGGAGCCATAAACTGGTCCTTCCAGCACCCCAAAGAGGAAACGGAAACAAGGCAGCAAAGCTCTCCAATGGTCCCTCCTGCCAAGCACAGGAGCTGCCGACCTTCTGAGCCTTGGGGCAATTCCACGAGGAGCAGAGCTGGACCAAGCACAGACTGGCTGCAGTGGCCTGGTGGAAGAGCAGCTCAGGCCTTCCAAGCTCAGCCCAGCCAAACCTCACTGTTTGCAGAGTGTCACAGGCACCAGACTGCTCAGAGAATAAAATCCTCTGTTAAGTGGACTCTCTGAGCTACTCAGGCCACCGAGTAGCTGAGTGGCCAAACACTGACTTCACTGGGAGTGAAGCAGTAGAACACAAGAGTCAAGGGCTGCACTGCCTGGAAGGAAAACGTAGAGACAAAACCAACAGCAAGCAGCCAGGGGATAATTTTGCTGCTCTGGCCAAGGCAGCACCAAGCTGTGGCAGCTGTGCACAAGCTCTCAAACAAGAGAGAATCTGGGTCTCCTGCAGAAGGCCACGGTGGCAGCACTAATTACCTGCATTTGTTAATAACTACGTTTGTTAAGCAATCTTCACTTCCCAGCAACTTCCCCTCCAGCTGCCTCCAGCTCCCAGCGGACACGGGGTGCAGTCACACAAACACAAGCTGGGACAAATTCCTCAGCACTCACACCCTCCCCACGAGGAGCTGCAGCATCCAGAGCCAATGTAGGGGTGACCACAGTGTGATCCCTCCCTGCTGCTGCCACAGGTCCTGCCTGGGGGGGGGTGTTCCTGCCACAGCCACCGCTTCTCGTCGCTGGACCCAGCAAGAGGGACACAAGAAACTGCATCAGAGCTGTCACAAACACCCCCCAGCACCTTCCTTTGTCTCACACCTCACCATCACCACAGGGACAAGGCCTCTCTCATCTCTGGGACCGCGCAAATCTGAAATCCAGAGGCGAGCCAGGGCCTTGCAGGGTTTATGCAAGCGAGATGTTCTTGGACGCGCGCTGCGGAGGCTGAGCTGAGGCTGGGCACCCAGCCACCCCTTCGCTACTTGCACAATCCAGCCTCCAGAGTCGCCTGAACAAACCCTCTTGGGCAACAGAGCCCTTACCTTTGGCGTGGAAGGTCCAGCCAGCCCTGGAGTACTCCTGCAGCCGGACCCTCTCCTGCTGGTGAAGGTAGCAGACCTCGCTGTAGAACTGCTGTTCGATGTAAACGTAGGCAGCGGGGATGGCACCTGCCACCCCCTTGGCACCGAAAAAGCCGTTCACCTCGGGTGAGGCCAGAAGGATCCGGTACTCGGCCCTGGTGCCCAGAATGAGGTCCATGTAGGCCTGTGTCAGGTTGAAGTAGCCGGTGGTAAGGTATATCCTGGCGTCCCGCTCAGCCTCCGTCAGCAGCGTCTCTGTCACCATCTCATCTATCTGAATCCCAAATGGTTTCATTTGGATTAAGGGATAGATCCAGGTGTCAGGTTCTGGCTTCAGACCCTCAGAGGACTGAGAGCCTTGCTGGGATAACAAGGAGCTGCCTTGCTGGCGGCTGTGGAAAGTCTGTGCGTGCAGGAGCTCCTGCCGTGACCTGGCAGAGTTGATGACCTCCATGACTCTTTGGTTTGCTCTCTGACAATAAACCAGCTTGTCTCCTGCAGGAAAAGCACAACAGGTCACCTACAGGTGCAGTTACCCACCACTTGTCACACAGCAGGAACCACTGCTGACAGGACACCAACATGAGAACAAGGAGCAGCACAGCACTCTGAAGGCCACGTGTCAAGGTTAGCAAAGCTACGTTACCCAGCCTTCAGAGGGGTAGAACCTTGTCCAGCAGCAGCCCAAAAAATACACAGGGAAAAGACCAGGGCAAAGCCAAACTGGGAATCAAGAATGAACTGGAACATACAAAGCAAACTGCTGCCCACACTCCACCCCTACACCACAGGGCAGTGCACAAAGGCAGGACAACAGCCCGTGATACCGTCGGCCTGACAGGCACCTCCCTGCTCTGCCCACCTCAGCACTGCTTCTCCTCATCTAATACTCATTTGATTCCCAGAAGAGACTGGACTACAGAACCAGGGCTACCTTCACGGAGCCTTCTGAGTACAGAGACATGTGGAACTGCAGCTGTTAACAGCCAAACAGAAAAGACCTTCACAAGGAACTGAGCTCCCTGTTTAAGGTCACAAGCAGCAGAATTACGAAGCAGCAACGAGAGAGCTGCAGAGGAACTCTGACAGATCCTGCTCTGGACTGCAGCATCTGACACAGAGGACACCTGCTCCTACCCTGGTAAGGGTGCTCCATCCCCTCCATCATTTGGACTGTATCATCCTGCTGCAACTGCAGGGACACATCTCCAATCGCATCCACCAGCTCTGTGAAGAAGTCTGCAATCTCAGGGGAGTCCTGCAGGAGAACATAGCGGTCCTGGCGATTGGTGAAGTACAAATCACTCAGGTTTGCACTAGGAGAGAGAAAGAACAGTTGAGTTCAGAACACAGCCCAGACAAATGATCCTGAAGAGCCCAGCTCCAGTCACAGATCTCACTGCATGCAACTGGGCCACAGTTACACACTGGCTGTTTCCTTGTCAATCTGAAGGTATTTTTTTCCTTCAGAGAAAGACTCTTTCTCAGATGAGTCTCGCATGGAAGACCTGTGTGGCTCTTCTGTCCCAGAGGAGCACGGATACGACCAGACACAAACGAACCCTACGTACCTCACCCCAAAACCTCAGCACACGAACCACGCGAGGGCCTGGAGAGGCAGGACTCACCCGCTCAGGATCACATTATCATCAAAGAGATAGACCTTGATGTGCTGCAGTCCAATGGTCTCGTTAAAACGCTCCGGAATCAGGAGCCTGAGAAGTCCCCGCAGGTTTGGGGTGTGGAAGAGGGACACGCGGACCTGCTCGGGAAATCGCTGCAGCAACGGGATCAGCATCGTTCGAGAATTCTTCCTGCCTGGGAGATAAGGGAGGGTCACAGAGAGGGCCACAGCAGACTGGGGATACAGCACAGAACAGCACTGGGGGGGCTGCTCATGGAACCAGTGCCCATTGCATCTACCGGCTTCTCCTTCTTCTTCCCTTTATCGCTTTCGTCTGCCTTGTGTCAATATCGAAACGGAGATCCAGAGCTGGAAGTTCTTTGATGAATGGCCCTTGGAACGATCACCAGGCAGCTCTGACACCATTCAGGCTCCTCAATCACACCACACCCAGCACTAGTAACACACTGCACGGCCACCCAGCACCAGTAACGCGCCGCACACAGTCTGCACAGAGGGTCCTGCTCATGGCTGCTGCTTCCAACAGCTCCCACCGTCCTTTAACCCTGACAAGGTCAGAGTGTGATGGAAAAGGGGAAATGCACTGACAAGCAAGAAAGCCCGAGCTGCACAGAGCAGAGGTCAGTCCTTCTCGCTCCTACTGCCTGTTTCTGTAAGAAAAGGTGCTTGGCTTGAGGATTTTCCAGCAATAAGGAGTTCCTGGCACAGGAAAGGCCAGTTCTGAAAGGAGAGTGGCTTAAGCAAGCAGGTCTAACTGGTCAAGTCAGCCTCTCTCTGAAAAACAGTTCATCCATCCAGCCTAACCACAAAACAATCCTTAGAAGAGAGCAAAAGCATCGTGATACTGACCCCGAGATCCCCTGGTATAGTCAAGAAGGATGGAAACTCTGAGGTCAGATGATCCCTTGGCTTGCAGTGATTTTTCCAGTGTTTCTTCTAAGCAATCCACCTGCAGAGAGGCAGGAGTGTCTACTCACCACAGGGAGCAAAACAAGCTTTACAAGGCAAGAGCTGGGCAGCCTGGAGGCTGCTACAGAAATGCAGCCAGAAGAACACTCTCAAGGACAGCACAAGACACGGAGGGAGGAGGGAGTGAATCACTATGTAAGTTTTAAGGCAACAACAAGTCCAAACTGCACCTTGCAGACACTTCTTGTTCCTGCAGGAACAGGAGGTTCTGTGCAAAGGCAGGAGTTTTCTTTCCACATTCACCTGTTCCCCCTCCCAAACCCCTTCCACACTCACCAACTCCTGCTCCAGGAGCCCAGTTCCCAGGTAGAGTGAAGCCATCACCACTCGCTGCTTGGCCATTTTTATCTGCACCTGCAAGAAGCAGAGAGTAAGTTCGGTGACTTCCTTGTCTCTCTCATCACAAGGAGCCAATGAAGGATCCCAACTGCAGAGGAGCTGGGCTTCCTGGAGGAGACTTGCTGCAGCCAAACTGCAGCACTGCCTCCCTTGCACAAGGACAACACGCTGGAAGCAGAGGTGCAAAGCACATGGAGCTTCACAGAGCCTCACAGAGCTCCAAGGAGCCTCAGAGCTCCACATCACACCCAAGAGTCAGGGAAGAAATCACTGCTTTCTGGAGAACTGGGGAGCACATGCCCTGCAGCTACGACTTTCAGAGAAGAGCAACAATCCTGTTTGCTGAGGGCTGGACTAGCCACCTGCAGCTGCTCCCTCCTAACAATGGTCCGTGATTCTCCACAACCAGCTCCCAAAAATGTTCCCATCACCTGGAACCCACAACCCACCTTCAGGAGTTCATAGAATTCAGCTGGGGATGAAAGAACCTTGACACAGGAGCTGGAGATCCCAAACTCTGGCACTAGGTTCCTGATCCACTGGAACCTGTGTGCTCCTTCCGGACAGAGTGAACAAGGAGGGGCCGTGATCATCGGGACAGGAGGGCTGAGCAACGGGGCCAGAAGCAGCCATGATGATCTGTGAAAAGAAAGTCAGGTGCCTTTATCACACAGACAGCAGCTCTGCCATTGCCAACAGCCACCTCTGCCACCCAGCTGAGCCACAGGGCCACTGTTTCTGCCCCAGGTAGCTCTGACACCATTTGGCAGTGACTGTGCAAAGGCGTTTAGTGCCCACCTTACTCTGCAAGTTCTTGACAGACCAGGGAAGTGCCTCAAACTTCTCCACAGGGAGCTCTGCTACACCCAAAACACCCAAGTCCTGGTACAAGCAATGATGCCACAGCCTGGAACGAGGCACTGAAGGACTGAGAGAGCCTCAACAGGTACCAGCCAAGAACCACAGCCAGGAAGTGGGGTGGGGTGGCACCCTCATGCCACTCAGGTTCTGCACAAAGGCCACAGCTTCTCCTGCAAACCTCAGAGGCACTGCCAGGGGGACAGCAGGAAGCTCATTCCTCAGAAGGACACTTGAGAGCAAACTAAATTCCTCTGAAGTCACTTTGGGAAGAACCAACCTACTGCTAACAGTCAATGCTTAAGGGAACAGGAGGGAATTGGGTTCTTTCTTTCTCCAAAGGCTGCATGCAAACACATGGAGTCCCACCAGAACCCCTGCTAGGAGCCTGCCCACACGACAAAACCACATTTCAGCACAATTAGCAGCAGCAGCTCCCCTGAGATCCAGGAATCTACCCCCAGAGCTGACAGAAAACGTTCTGGTCTCAAATCCCAGAGGCAGGAGCCAGACTGGCTGCCAGGCCAGAACCACAGTGCTGGTCTCAGCCTGGAGAACACCAGGTCCCTGGGGCTGGAGCAGCCACCACCCTGTGCCCTGTCCTGATGCACTCAGCCACCACAGCCCATGAGGAAACTTTACCAGAATCTGTTAGGAGGAACTTTTAGGTTTTACCACAATCCAGAGCCCAAATGACCACAGATTCCAGGAAGATGATTTCACTCGTTTGCTTCACGAGAAAGCACAGGATCTTCACAAGGTTTCCGAACAGCCTTACGCAGGAGCCAGGCAGCCTGCAGTCGTGTTTCCTGGAAAATTCACTGCTTTGTCACCGACTGTTCATTGAAACAGAGCTCTGAGTCAATCTGAGCAAGAATTCCTGGGACGGCCGTTTTCAAACCGCTCATGTGGGACAGGCTCAGGTCGACACCCCGAAGCGGCACCGATACCGACAGGGGCTGTCAAAACAACGGGAAGGCTCCGTGGACGATGTTCAAGGAAAGTCAAAGCGGAAAAGAAGCTCAAGAAATGGCTCTTCAAGGACAGAGAGCAGGACCTCTACGCACCCAGCTCACGACTCGGGGTGCAGGCCATGTGCAGGGAGCTACTGAGGGCAGCAGAGTGGGGCAGAGCTCTGCGGGGACTCGGAGCAGCATCTGACAACACTCCCCTAAAAACAACGAGCACAGTAACAAAGCCCAGGCAACAGTCGAGCCCTGCAGAGTGACAACCTCTGGAATAACTCCCACTGACCACAGCAGCAGATTTTATGCATTTTATGAGAGCAATCAGCAAGAGGAGACAAATATTCTGTTGATTGCTCCACCAGTAGGTCCTGACCAGTCACACTTCCAGGACAGTGGCTGAGAAGCCTCTGTCCAGAAACATGATTCCAAGAAGCCATTTTCTGGCAGGGACACCAAAACTTGCTGGGTGAACAAAGTCCCCCCCTCCTCCACCAGCTGGAGTCTGTACAGCCCACGCAGCCTAGTGCACATCCACGTGGTTTAGGCCATGAATTGGAGACTCTGTGTAGTGTCCTGAGCCTCGGGCTTTTATAATGATCAGATCAGTCAGCATTTCTCTCCAGCCAACACTGACCACAGCTCAGCAACTGTCTACCAAAGCAGCAGCTTCTATCCACTGGTGCCTGAACGCAGCCCGAGGTGTTGAGCAGGACCCCCAGCTTGCGCACACACACCAGTCACAAACCCAGTCACACCATCAAGAATCACCAAAAATTCCATTCTTTGACAATGCAGCTTTCAGAGAAACAGAAAACAAAGAGGGGGGAGCCCTTCCCATGCGCTCCACATCACTGAGCTAACTGGAAAGAGAAAACAGAACTAAAAGGAGCCACCTCAAATCTTTTCCACATAAAAAGTCAACCCTAAATATAAAGGAGGGAGTTTTTGTGCGGGTTCTATTTTTACCAGCGGTGGCTTGGGTGCAGAGACTCACGACAGGGCTGAAACCCTCGTGTTCACTGTAAAACCTCATCTGCAGAACCAGGGGTGAAGTGAAACTGCAGGATTTGGTGTCATCCTTTCACTCACATAGGCATCACCACGGGGGGACCTACGCAGCAGCACCTCCGAGCTCAGCTGGCTCTCCGCAGGGCCTGGGCTGGTCATTCATCCACCTTAAGAACACTGAAGGAACCAGGAGAAGTTTGGAGCAACTTCCTTGGCTTAACTGGGAACACTGGGCAGAATGCAGGCTAACACAGGGCAAGGCCTGCAGCTTACCCGCTGTCGGGGAAAGGGGAGCACAGGCAAGCCGGGACACGAAACACCGCCCTTCAGAACGAGCTCCACTCGCCCAGACGATTGTATCAGGCACCACAGCGACTAAAGCAGACAGAACCCCTGCAGCACTCTCACACCGAGGACAGCACAGCAAACCCACAGACTGGGGAAAGGACAGGTTTTGGAGACAACCTGAGATCACATCGTCTGATCAGTTCTGGCCCCAGGACACAGCTCTCCCCAGACAGAAGCACTTCTGGTTTTTAACGCTTTGGTTTTAGCACAAATTGCCCTCAGTATCACAGGGCTCCACAGAGGCAGCAGCAGCAAGGCAAAAATGAGAAGCTGTTCAGGGGAGGAGGCTGTGGAAAGACTGATGGGAAGAACCAGGCGCTGTCTGTGGCTATATGTTCCCTTCAGCACCCTGCACCCAGTCTGGCACCAAGAGGGGCAGATCCACCTCCCCCAGCTCCTCTTCTCCTTCCCCTCAGGGAGGTGAGAGGAGAGGGAGAGTCTGGGCCATTTTCAGGGTCAGGTCCCAGATCCCACTCACTGACCAGGACTGGCCATGGCTCAGGAGGAAAGCTGTCCTGGCAAACCACACACTGCTTTGGGCTGAAGGGAAGCTTCAACATAAGCCAGAACCAACCCCTGCAGTGAGCAGGGACTTCTCCAATGGGATCAGGCTGCTCAGAGCCTCAAAGTCCAACCTGACCCGAGATAGTTCCAGGGATGGGGCCTCTCCCACCTCTCCAGGCACTATGGGTCTCACCACCTTCAGCTTAATGAACTCTCTCCTTAAGTCTAATTTGAACATCCCTCTTTCAGTTTAACCCTTCACCCCGGTGCTCCAGCATCTGCCAATGCCTGTCCCCATGTCCCCTTGGGGACTGGAAGGCCTCAAGACAGAGCCGGTCACCCTGCCCTGCCCCAGACCCACGGTGGGAGCACAACCAATCCATCAACAGAGCCCAGCTCCTGCCCCGAGCAGCGGCCCAGAGCAAGAGCAGGACCAGTCCTGACCCTGACCTTGACCCCGGCCCAGCTCGCCTGTTTGCCGCAGACTGACGGTGGAAACCGGCCAAGAACTCCGGCAGCGGCGGCACCAACTCCCGACCCGGCGCTGGCTGTGCGCGAACACACACGGAGCAAGACCCCCGGGCTGGGGGCGATCGCGCTTCTGGTACCTCAGGAACCGAAACCGGCACCGGAGCGGCCGGGCTGCCCCCCTCCCCCGGTTCTTACCTGCGAGCGCGGCGGTCTCGGCCCCGGGACAACCGGTCCGAGAGGCGGCCGAGAAGCGCAGCCAGGCCTGGGCGGCCCCGGGACAACCAGCCGGGAGGGAGCCAGGTCGAGGGCAGCCAGGCCGAGAGCCGCCGCCACCGCGCTGCTCCCCCCGCCACCGCCATCGGCTCCGCTGCGCTTCCGCTTCCGCCCTCCGCCATGGCCCGCGCGCGCCCCGCTTCCGCTTCCGGGGCAGCGGCGGGGCGCCCTGCCCCCTGCACCCGCCTGCCGACCGCTGCTGCGGAGCGGGAGCTCGTTGGGGCTCTCGCTGTGCGGCCGCGGCCTCTCCCCTGCCCCGCCCGATGGCCCCGCACCAGGAGCTCGGTCGCCGTCGCGGTGTTTCCGGCAACACCCGACCCTTCCCCGGTATCCCAGAGCGCTCCCGCACAGCCTCCTCCCGCGTGTTTCTGGGCGACCCCAGTCCCGCAGACGCGGCTGCAGCCCCTCCGCCTGGCAGCACCCCACCACGGGCCGGTTCCCCTCGACCCCGCACCGGGCAGGGCGAGCGGAGCCCCGGGTCGGGGAATGCGGGTGTCCCCCGCCCAGCCCCTCCCGGCCCCGCTGCAGGGCATCTGCTCTGGCCCCGCTTCCCGGAACCGCTCCCAGCTGTTCCCGGCGGGCAGCGGCCGCGGCTGCTCCTCGAGGCGAATTAAACGGTTCGATCCGAACCCGGACAACGCGCCCGTTGTTTCCCGGTTGTTCGCAGAGAAACCCGGTGGGGATGCGGGAGGGTGGCAGCCCCGGGGAAAGGGTGGGGGGTCCGTTCCCGGGACACAGGGAACCACTTGGGGCTGAGCCTCGACGCTCCTACGGGCCTCCAGCCGGGACAGGGGGGTCCCGACTTCTCGTCCCCAGCCCTGGCCAAACTTGGCCAACTCGGCCCTGGTACCGGCCCGCAACACCGTCGAAAGCCGCCGCCATCGGCCTTCGCCTCTCCGTTGGGTCAAGCGGCTCCTGCCGAGGGTCTCCCGGGACCCCCGGCACAGCCCTGGGGTCCAGTTCGCACCTCGTTGTCCCCAGCTGAGGTGGGGGTGGTTTGCCCCCCTACCGGCTCTCAGGGAAGCTCAGCCGTGGTGCCGGGTCGTTGTAGTAAAAGCGAGCGGGGCGGGGGTGCTGCTGGAGCCGGCGCCCCCCGCACGCCCCCCGCGGTGCGGTACCCCTGACCCTGCCGAGCCGGGGGCTCCGCGGGACCCCCCTAGGACCCCGGCACCACCACCCCCCAGCCATTTCCCCAACGAGGGCAGGACCCCCACCCCACTGAGGGTGGCCTGGGGCGGTTCCCGGAGCTACCCCCTCCCCACGTCGGGGTCAGGAATGGGAATGGGGGGCCCGGGGTGGGGGNAGCCGCGCGGTTCCAGGAACCCGGGGGCGGGCCCGCGCCCGCTATAAGAGACCGGCCCCGCCGGCCCTGGCAGCTCCGCCGCCGCGCTCGGCTCCGCAGGCACCTCCCGCACCCGGGTCCCAGGTATGGGGCGGCCCACGACACGACGGGACCCCGCGAGGGGAGGCGGGGACCGGGGTGACCCCCGGGGGGAGGGCTGGCCCCGCTCCGGGGGTGCCGGTGTCCCACGGGCGAAGGGGAAACAGGGACAGAGCTGCCCCTCGAGGAGGGGGTGGCCGGGGGTGCCGATGCCCTCTAGTGAAGGCGCAGCCAGCGTCGGGGGGTGCCGATGCCCTCCAGCGAGGGCACAGCCGGCGTCGGGGGATGCCGGTTCCCCGCGTGGGAGGGTGGTGACCCGGGGATGCCGGAGCCCCGGCGGGAGGCGATAATCGGGTCCGGGGATGCCGGAACCGCGGCGGGAGGCGATAACCGGGTCCGGGGATGCCGGAGCCCCGGCGGGAGGCGATAACCGGGTCCGGGGATGCCGGAGCCCCGGAGTGGGGGACGATAACCGGGTCCGGGGATGCCGGAGCCCCGGGGAGGGGTGATGTGTTCTGAGATGCCGGTGAGATAGCTGGTAGCGGGGATGCCAGTGCCCCGGGGAGAATCTCGGGGACCGCCGGTGCCCCGGGAGGGACAATAGCCGAGTGCAGGGATGCCGGCGCCCCGAGGGGGTGATAGCCGGTGGCCAGGGATGCCGGTGCCCCGGGGGTAAATCTCGGGAGCCGTGTCTCACGCCCGTCTGTGCCGCAGGTGATGGTGTAGCAGCGGCTGCCCCGCAGCAGCCCCCAATTGCGCGAAGCTGGCTCCCTGCGCCATGGTCACCCACAGCAAGTTCCCCGCCACCGGGATGAGCCGCCCGCTCGACACCAGCCTGCGCCTCAAGACGTTCAGCTCCAAGAGCGAGTACCAGCTGGTGCTCAACACCGTGCGCAAGCTGCAGGAGAGCGGCTTCTACTGGAGCACAGTGACGGGCGGCGAAGCCAACCTGCTGCTGAGCGCAGAGCCCGCCGGCACCTTCCTCATCAGGGACAGCTCGGACCAGCGGCACTTCTTCACCCTCAGTGTCAAGACAGAGTCGGGCACCAAGAACCTGCGCATCCAGTGCGAGGGCGGCAGCTTCTCTCTACAGAGCGACCCGCGCAGCAGCCAGCCCGTGCCTCGCTTTGACTGTGTCCTCAAGCTGGTTCATCACTACATGCCGCCCGCGCCCTGCGCCGTCCCCGAGCAGTCGGGGGGGAACATGCACCCCAAACGCACCTACTACATCTACTCAGGTGGCGAGAAGATCCCCTTGGTGCTGAGCCGCCCGCTCTCCTCCAGTGTCTCCACCCTGCAGCACCTCTGCCGTAAGACCGTCAATGGGCACCTGGACTCCTACGAGAAGATGACTCAGCTGCCAGCTCCCATCAAGGAGTTCCTGGACCAGTATGATGCCCCTCTCTAAGGGGCTGTTGGAGTGAGGTTACATGCTACAAGCACAAGAGCAGAGGTTGGGCACAACGCCCTGCCGGCACGGGGACTCGCAGGACCAAGCCTCTCCCTCCAGGAAGGAGAGGAGGGAGACTGGGGCGAGCCATCATGGGCTGGGCTGTGGCCAGCACAGCCTGGCACCCTTGGTGCTGGGGGAAACCCCCTGAGGAATGCTATACCCCCACCCCGTGGGGAAGGAGATTGCTCCGGTCGAACTGTGGATGTTACAGTGTGCCCAGCGCAGAGGCCGTCATGGCCAGGGAGACCCCATGGGCAAAGCCTCCAGAGGCTCGGGCAGCCAGGATGGCACCCATGGCACGGGGTTACAGGCACCCCAGCAGCCACATCCCCGCTGCTATGGTGGGACCACCTCTAGGGTGACCTGGCCAGAGCCCCCTCCTGCCACGAAAGCACTGGAGCCCAGCTAGTGCCTGATCGCTTCTCCCCCGTTTTAAGGGGAAGGTGTTTTTTGCCCGAACTGTACTTTACCTCTTGCTGCCTCCTTGCAGGTGGAAGCTCCTTCCACACCAGGCCCCAGGCTTGGAGGTCGCTGCCTTTTTCCCCTCTTTCCATTTTCCAGGGGACTAAGCCTTAATATTCTCCTTGCCCACCCCGGTCTGGGTGACTGCACATCAGCTGGAGACGCTGCATGGTAGCGGTCCCGCTGACGAGCCCCGGAGCCAGAGAGGGGGGCTCAGCCAAGGATCCCACACCATTGCATCTGCAAGGAGCCCCCCAGGGCCCGGTGCTGCTGCTGGATCAGTACCCCAAGCATCGCTCCTCACCTCTGACCGGCTGCTCCCCGCAGACCCCAGCTGCTCCACAGGGCAAGAGGATCCCTGGAGCGTGTTGTTTCGCAAGTGCTGTTGTGCATCTGCATCATCTGCCCGGAGAGGCATCTGGGGTTTCCTGGCTTTTTTGTGTCACGTTTTCCGAGCGAAGGGATGTTTACAGGCCAGCGAGAATCACTGTCTTTTATAAAGATTCCATCTTCACCTCCAGCCTCGAGGGCTGAGCAAAACCATGCTTGAAAATTCAACCAGAACAGAACTCAGAAGAAACTTTGCACATATTTATATTTATATTCAGAAAGGAACTGTTTCCATAATTTATAATAAAGAGCACTATTTTTTAATGAAAACCCCCAGATCTGGTTTGTTTTCTCCCTTCCCCCCCCACCCCGAGGCTGCTTTCCCCCTCCCCGTCCTTGTAGGGTTCCTTGCTGCGTTACTGGGGTGGGTTTTACACCCCCTAAGTGCCAGCCCCACTTCAGGAGGGGAAGGTGCTGTGTGAAGGGGTGAGGAGCTGTGAGAACAGGCTCTGAGAGACGTGAGGCTAGAAAAGGGGGTGCAGGGGAGGGGGTTGAGCTGGGGAGGTCAAGTCCTGCTCCCCCCACAGCACAGGGTCCCTGAGCAGTCAGGGTGTCCCAGACCCTATCCTGGCCCACAGTAGATGCCAGAGGAAGAGGGAGAGGACTCCCCTGGGGTCTCCCAGCAGTGCCTGACCTTCCATGGAGGCACCAGCTGCGTGACCCAGACGTGGGGGTAAACCCTCAGCTCCTGGGGAGACTTGATGCCCAGCTGAGCCCAGGACTGAGGGGGGAATCTCCTGGGAGAGAAACAGCCCCCCACGACTCCTGCAGAGCCCCACAGCAAGGAACAGGCTGCACCCAGGCACTTGGTACCCCCCAGCCCCACACTGTGGCGCCAGGCACTGGGCACCGCGTTCCCACCCAGGGAATGCCACCGCTAGGAAAAGCCTTCCCTTAGGAGCTGCCCTGGAGCAGCGGGCTGGCGACTGTGGCTGCTGGGGCCACAGGCACCACACGGCCCCAGCGACTATTTTGGTGCTGCTGGCCGTGGCTCGAGGGCTGCCAGGAAGCCGCGTGGCCGGCCTGGGCACCCACCGCAGCTATGCGAGGAATGCCCACGCGTACGGGCGGCCGCCCGCCAGCCCCGGCGTCAGGGCTCCCGCAGCACCGGGCACTCCCGGCCCCGTGCCGGGGAACTGGTCGGGAGCAGCACTCTGGGACTGGGAAGACCCCCACCCGTGGGGAGCACCCAGGGGAGGGGCTGGGGGCACCACCGCAGCTCCTGGGCAGAACAGGGCACAGCAGGGGATGGGGAACCTGGGCTCTCTGGGGCTTGAGCATCCCCAAGACCCCACGGCAGAGTGAGGGGCAGTGGGGCAGGGCGGGGAGGGTGGCTGAGCTGACCAAGACCCTATCCAGACCGCAGCCCTGTCGTCCCCACGGGAGCAGCCTCAGCTTCCCAGCAGGACCCCGGGTTCCGTCCAGGGGTCTCTTCCCTCCCGCTGAGGCTGCGGCCGCGCTGCAACCCGCAGCCGAGCCGGGAGTCCGGGAAGCTTCGCCAGCCCCTCGGGTTTCTTGGAACAAGCCCAGCCTGGCGGCGGTGGTGACGCAGCGGCCGCCGGGCAAATCCCTGCCCAAGGTTTCACAAACCTCTCGCCTTCTCCAGAAAAGCCGAGCGGACTTGGCCCCGCGTTTCGTAAGCGGCCGCCCGAGTGTGTCATGGGCTACCAGTTCCCCTCTGCCCCACGGCCGGGACGGCTGAGCTCACCCTGGCAGAGGCTTCCTGGACGGGGCCAGAGTTCTCGGCCGCGATCGGCCCCTGCTGCTGCGTAACGGTGCCGGCAGCCAGACGGGAAATGGGGCTGAGCGCAGGGACCGGGAGCGGGGCTGGGGCTCTGTGGTCCTGCAGCCCCTCACCCCGAGGCTCTCACAGCTCTCAGCTGGTGATCTCAGGCTGAGGCAGCCTGAGGACCACCTGGCAGTGCTCGTGGAGGTGGCCACAGCGAGCTGAGCTGGCCAGTATCTTCTTGTGCCACCCCAGCCCTGGGAAGGACCAGGCACCAGCCACGGCATTGGCACAGCTCCCTGCCGGGCAGAGGTGCCAGCCCCCCATGAGGAACCCAAACCTCGCACAACCCCACTGGGCAACCCTGTCCCTGCCCTGCCTGCTCATGGGCACCCTTAGGTGGCTGCTCAGCCCCTTCCCAGCAGGGGATCTCTGCCCCAGGCTGGAAACCAGAGGGGTCCCTTCAGCAGTGAGCACAGACTGAGCCCCTGGCCACCAACCCCTTCAATCACAATGGAGCAGGGTGAGAGCAAACAGGGTCTCATCAGAGCCCACCAAGGCGCTGGAGCCCCCAGACCCCCTTCCCTGCCCATCCCCAGTGGGCAGTGAGGCAGCTGCCGGCGCTTCCCACCGTGTCAGCAGCTCAGTACTGGCACAAGAAGGAAGTGTCCAGTGGGATGGTGAACCTGAACCCTGTGGGGTCAGGGGGTGCAGGAAACCTCCTCTGTTTTGGTACCAGCATCTGCAGACTCAGAAACAGGAAACAACTGCAGCCTGCGATTGGCACAGCCCCCACAGAGCAGCCAGCGCCGCAGCTGGGGGGGGGGCTCAGCCGAGCATCACAGCTCTGCTGTGCGTACCCCCACCATGCAGCAAAGCAGAAGGGAGGTAGCAAGGGCACCCTGGGGATGTCCTTGGTTGGCTGGGCTGGTCCCCAGGGGCTGGTCACCCACCAGCCCCTCCTGTCCTGGCAGCCACCTGAGGAGGCGGTGGTGGGCAGCAGTGTGGTGGCTGCCAGGGTGGCAGAGCTGCACAGGGTACTAGCATCTCTGCCTGCCCCAGCTGCAAACACCCCACCCTTGCAGCACCCCGCTTCCTCCTGCCTCAGCCCCACAGCGTCAGGCCGTTCCCACAGCCAGCACGTGTTTCCCAGTAGGATGCAGGAAAGGGCTGTGCAGCAGCTGGGGAGTTACTGTAAATGGCACCACCTGCTCCTTACATGGCAATTCCTCCACGGGACAGTTGGGAACAGGGACAGGGACATCTGCTCCCCAGCGCTGCTGGGAAGCTGAGCTAGGGCTCTGCAGCACAGACAGGTGCTGGCTCCTCAAACTGGGGAGGAGTGAGGCTGCGCGCAGCTCCCTGCTCGATGTCCCCAGGGCCCACGGGACCTCCTGGTCCCACAGCATCGCCTCATTGTGCCACCCAGCACCAAGCACAGAGCTCAGCCCTGTGGTGTGGCACCAGATCCCCAGAAGGGGTTTGGCCCACAGCGACTCACACCCTGGCGGGCACAGAGCTGACAAACCCATGGGGCTGCTATGAGCCTCTCTGAGCGCCTGGCTTGGTCCCCGGCTCTTCCCGGCACAGCAGTGGGGGAACGTGGGGTGTCAGCGGGACCCCAGCGCCCAGGCCAGGGTGTATTTTGGGCTGCAGACAGTGCAGAGCCCTGTGTACGTCCCCATGGAAACTCTACTCTGTTGCTGCCTCTGCAGCCAGATCGCAGGGAGCAGCAGCTGTGGATTCCTCACTCCTTCCATCAGCAGCTCCACGGGGCTGTGCTGCCCTGGCCCCTCGCCCAGCACTCACATCCACCAGCTCGCCTGGGCTGGGGGTCCCACTGCCCTCCCAGATCCACCCCCCTCCAAACACTGGCAGACACTGACCCTTCAGCCCCATGGGGCCCTGCGATGGAGCAGCAGCACTGCTGACCTCTGCACCTACTTTGGGCTGAGTTCTGGCCCCCCAACAGCCACCAGCCGTGGCCTGGGACAGACCCTCAGTGCCCAGGCAAAGGCACAGACTCCGGGTGGAAACTGCCCCCCCTCACATTTCCACAGCCTGGGAGGAAGTTTCATCCCGGTAGCAGTGGCCGGAGCCCAAAGCCCTGACACTGCAGAGGAAGGACTCAAACAAAGTGGCTGCTGGGGCAATAGCAGCCATAGCCCCCCTGCCCTGGCCACGGCTGGGGCTGCAGCCAAGGGGACCAAGAAGCAGCCTGGGGCTGCCAGCAGGGTGAGGGGTGCTGGGATGTCCTGCAGCCCCTAGCCTGCTCCAAGCCAAGGGGTCCCGCTGCTAGGAGCTGCCTGTGCCATCAGCAAGATGGCCCTGCCCTGGGCAGGCAGAGGTGCCAGTACCCGAACAGACCCTGTCCTGCACCCTCTCTGGGGTCAGCCCACTCCCAGTCCCGGGTCAGTGACCCCAGCTCATGCACCTGCATTCGCAGGGAGCAGCGAGGCGGCTGCACCACTGTGGTCACTGGGCACGGCGGCAGCACAGGAGGTCCCTGGGGGTGCTCTGGGCTACAGGCTGCCAGCAGCATCGGGTGTGCTTGCCCAGCACAGAAGCAGAGTCCTCACATGACCCTGGCAGAGCTGCCATGAGCAGGTGCCAAACCCCAGCCCTGGAGCATCCCTTGGCCTCACATCAGCCCTGGCCTCAGGAGCCGGCAGCGGTGATACCACACTCACAGCTGGGGACAGGGATCCCAACGGCGGAACCCTGTGTCTGTGGGGCTGGCACCGCTGCTCCCAGTCTGGCCCCTCCCCACTGGTGCATGATGCTGGGGGTGCCCGAACGTCCCCACAAACCTGGCGGGCTGTGTCTGTCCCCTGTGTCCCAAGGCCTGGGGTGATGGGCAGAAGTGTGCATGTGGCTGTCAGAGGGCACAGCTGGAGCAGATGTTCCCTCCCGAGGGCCCTGTTTAACAAGTGGGAACGGGAGAGAGCACTTTACTGTAGTGCCAGCCATTACATTGTTCGCCTTTGGCAGCGACAGCAGTTGGTGTCCAGCGCCATGGGATCACGATAAGCCACCTGGCACGGAGAGCTGGCAGCGCTGAGCGGCCGGGCAGCCAGCCAGGGCAGGGCAATAAAGGGCTGTAGAGCAGGGTGTGAGCTACGGTAAGGGCCCGCCCCAGGAGTTCCTGGCACTGGCACGGCCCTGGCACGCAGGTGCCAGCCAGGATTATCACAGCACCCGGGGATCCCTGCTGAGCCCACGGCCCCAGGGATCCCCAGCCCTGCAGCACCGGGGCAGCCCCTGTGCCCCCACAGCCCTGCTGGGTGCTGAGCTGGAACTGCAGCAGCAGGATGCTCTTGAGCAGCACTGAGAGCTGCCAGATGCTTCCAGGCTGGTGCTGCTCTGGGTGCTCTGTCCCTGCATCGCCCACCCTGGCATCTGCTGGGTGGTCCCCGCTGGTGCCTGGGGTTGCGCGGGAGCAGGGGACAGCTGGCACCCAAGGGATGGGAGCGGGAGCCCTGCTGAGTCATCACTTTGCTGTTCTCGTTTTTCCATGGTGCTGTTGTGCCGTTTGCTGGAAGCCAGCTCAGAGCCGTGACTAATCTGTTCTCAAAACAAGCACAGAGCGAGCAGGGAGGTTTGTGCAAACCCCGCGGGGAAGGGCGGCTGAATCACGGCCGGGGCTGGGGGAGGCAGGGCCGGAGCAGTCGGAGCGGCCGGGAATGCCCAGCTACAGAGCAGCCCCACAGGCACCCCCTGCAAGGGGTGGGCACGGGCAGTGGGGACCCTGACACCCACTCGCATGTGTGGCCAGGCGCAGGGTCATGCCAGCAGCCGTGATCCATTGGCGATGGGAACTGCACATGTGGGCACCAGGGAGGGTCAAGGGGGTCCCAACCAGGTGGCTCCTGCCCTACGGAGAAGCTGCTGGCCAGGGAGGCTGGGGAAGGAAGAGCAAGGAGTTTGCTCTGGCCGGAATCGGCTCCCATTGATTTGCTGTTATTAAAACCAGAGCTGCTGTCGGGAACTCGGCAGCCTGGCTGCCCTCCGTGCGCTTCCTGGAAAGGGCCGTCCCGCATGCCCTCAACATCGGGGGACGGTGCCCCCGAAGCACCTGGCCATGGCACTGCCCCGCAGAGGGTCGGGGTGCTGGCTGGGCTGGGGGAGTCCATCCTGCACCTAGCACCCAGCTCTCGGCTGCCCAGCGGTGCTCAGCCCTGCCTGCCCTGGCCCTGGCTCAGCCATCAGTCCTGGCGCTGCCCGAAGGGCTCCGGGTGGCACCAGATGCTGGCAGCAGGGAGGGCTCAGCTGCCCCTTTTGTCACTGCAGAGGGTTTTACTGGCAAAGCCAGGGCTTCCAGCTTCCAGCGGCGATGAATCACCCCTGTCAGGAATCCCGCCCGGGGGCTTTTCTGTAAGAGGTGGAATTTCAGCAGGTCCAGGGCACTCCTAGCGGGTCCCCTTTGCCCGGCCTCGAGGGGAGCGGGCACAGCCCCCCCATGGGGAGGGTGGCATCCCTGCTGCAGCAAAGATTGGGACCCTGGGAGCCACCGGAGCTGATGAGGTGGTCAGTTCCCAGCAGAGTACAGGTGCTCCCACCCGTGGAGCTGTAGACCCCAGTGCCCTGCACGGCTGCCCCAGCACGAGCAGCTCCCTGTGGGTACCCCAGCACGGTGTCACCACTGTGGTCGGCTGCGGTTCAGAGCCCCCGGCTGCTCCCACGGCCACAAGCAGGGACCGGAGGAGAAGAAAGGGGTCCCAGTGCTGCTGAGGCATTGTCTGAGCAGCAGTGATTTCTCCCTGCCCCAGCCAGGCAGGTCCCACCCCTGAGCACTGGTGGCACCCTAAGATTGGGAGATGCTGCGGGGCAGAGCCTCCATGGCCATGGGTGGAGAGGCAGCCCCGAGACACCCCCCTGCTGCCCACGCTGGTGCCATCACTGCGGGAGGACACCTCTGAGCTGGGGGATGTGTGGGGCCAGGCCACGGCTGGAAGGAAGGCAGGGAGGCGCCTGGGGTTTTCCTGGCAGCCAGTGGTGACCCCACAGCAGCCCAGCTGGTCAGTGGGTCCGTGCTGGGGTTTCTCTCGGTTTCCACAGGCTGCAGAAACTCTTTCAGAGTGAGAGCAGAGGGGTTTCTTGAACAGAGGGGGGAAGCACGCTCAGAGCAGGAACCGAAACACCACCTTTGAGATGGGCGGCTCTTCCCCAGCAGCCTCCCCCTCTTCCAGCAGCTTTCCAGTAAAGGGGGTTGCCCTGCCCCAGGCCCAGCCCAGCCCCCAGGACCCTGCACACAGAACAGCTCTGCTTTCTCCAGCATCCCACTGCAGATGGATCAGGGCCTGACATCCTGCATCCCCCCGTGACAGCACCCCCAGAGCCTCAGCCCCACAGGTCCCCTTTGAGCCCTGACCCAGAGCCTGGTTCCCTGGAGCCCTTTTGGACTGGGATGTCCCACCGTGTCCCACTCTGCATCCTGGCGATGCTCCAGCACCTTGTGAGGGTCTCGGTGCCAGGGGCAGTGCTGGGGCAAAGGGCCCACCTGTGGCACCTCTCCCTGGCAGGGGCTGGTTGCCACCAGTGGGCTGCAGCTGGGGTTGGGGCTCTCCAAAGGTGGGATTTGTCTGCCCTGCTCTTCCTGCCTGGGGCACCCAGGGAAGGGCCACCTAGGGCAGGGGCACTTGGAGCAGGGACATGCAGTACCTCCAGGGTGGGAGGTAGTACCCTACCTCAAAGCAAGGCAGGCAAGGGGGGCAAAGCCACCCCCTCCTCAGCACAATGAGCTCCCTGCAGCCTCTCCAGGCCTGGGGAAGGGACCTGGAGGATGTGGGGACAGACCAGGGCACGGCAGGACCTCGGCTGTGGGAAGCTGCTTTATTTTCCCTCGCTCTTTCAGCCGTTCCCGGAAACCAGCAGCTGGAGGGGCCACTCCGACCTGCCTGCTGGGAAGTAGCCATGGCCCCTTCAGCCCCTGCCCCTCTCTGCTGGAATGTTCCCCAGGGAGATGATCCTCACCCTGAGAGGCTCCCACAACCCAGCCTGCCCTGAACCCAGGAGTGGCAAATCCAGCTGCCTCAAAATCCCAAAGCCATGGGGGATGTTCATGCTTCAGTGTTGTGGAGGAACCCCAACCCCACAGACTGGGATGGCTGTGCTCAGATACCTTCCACTGCAGTTCTCCATCCCACTGAGCCCCAAACTGCCCCTGGGCTGTGGTCCCTCACACTCAGAGCGAGCAGCCCCACACACTAGCACCAGGTTGATTTATCGACATCCCATGGCCCAGGCTGCCAGCGCCTCCTGCCAGACCCCATTATGGGCTGGCGGGGGATTGCAGCAAACAGCTCGTGCAGCAACAAGGGAATCCTTGTTTGAGCTTTTCTGGCCGTGCAGGGGGGCCTTCCCCCACACCCCAGGGAGGAGGAGGAGGTGCAGGGCACAAACCCCCAGCTGGCACCACCTTGGCAGCCACAAGGAAGGGGACTCAAGGGGATGTAGTGAGGTCTGCACAGGGAGGGAGACCCTGGGATGGGCTGGGGCAGGGTGAGGGGCAGAGGGGTCTGTGCTGCAGCACTGGGGGCTGCACTGAGAAGTGATGGGGACACTGGGGTGCCCACAGTGGGTGACCTAGGGCAGGCTCAGAGGGGCAGCACTGTCCAGCTCACAGCTTCAGGCAGCCAAGGGGCTTCATGCTCGCTCCTGCCCTAATACCTGGGCCACCAGCCATGCCCTCCTGTGCCATGCCATGTCACAGGGCTGGCCAGGACTGGCCCAGTGCAATTTGCCCCTCCACTCTGCACAGAGCAGGCTTGGAGGAGCCTCTGCATGGGGCTGGGGCAAGATCCTGCCCCTCTGTGCTCCCAACACCAGGTTCCCTGCAGAAAGCACTGGCTGTGAGCTCAAGGAGCTCTGGGCACTCAGGGCTACTGGGAGGCCATGGGAGCTGGCACCAGCACGGCTGCCCCATGGCAGGCATGGGGCACCGGCACAGCTGGCCTGTGGACCTGGCACCAGCAAGGAGCAGCCTCAGCAACCTGCATCCGCCTGCCCTACGTGTGGCTCAGGATCTATTTCATCATCTGGAGAAAAGCATTTACTGCCAATAAACGGGCTAATTAATTCTCCTCAAAGACCTCTCAATTATTCATCTCGGGGCACAGAGAAAACAATTACAGCACTTACCTCAGCCCTGGCTCAGCCAGTGCAGCAGCCAGCTCAGGGCTGGGGCTGGCAGCTGGCATGGGATGGCCAGTGATGGCTGGGCACAGCTCCTGGCACAGACCCTCAACTCTTGGTGCTCAGCCAGTCTCAGCTTCGCCCACCCAGCAGGATCAGCCCCACAGAGCACTGGGGAAGGGCTGTGGAGGTGGCACAGTCCCACAGCCCAGCGCTGCCACCCACAGCAGTTCCCCGCAGTGCCTCTGAGAGCTGGTCCCAGTGCTAGGGCTCAGGGATGAGGTGATGTACCCAACCCAAACCCCTGTCCCACGGGTCTCACCCCAGCCAAAGCTGCTGTGTCTCACCCGACATGACAGTGGTTTGCCCCCTCCTCACCACCTGCTCGAAGCCTCTTCCTGCCCAGTCACTCTCCACACCTTTGCCCAGATCTCCCAGCCCTGGGTGCCCGCTGCAAGGAGGGGCTCAGCCTGTGCCCTCAGTATTGCCCAGCCCCACACAGCACACGGCTCCTGCTTGGACAGGGACAGGCAGGACCCTCATGTTGTCCCCTGCCCCACAGCCCCAGGGCCAGGCCATGCTGGCATCCTTCTTGGCAAGGGGAAGGGGTTTTTTTTCCCAGGTGATTCTCCAGCTCCTTGGCCCTAGGGATGCTACTTCTCTCCCACAGTGGGGGGACCCCCTGCTCCCCCTGCCAGAGTCTGCTGCACGTCGAGAAGGGAAACTCACTGCCTCACCTGCAGGCAGGACACGGGTGCCAGGGCCCCTGGGCAAGAGTCTGTGTCAGCTCTCCCCCATCACCTCCCCAGGCCCAGCGGGTTGGGCTGCTCCAGCGCAGCCACTCTCCGCCCCAGGACGTTCTGGAACCTCCCGGCACCCCCCGGAGAGCACGTCCGTCGCTGGCCCGGGGCGGGCGGCCGTCGCGGGGTCCCTAAAGGTTTCCCGGTCCCGTCCCCGGAGCCCCGTCGGGGCAGCGCGGGGGACCGGACCGGGAAGGGTTAAGGGCGGCCCGTGCCCCCCCGGCAGCCGAGGGGCGGGTCTGTCGGGAAGCCGGGATTTCTGCGGTGGTTTTACTGGAAAAGTTGTTGCCGACGGAGGGAGGGGTCACCCGCGCAGCCCCTGCACGTTGGGGACGGGGCGGCCGGACCGGTGCAGTCCCGGGGCCGGCAGCACCCACCGCGCTCCAGAAGCACCGACCGGCTCGGGGGGCACCCACTGCGCTCCGGGAGCGACTCTGGTCTCCAGAGCTCGCTAGAGGCACCACCGCCCTCTCAGAGCAGCCCCGGGACGGGCCACTTGCCCACCAAGGCGTTCTGCCAGCGTGTCCCGTGCAGTGCCCCGCGGGGGACAACCGATCCACAGCGACGGCAATCGCGGTCGAACCTCGAAGCCGCCGGCCCCGCACCGAGGCAGTGCCACCCCCCTGGGTTGGGGCACTGCCCCCGCCGGGCACTTCCCAAGGGGACCGTCGAGGGTTTGCGAGGGCTCGCTCGGGCACCGAATGACTGAGCCGCCGCTGGCTGTGCCCCGAGAAGCCCAACGCGCCCGCGGCCCCGGGCCAGCGGCTGGGGTGGCAGAGGATGCAGCACCGACCCTCAGCACCGCCTGGCAGTGCCCGCTCGCTGCGGGCCTGGCTGTGTCCCGGCAGCCTGAGCCAGGAGCCCAGCGCGTCCCAGCGCTTCCAGGCACCGCTCCACGGTTCCCGACAGCAGGAAATCACTTGGCTCGGCGGCTCCCACCCCTCCGGGGATGATTGATAGTGGCTTCCCCCTGCCCGGGCGGGTGTGGGGCCCTCCCGGCGGGGCAGCCCCAGCCAAAGGGCTGCTATGGCAGCTGGCAGCGCAGCCAGAGTGGCCACCGGGCAAATGCAGCTCGGCAAGAAAACACACTCTGAGCTCATGGGGAGCACTCGGGGGTCACTGCTAGGCACCCGACACCGCACCCCCAGGGCACCGGTTGTGCCACCGGTGGCGCTGGGGGGCCGGGAGCAGGGTGCCCCGGGCCGACCTTGGATGCCAAGGCGCCTTCACCCCAGCCTGGCGATAGCAGAGAAGGCACCGCGGCCCCTGCCCGCAGCCCCTCCCGAGCTGAGGGGACACGCGTGAGGGCTCAGTCCCAGTGCTGGGGGGCCGGGGGCAGGGGGAGCCCGTCCTGCTCCGGGAATCGCCCCGGCAGCTGCCAGCCCTGTGGCAGGGAGGGTGGACCGGGGGGGAAACTCGATCCTCCGGCGGGACCTGAGCTCTGCTCCCCGGCTCCAGCCCGGTTTCGGCTGCTAATTTTAACCCTGGGGAGGCTCCGCGGGAGCCTGAGCTCAGTCCCCCGCGGCCGCGGACTCTGGCGGGGCTGGCGCGAGGAGGTGGTGGCTGCAGCAGTCACTGCACAGCATGGCCCTGGGCCAGCCCCTGGCGAGCCCCCACAGACCCAGGCGAGCCCCTCCAGCCCCAGACGAGCCTCCCCAGCCTCAGGCGAGCCTCTCCAGCCGCTGGCTGAGCTCCGGCTGAGTAGCCATCCAGACGCTGGCACTGCCTGCCCACTGCCTGCAGCCTGGGCTCTGCCAGCCCCACATGTGTCCACAAGCTGAACATGAGCCCTAGCACTGGCCCCATGAGTCCCCACCACGGCCCTACTGGCTCCTGTGGGGTTGGGCGGTCACTGGGTGCCCATGGCTTGAGGGCCCACTGAAGCATGTCCCAGCTGTAATGGTGATGGAAGACCAGTGGGGCTGGCAGTCATGGGGCAGTGTGGAGGGCAGCTACCCTGCTGCAAGGTCCTGTGACAGGGATGTGGCCCCCTCCTAGCAAAGAAGGGCTAGAGGGAGGGTCAGTGCAGCACAGAGCTCTCAAAATGCCCCTCTCCTAAACCAGAGCTGGCAGGGGCTCAGACCAGCCAAAACAGGGGCTCTGCCTGCACTGCAGTCCAGGGATCTGCAGGGTACCCCAGGACCACCAGCCACCCACACCAGGAGCAGCCGGTGCAGATGCCAAGGGATGCTCCAGCCAGCTGCCCCTTCCCCAGCAAGCGGAGAAAGCAGCTTGCTGGAGCCTGCCCTGCCTCACGGCAGCTGCCTCATACACAGTGGGGTCCCCATCCCAGGGCCCCACAGCTGCGCTTCCCCCAGCCCATCACCTGTGGCGTGACCGGCCGGGCTGCCCAGCGCTTACTGGAAGAGGAAGCTGCTGGGAAGGCCGCGTGTGCAGCGGAGCAGCTTTGGGGAGGAGAGCTGGGCTGAGCCGCCGGCAGAGCTCGGCTGTCCGTGCTCCCAGGTCCAGGGCCAGTAACGGGAAGCGTCTGCTCTCAGTGACGGTAAATCAGATCGGGGAGATTAGAGCCCTTTTTGCCTAATCATGAGCAGCTTGAAGTTGGAGGAGAAGTTCCTGGAACAAAGAGGAAATGGAGGCAGTAAATAAAGAAAAACTGTTAACATGTGGCCCTGTGTGTGAGAAACAGCTCGGTGAAGGACTGTTTATGGCTCTCGCATCTGCGGGGCCAACCACGCGGGTTGCGGCGGGAGCTGGCGAGGGGGCCCCGTGCGCTGGGGCGCAGGCAAGGGGACAGGCTGGGGTGCAGGCAGAGGCACAGGCAGAGCAATGGGCATGTGGGGGGCTCTTGAGCAGTGGAGGTTGAGGCTGGGGAGGGGCAAGGCCATGTGGTGGTGAGCCAGGCTCCCCCAGCAGAGCCCCATAGCCCTGTGGGCCAGGTCTGCCCCATGGAGCATCACCATCCCAATGAGAGGAAGCTGTGGGGGGTTCTCGCTGCTGTGCAGGGCACATCCCCTGGCTCTGGGGGCAGTGGGAATTTCTGCCAGGAGACAGACACCAGTGGGCCAAGAGCTGTGGAGCCAGAGGCTGGAGCCAGTTCCCAGCAGCAAGGTCACAGCACAGCAGCAGCAGGAGCAGTGGCAGGAGCCATCGCAGTGCGGCAGGCAGTGCCAGGGACCTGCGGGACAACACAGGGCTCCTGACAGGTATAATGGGGAGTACTGGGCTCCACACGGGGACGATGCAGGGCTCCTCATGGGGACAACATGGGGCTCCACAGCCACGTTATGCTGGCAGCTCTGTACCAGGGCACCTCCGGCTCAGTCCCGGGGTGGGCACTTGGGCAAAGCAAGGGACAAGGGGAGGGCTGGGACAGCACCCACTGTACCCCCAGCACCTGTCATGTGCCCAGTGCTCACCGCATCCCCAGCACCGTGGCTCCAGCACAGCGGGTACAGCCGGCAGAGGTGCGGAACGGAGACACCGGGGATGTTCGCGGGGCCACGCTGCGGCAGGCGCCCGTGCAGGAGCCCTCGTCCCGTTCCTGGCCCCGGTCCCAGCTCCGGCCCCGCCCACCACGGGGGCCGGGGCCGGCCCGGTGATCCCTCCCCCGCTCGCCCCCGCCTCCGGGAGTCCTCGCAGAAGAGCGGGACCGGCTGCACCGGCGCTGCAGCGGGTGGGAGTCAGGGGTCGGTTCGGTGCAGCCCGCCCCGTCCCGCGGTCCTGCGGAGCGACGCGGTAACCGGTCCCCGCGCGGGGCTGCGCCGCGACCACCACGACGGGGAGGGCTCGATGGTGACGGTGGGCGGCGGGGACTAACCCCCACGGTGGGGTCCCTGCCGCCTCCCCACCAGGGGGCAACCGGGATGGGCAGTCCGGAGCGGCACTTCCCCGGGGCTGGGGGCTTCTGGGACTCCCGACCGCCTTCTCCCCGGCCCCGCCCCGCAGAGCTGCGGGCATCCTGGGCATGGATTCGGCTCTGTGCCCACGGCCACGGTGGCGAATCCTATCGCCGGTGAGAACTGGGGCCGTGCTCAGCCGCCCCACATGCAGGGGCAGGTTCGCTCCCACTCGGGAAAGGGCCACAGGAGACCGTTTGGGGAAGCCACCCCCCTTCGGACCCAGAGGCATCTCCTCGCCCCTTCCTCGGTCCCTGGCCCCTCAGACCTGCACCAGCACGACCCTGCTCAGCTCCCAGGGCTGCTCCTCACTTCGTGCTGAGCAACCCCCTGCCTGGGTGGGCTCAGCCCATTAAGCCTCTGTCCTGCTCTGATAGCCTTTGACCGCTCTGCTCTTCTGCCCTCCTGGGAGCAAGGTCTGTGCTATGAGGGGCCCACTGCAGCCCCAGGCAAGTGCACACCCTGGAGGGGACCCCGTGCCCCCAGCCACCCTCATCTCCAGCTGCTAAAGGAAGCGTCCATCCAGTGCTCCCAGTACTCTAGGGGTAGAGCAGGCACCCCGTGATCCTGTGTCCCTAGAGCCACAGGAACTCTGGTTGAGGCTGCCCACTCTTCTGCTGGAGTGCTGCTCATGGGGTACTTCCCGGAGTGTCCCCCTCCTCAGATCCCTCTCCCCACCAGTGATGTGCTACTGCCAGGGTGGGCTGGTGGGGCAGGGTGTGCCCAGTGGCATGGGTGGCACTGGCAGCACAGGCAGGACAGGAGGCTGGTTTGCTGCTGCCCTCCACTGGCTGCCAGGCTGGGCAGGGGATCCCTTTGCTGCGCTGCAGCATCACCTCAATCTTCAGGAGCCACAGTTCTGGGCAGAGACCAGGAGCCCTTGCGCACTTCATGTGCCACCGCTGTCCCACTCTGCTCTGATCCCTGCCCTGCCCTGGACACAGACTGCTGGCACCCACTCCCAAGCTCTGCCAGCTCCTGCAGGCTGTGAGCAAGGAGTTGGCTGAGGCTGGGCAGGCTGTGAGCGTCTTGAAGCTCCCCTGATCGGTTCACACCCTCCGTGCCATCTGGCACCACAATGTCTTGGCCCAGGGTCACACTGAGCTTGCAGAGAACCAGCTGGAGTTTGTGGCCAGGAAGTGCCAGGAAGAGCTGGACCTGGGCCTGCTCCTGGCTCCTCTGAGTGTGGGGGGAGCCTAAGCATCCTCTGCAGGCACAAAACAGAGGTGTTGAGGCAGTGCCAAGGCCATGCAGTAGGATCACCATTGCAGCCCAGAGGTCCCCACTGAGGGACAAGATCTCAGAAAGTGGAAGCCCAGCCTGTCCCAGGCAGCTCCCCATCCTCAAAGGCTGGTGTTGCTCTTGTGCTGCAGCCAAGCTCTCAAGGCTATTCCTGCCTCATCTCTCCCACTCCGAAACAGTGAGCCCCCAGCTTTGCCAAGAGTTGGGCTTGGTCCTCATGGCAGAGGAGATTCTGCAGCACCCAGGTCTGGTGAACCCTGCCCAAGCTGGCACAGTCCCAGCACCCTGAGAAGCACTGACCACCTGGCAGCAGCTACTCCTGGTTTATTTTGTATTGGCAGTTGAGCAGTTTAAAGGAAGCAGAGGGAACAGGCACCATCACCTCATGACAGGACTGGTGACAGCTCGCATTCTCATGCCCTGAGCCCTTGTCCTGTCTGCAGGCTGGACGGAGCTGGACGCACAGAGGATGCCCAGCAGCAGCAGTGCCCTGTGCTGCAGGAGACCCAGGCAGAGTGAGGGCAGAGGGGCAGGGTGCCAGCAGGCTGTCTGTCACTGCCCTGCAGGGCCATCTGTCACTGCCATGTAGGGCTGTGGTCCCCATTAGTTTGGTCCCGATGGGCCATCAAGCCCTTGAAATCATGTTCAGAATCACCTGTGACAAGGACCCAAGCGCTGTGAGTGGTGACAGACCCCACTCCTCCACCCCAGAGATGTCAGTCTGTCCTGACACCACAGCCCACAGCCAACCCAGGATTCAGGGGAAACCTTAGCACTGCCCTCGTGGGCTGCATCTCTCTTGGGAGCTTCTCCCCTACCTGAGTGAGTATATAGCTCTCCTCTGACAGCTTCTCAACAACATCAAAGTGATCCACACCAGCAAGATCCAGCATGGAGACCGACCAGCCAGCTGCCCTCAGCATCTGGGGAGAGAGCAGCACAAGGGACCCGACCCCCATCCACCCCAGAGTGGGAGCCCTTGCTGAGTGAGCCAGGCACCAGCAGCAGAAACATTGCTTGGGCTTGGGTACCACACATGAGCTCTTCACCCCAGCTCAGCAGGCCCCAGCAGGAGTTTGGAGCAGCCTCCCTAAGGAGCCAGAGCTCACCTGGCCATACTCTTGTGACTGCCGGCGAAACTCCGGGGAGTCATGCTGAGCCACAGCCACCAGCACCTCACAGGCTGCTGGCATTGCCGGGACGATGCACTGCACAGGGCTGTTCCTCTGGGCCACCTCCCTGCGGGAGACACCACAGTGGCAGCTGGAGCAGCCCCTTACTCAGAAAGGGCATCTTGGCCCCTGCATTTGGCTCTGTCACCAACAGAGTGAGACAAGGAGCTGCCAGCATGCCCATGCCCTTCCCTTCCCAGTCACTGTCTACGGCGGTTGGGCTCACTGGCTCATGTTCAGCTCGTCGTTCACGTAGGTGTGCAGGATGGGCTCAAGGTCATATATGCCGCTCACCAGCACCACTCCTGGGCAGAGGCACTGGTGTGAGCTCCCGCAGCCCCGTGCGGTCAGTAGCTGCCCCATCCCGGGTGCAGGCACCAGTTCCTGACATGGCGCTGCTACCTTTGATATCTGGCACCACTCCATACTCTGTCCAGTCTGTCGACAGCACCATGGCTGCCAGGTGGGCCCCAGCTGAGTGTCCGCACAGGTAAATGCCTCTGCAGAGAGGGAGCCGTGAGCCAGCACTGGGAGGGACCTTGCTGTGCCCAGGGACACCCAGCTCAGCACAGAGGAGGTGGCATAGCCCAAAGGAGTGTGGCCACAGGCACTGCCCTGTGCTGGCGCTGAGGCATTAATGCAGCAGCCACCCCCAGGCACCAAGCCCTGCATGGGCATGGGTTTGCCATAAATGCCCAGCTGTGGCCATAGTGGTGGGTGCAGGGAACTCCCAGGAGCGGCAGTGGCCCACCTGATCCCAGAGTAGTGCTCTGCCAGGAAAGCGAGGCTGCGCCGCACCTGCCGCACCATGGCGTCCATGTGGCCTGGGCAGGGGGCACAGTCAGGGGGTGCTGGGCAGCAGGGGCACTGCAGACCCCGCTGGGCGGCACCTACCTTTAGGGGCTGTGTCATAGCCCACCGCCACCACCGCCACCCCGTGCGACACCAGTGGGGGGGCTACGTATCCTGATTCATCCTTACTGGGGGAGTCAGAAGCTCTAACGGGCTGTGGGACGGGGTGTCCTGGGACCGGCGGGTCACACCCGAAACCCAGGGACAAATCCGGAGGACGGGAGAAGGGAGTGGGGCAAGGGCAGGCCGGGGGGTCCCTTCCCTGGGGACTCCCCCAGCACAGCCCGCCTCACCTCAGGCTCTGCCAGTACCCGCCGTGGATGTAGACCAGTACCGGGAAGGCTGCGGCACAGCCCCGGGGTGAGCGCGGGGCTACAGCCTCGCCCGCCCCCGCCGGGCACCCACTTGCCGCGGGGCCCGGGGGGAAGTAAATGTCCAGCCTGTCCCCGTCGCCGTCGCCGTAGGGGACGTGCAGCGCCGTGGGACCGCTGTCCCGGGCCCGCCGCGTTCCTGCGGGAGTCGGGCACGGCGCTGGGGCAGCTTGGCCGGGGGACACGGGGCGGCACCCCTCGCTCCTCGATGGTCGCTGCCTGGTGCCCTCCGCCGGTGCCCCTAGCCCTCACCTTCCGCCAGGACCGCGGTGTGGGCCTCGATGATGGTGTCGCTGTCCAGGCGCGGGGACCAGCGGCTGGGCGAGTACTGGCGCTCCAGCTCCTGCGGGGGAGGCACGAAGCTGCGGCGGCCACAGGCACCGGCACCGGGCGAGACCCTGGGCCGGGACAGACCCGCACGCTGTCCGCCCCACCGGTCCCTACCTCCACGGTCATGTCCCGCCACCCCCCCATAGCGAGTCCGCGTCCCGACCCAAGGTCCCGGTCCCAGTCCTGCTGCCCCCTCGGGGGCGGGGCAGGGACTCCGTGGGGCGGGGGCCATCGGCCATGGGCGGGGCAGAGCCGCTCCCATTGGTCAGCCTGGGGGCGGGGACGGACTGCTGCTATTGGCTACGCGAGGGTCAGGGTCGGGGGCGTGACATAAGCGAACGCGAGAGCGTGCGGAGGGAAATAAGAATTTTCGCGCCTGTGCCTCCCATTGGCCGGGGCGCGCGAACCCTTCTCCGATTGGCCGGCGCAGCAGAGCAGGGGCGGCAGACCCGGTCTGATTGGTTGGCGCGGAGAGGCGCGCGCGAACTGTCCGACCCGCTCGGTCAGTGCTGCTCGTTCCTGCCGCCCGTTGCCACCATGAACTGCCTGACCGTGCCCGGCGTCCACCCTGGTTCCCCCAGCCGGCCCCGCGGGCAGATCCAGGTACTGGCGGGGAGCGGGAGTAGGGGCCCAATATAGATGGGGCCGGGCCGGTACTGGAGGGGCAACGGCGAGAGAGGGGTCGGGCCGGTACCGGGGAGGGAGAGAGGATGGGGTGCTGTCGCCAGGTCTACAGCAGCTCCGGGGCTACCAGAGCTGCAGTGGGACCCGACTGGTGCTGGACCAGACCGGGCTGGTGGTGGGCTGGGCTGGGCCGGGCTGGCGCCGGGCAGGGCGAGCACTCAGCCCCGTTTCTGCCCCCAGGTGATCTTCGGCCCTATGTTCTCCGGGAAGAGGTAGGGCCGGGGGGAGCTGTGGGCAGCCATCGGGGGGGATGCTGGTGGGGGATGGTGCCAGGCCCAGGCCCTCTGACACGGTCTCTCGCAGCACGGAACTGATGCGGCGGGTGCGGCGGTTCCAACTCGCCCAGTACCGGTGCCTGCTGGTGAAGTACGCCAACGACACACGCTACGGCACCGCTGGTGTCTCCACGCACGACAGGTGGGTGCTGGGCTGAGAAGATCCCCACCTTGGGCCTGGCAGCCTGGCTCAGCCCTGCTTACCAGAGCTCCCCCTCCCACAGGAGCACCATGGAGGCCCTGCCAGCCCGTACCCTCAAGGAGGTGTCGCAGGAGGCGCTGGGCTCCGCTGTCATCGGCATCGACGAGGGCCAGTTTGTAAGAGCATGGCCAGAGCAGAACTGGGAGCTCTGGAATCTTTTTGTGGAGGGACAGGGTGGAGAGAAATCCCTCGGGGCAGTTGCTCCTATGGTCAAACTTTTCTCTGAGGACGGCGGGGCTGTGGTTTCATTTCATGTCTGGGCAACCAGCTCTGATTTTCTTTGTGCCCTGTGCTGCTGTTAGGGTGTGCACCCTGTGATGGCAAGGGGCACCGGGTGTCAGCTGGAGGACAGGAGGTTCCACCTCAACATGAGCTAAACCTTCTTTAATGCGAGGGTTACAGAGCACTGGACGGGGCTGCCCAGGGAGAATGTGGAGTCTCCTTCTCTGGAGACGTCACAGGCCCAACTGGATGGGTTCTTGTGTGACTTCCCCTAGGTTCTATGGTCCTGCTCCAGCATGGGAGTTGGACTCAATGGCCCCTGGAGGTCCCCTCCAACCCCTAATGATCTGTGTGGGCCCTGAGCGAAGTGCTGCCCCTTCTCCTCCTGACCCTGTTTCTGTACCTCCCGTAGTTCCCAGATATCGTGGAGTTCTGCGAGGGGATGGCCAACGCCGGGAAGACGGTCATTGTTGCAGCTCTCGATGGGACTTTCCAGAGAAAGGTAGAGCACTGATTAGAGTCCAGAGCTGCTCTGGGGCTCTCACAGAACCCTCCCAACAGTCCCCACTGTCTTGGCACAGGGCTTTGGGAACATCCTGAACCTGGTGCCACTGGCAGAGAGCGTGGTGAAGCTGAACGCCGTGTGCATGGAGTGCTACCGAGAGGCCTCCTACACGAAGAGGCTGGGAGATGAGCGGGAGGTGAGTTTGTGTGGAGCAGAAAGCACTTGAGTAGCTTTGTCTTGCCAGTCCTGCTGGTCCAGAGGGATTTCCCTGGGGGAGCTGAGCCCTGCCGTCACCATCCCAATTCTCTTGCCAGGTCGAAGTGATTGGAGGAGCAGACAAGTATCACTCTGTCTGCCGAGCCTGCTACTTCCGCACACGGACTCTGCAGCCTGGGCTGGAAAACAAGGAGAATGTTCCCCTAGGGGTGAAGCAGCCAGACTTGGCCGTCTCCAGGAAGATCTTTGCTTCCTGACTGCTGAGCTCCCACAGCGCGGAGGGAAGAAGCTGGGTGTTGTGGCTCCTGGACACCAGGTCTGACTTCCTCTACTTTTAGCAAAACTGTTGTCTCAGCCCTGCCTGCCAAGCTGCTCCTCTGCACTGGGGAAAGGGAGAATCAACCTGACCCAACGCCACGGTGAGCAGGAACCCACTGCAAAGGGAGCTTCTAACAACATGGAAAGGAGACGGGTGCTGTCACCAGTGCTGCTGCACAAACAGCCTCTGGCTGTGGGGCTCGTACTGCTCGCTGCAGTTCTGGCTTCTGCTCCTGGTCATCTGCAGTCCAGGCCCTGGACTTCACCTGCCTGACAGTGTGGCCATTCTCCCCCTTCTCTTGCACTGTTGTAAATTTCAGTTTTCTCAAGAGGATGCTCACTATCTCTGTATTTAAACCCATTTCACTTTTTAGTGCAGTCAGAGGAGACAGCCCAACCCACCCCCTGGCCCAGCCGTGGCTCAACCTCCCGACAGGCTCAGAAGCCCAGGCTGCTCCCTTTGCTGTCAGCACTCACTCACTGCAACTCTCTCTTCATTTTTAACTGGACCAGAAGACTGGGAAGGGAGGCTGTGCTTGACAGCCCCACTGTAGGCTCTTCTCAGCTTTTAAACTCCCCCAGGGCTGTAGAGGTCTGTGCTGAGTCCTTTAAGAGGCGCTTCGCTTTGCTTCAGAAAGAGCCTCCTCCCCAGAACTGAGCTGGTTTTGCTCAGCTCCAAGCTTGGTGCTGCCCCTTGGTGCTTGGTAACCTGGGAGAGGTTTGGAGGTTCAGGCCTTCATCTGTAAAATGTGGGTGGCTGCTTCTGTGAGCATTCAGCTACTTGGAAAACAGTCTTTGCTTTCAGGGGGCGGTTCCCAGCTCCTCCCACCTGTTCTTGAGGCCGATTCTTCCTCTGCTCTCAGTTCACTGAAGGTTCCTCTTCCCTTTCTTCTTGACTTTGTTCTTGGAAGGTTAGTTCTTTTTGGGGGGCTCTCTTTGTAAAAGTGCTTTTCCCTGTGAGCCAGCACCCACAAGCTCTGAGCAGTAGCTCTTGGTTCTGAGTGCTCAGTTCTCTGCCTCCAGCGTGGAGGAGGCACCTCCCCAGAAGGTCACAAGAGCCTCTCTGTGGTACTACCCCGTGACAACATGCAGTAGTCACAAGGACTTCCGTGCCAGCCCTGGGCTCTCCCCTCGGGTACAGCAGTACTGTTCCTGCTCTAGGTCAATAAAGAACTTGATGAAACGGTGTGGTTTTGTTCTGGATGGCTCTAACCAGTGCAAACAGTACAGCCCCTCACTTTGGTGGCCTTGGCCAGGCAGCAGGGGTAGTGTTGCAGCTCTGAGCTCAGATCTCCTACTAGCCCCACAATGTGAGGAGCAGGAGGAGGGTTTGCCTAAAAATAGACATTAACATGAGCTGGGCTGTTTTCAGGGCAGCAGCTGGCTGGGGCTGCTCTGCCTGTTCCCTGCTTGGAACCCTCGGGGAGAAGGGAGGAACCAGAGAGAGGCACGTGGTGGCCTGGTGAAAAAGTTTATTCCATCTCTACAGTGACAAACAAAGAGCTATTGAGCAGCAGCCCCAGCTCACACAGCACGCTGCTGCTGGAGCAGCTCTGCAGCAGAAAACACAACCTGAGCTGGGCAGCCTGTGCAGGCAGCCCCGGAACCACCAGTCGGATCCCAAATTGCATCATCAGCACCGGCAGCCAGAGCGCAGGCTGCAGGAAGGCACAGTGCAGGGGTCAGGGCTTTGGCATCAAGCTCAGCTTGGGGGAGGCACGGAGAGCTGGTGGGATCTGGACATCTGGCTGCACTACAGCAGTGAGAGCTGGCACTTGAGGGGTTGCAGCCAGCAGGGCTGGAAAGGCACCAGTGCCAGAGCAGCAGTGACAAGGGCACATCCAGGTGAGGGCAGGGGGGACACCCTGTACTCCACCCCAAGGGCACGATGGCCAAGACAGGAGCTTGGCCTTGCTGGGGACACCCCATGCACCCACTTTCCCCAGGGTTGTGCTCAGTAGTTGCAAACTACTCCTCACAGGCTGAACCCCAGCAGTGGGGAGCTCAGCTCCACCACCAGGCCCAGGCCCCCTGTGCCCAAACACCACAGCCCAGTGGCCATCACACAAAGCAGCCACCACCCTCCCATCCCGCCATCCCCTTCAAGTTGCAGGTCCCTCCCACCCCACCAGAAACAACTGAACTGGGACAGCCGTCCCTGCTGGCCAGGGTCAGTACACCGGCGGCTGGTAACCCTCCGGGTCCTCTGCTGTCTGGGTGAAGGGCGGCTGCTGGTAGCTCTCGTGGCTGATGTTGGGGTAGCTGGAGTAGGGAGCTGAGACCTCTGAAGTGGGGTCAACGTAACTCTGAGCAAAGTCCTCCACCCCCATTTTGTACCTCTTGTAAGCGAAGGCGATCAGGAGGCCCTAGAGAGATTGATGAAGGGATTCAGGACTACCCTGGGGAGCCCCTCCATGCACCCCACCTAAGCAGGGCAGGGTTGGGCTCCACAGGGGCCTCACTCACCCAGGAGAAGATGGAGAAGAAGCTGAAGGTGATGGCTGCACGGGCAGAGTCAGCTGCGATGTACACCTCCTCAGGCTTCGTCCAGGACCACTGGTTGGTCAAGAAGCAGAACCCAATGAACCACAGGAACGTCCAGAGCCCTGTGAGAGGGAGGTGAGGTGAGGGCTTGGGGCTGAGTTCTGCTGCTCCCACGGGTGCCCAGGCCAGGCCCTGCTGCCGTGAGGATCCGAACACCAGTGCAATCTCTCAGCCCAGTGTGGCTGCCAGCAGTTCCTGGCGGTGCTGAGGCTGGGCAGCACATGGCCGGCGGGCAACAAGCCAGGCGGCTGTGACTCCCTTGCCAGGCACCATCGGCCACGTCATGGGGCAGGGGAAGGCATCGCGGAAAGAGCCGTGGCCCAGTCCCACGATACCTGAGACGCCCAGGTCGGCCAGCACCAGGTACTTGCGGTCGGTGGAGTTGCTGATCTGGGGGAAGTAGATGTCCACCATGAAGAAGAAGATGCAGGCAAGGAAGGCCAGGACGCCGATGCCGATGCCGTAGCGACAGGCGCCCTCGTTGTGGTTGAAGACGCAGAAGAGGTTGGAGGAGGTGGACGTGTTGATGTAGCCCTCCCCGACCAGGCAGGAGAACACGATCAGGGCGAAGAGCTGCAGGGACGCGGCGGGGGTTCGGTACCGGGGCTCCTCCCCGGGGGAGGTTCCGGACAAGGGAAGGGAAAGGAAGGGGAGCCCGGGCCGGGGAGTCCCGAGGCCGCCCCCGCCGCACCCACCGCGCTGACGATCCGGGCCAGCACCTGCGGCTGCTGCAGGAAGCGACCCAGATCGAAGGTGCCGCCGGCCTTGGCCGCCCCGTAGGCTCCGCCGCCGCCACCGCCGCCGCCCTCCATCGCTCCGCTGCCACTGCTCATGCGCGGCTCCGCCCCGGGGAGGGGCCGGGGTGGGGCGGGCTCGGCGCGACGGGACCGGCTTTTCCCCGCCCCTCGAGTTCCACAGCCGCGAACCCTCGGGGCTTCCCCAGGGAGCCCCTTCCCAGGTGCTCGGTCCCGGCGCAGCCCCGGTTCCCGGAGGGTCCCGGTGAGCACCGGGAGGGAGATGGTGTGGGAGGGCTCTGCTGGGGCTGCTGCTGGCACCGAGGGCTTACTGGGGGGATGAGTTGAGCTGGCGGGTCGGTGCTCTCCCGCACTTCCCTTCCGTCGGTTCCTGGTACCGAGGCGGACGAGGTCTCCGGGGGTTGTGGGAGGTTTTGGGGGGCTGCGGTCGGTGCAGGGGGCAGAGGGAGGCGAAGGCTCGGGGGAACCGACAGAGTCTTTCTCTGGCCCCGGGACGGTGCAGGACGGCGCGGCCACAGTAGACTCTCCCCGCGAGGGCCGGAAGGAGCTGCGGGTCCCGCCGTGCCCGCCCTGAGCTGGGTGAGGGTGTCGGTGCGACGGGGCGGGGCTGCCTCGGTCCCGGCCCGTCCCGTCCCCGGGGCCGGGAGGCTCCTCCGGCGCAGCCGCCGCCCCTACCATCCGCCCGCTCTTCCTTCCTGCCCCACCATCGCCCCGGGCTTTGCTGAGCCGCCGGGTCCTGTTAATCCCGAGTTTAGTCCCGCGGCTCTTCCCGCAGCGACTCCGATCCCGCCCGAGGGCAAGCGGACCACGAGAGGCGGGTGGGAGCCGCTGATCCCCTCCCGCTCGCCCTGGCACAGTGGTGCCTGGCACCATGACCCAGCCACCAGCCTTCGCCTTGCCCGTGCCTGAGGACACTGACAGTGATGGGTGAGTTTGGGACCCACCTGCTCTCTCCGATCCTGCAGCCCCCTCGGCTGGGCTTTGGGCTGGTGCCAGGGCAGTGCCAGGCTCTGTCCTGCGGGCACTATGCCCTGCCCAGCTATGGCAAGTGGATCCATGTTGCTGCAGGCAGGAGCTGAGCCCAGACAGTGAGGGAGCCCTGCACAGCTCCTTCCACCAAATCATCCAGGAGCAGAGCAGCTTGATGGAGGCAGCTCTGGAGCTGGAGATGCAGGCGATGGGCACAGGTAAAGCAGGAGCGGGCAGTGCCACTGCCCGGGGCCATCCACTGACCCAGACCCTTGTGTCAAGGCTGCAGCCACAGCTTCTGTGGGAGCCTGCTGATGTGTTTTAGGCAGTGGACAGACCTGTCCTTTGTGATACAGAGAGCGCCCTCAGAGAAAGGGGTGCTTGGAGGGGGTGCAAACCTGGACAAGTGCCTGACTCTGTGCTGGAACAGGCCGGGGGGCTGCAGGGATGGAGCTGTGGGTGCTCCAGCTCTTGCTGCTCAGAGTCCTGCCCTTCCTCTCAGAGGCCCCTGCCCACCTGGCACCCCGAGATGCCTGGCCAGAGCCCAGGCAGGACTCTTCCTCCACCACCCTGCGGATCCTCGCCAACATGCCCAGCCGCACCATCGGTAGGTGCCACCTGCCCCTCCCAGGGCCCAGAAACCCCTTGGGAGAAGCTCTCCCACAGCTGCCCACCCCATGCCCCACTGACTTGCAGGGCGCAGCCGTGGGGCCATCATTGCCCAGTACTACAACCGCACAGCCCGGCTGCGGTGCCGGAACAGCCGCCCGCCCTTACAGCAGCTCAACTGTTCCGCACGGCCCAGCCTGCGCCAGTATGACCTGGAGACCGACCCTATCAGGGCCACGCTGGAAGGTGAGGGATGGCTGAGTGGTGGCAGGATCTGTCCCCGTGCCAGGTTTGGGATGGGCAGGCCATGTCCTGGCCAGCAGCATCCCTCTGAGCCCCTTGTGCCCCCAGACAAACGGAGTCTGCTGGTGAAGGAGCTGCTGAGCCTCTCGCCCAGCCAGCGCAGCCACATGCTGCTCACTGTGCCACTCAGCCTGTCAGAGAAGAGCGCCCTGCGGTAGGTCCAGTCCCACAGGGCAGGCATGGCTCCCACAGATGGAGCCATCCTGGAGCTTGTGCCACCCTCTGCCATCCCTCTCTGCTGGGCAGGAAGGAGCTGAGCGGGCAGAGGGACCCCCTGAGGCAGCGATCCTACCACCAAGCCGCCTCCTCTCCCTGTGGAGGGTTCAAGGACCACATTGTTCTTGTAAGTCCAGGGTGAGGGTCTGCACAGCGGCTGCTGGGGGCTCCGGTGCAGGCTCCAGCCCCAGTGCCCACCAGACTCCGTCTCCTTCAGGGCTGCCGGGGGCTCTGGTACAGGCTCCTCTCCCGGCTGGCAGCTGCGCACCCCTGGCACTATGCCCTGAAGCAGATCGGCGGCCGCTTCGGCTCCAGTGTTCTCTCCTACTTCCTCTTCCTCAAGACACTCCTGATGTTCAACTTCTTCTCGTTGCTCATCCTCCTGGTGTTCGTGGTGGCCCTGCAGGCTGCGTATCCCCCTGCCCTTGCCAGCCCCCAGCCCTTCACTGGCCTAGAGCTCCTCACAGGAGCAGTAAGTGCTGCCACACTGGTGCCAGGGACCCTGTCCACATCCCCACCACAGTGATGCCCCAGTCCCTGTCCCCACACAACCAGGCCCTGGCACCAGTGCTCTGGGTGCAGGAGGGGGTGCCCAGTGCCTTCCCAGCCCAGGGGTCTGGGCAGGCACCAGTGAGATTCCTGTAGGAGCCATCATGTGCTTTCCCACAGGGACACTTCACTCAGTCGCTGCTCTACTACGGCTACTACAGCAACACCACCCTCAACAACCGCTGCACCTCCAGCCCTGGGGGCAGCAAGTGCCCCCTCGCAGCCCCCCGGCTCCCCTACAACATGCCGTTGGCCTACGTGTTCAGCGTCGGGGTCTCCTTCGTCGTCACCTGTATCCTGCTGGTGTACAGGTGGGTCACGGCGCTGCTGCCTCTGCCAGCTTTGTGCCCCCTCCCTTTGCCCAGCCCTGACGATCTCCCCTTTGCTGCAGCATGTCCCGCTCCTTCGGGGAGAGCTACCGCGTGGGCAGCTCCACGGGGGATGTGGCTGTCAAAGTCTTCTGTGCCTGGGACTTCAAGGTGGTGCAGAGGCGCTCGGTGAAGCTGCAGTGTGAGAACATCTGCACCCAGCTGAAGGTGAGCCCTGGGAGGGAGCTGGACCCTGCCTTGCAGGAGCCCACCCGGACCCCAGGGCTCGGACCACTGAGCTGCTGCTGCAAAGCCCCCCCTCCCCAGCTCTGCCAGCCCTCTGTGTCCCACCTCAGCACTGCAGGACAGCTGCTGGTCCCAGACCTGGACTTACAGTGCTGCCTGATCTCTTCCAGGAGCTGCTTGCGGAGAAGAGGTCCCGCTGCCGGTCCCGGAGCCTCTGCCAGTGCCTGAGGCACTGCACCGTGCTCCTCCTGGCCTGGGTGCTCTCGCTGGGCACCGTGCTGGGCTGCGTGCTGGCCGTGCACTACTTCTCGGGGCACATGCACACGGTCAGTGCCACCTCTCACCCTGGCATCTCCTGCCCTGGGGTGCAGCCAGAGCAGCCCCATTGCAGCTCCTGTCCCCGGCGCTTGCTGCCCTCCCCAAGGGCTCCAGGTTGCCGCCAGCCCCACGCTCACCCTTGGCACCCGCTCACCAGGTTCATCAGGAGCGCAGGGCATGGGGTGGTGGCCAGCAGCAGCAGGAAGCCATCCTGCTGGTCCTGCCCCTCGTGGTGTCTTTTCTCAACGCCCTGATGCCCCATTTGTACAATGTGCTGGCGGTGTGGGAGAAGCAGGAGTCCCCCGTGGCACAGCTCTATGTGGCCATGTGCAGGTGGGCTGGTGGGGGCCGGGGTTCACGGAGCCTGCTAGCCACGCAGACCCGTGGTGTGGGAGGGGACCCCCTATCCGTGGGGCTTAGCCCTTCCATTCCTGGGGCTCAGGGGCTCCTGGTACCTCTCACGCTCCCCAGGAACCTCATCATGAAGATGGTGGTCCTTGCCTTGCTCTGCTACCAGTGGCTCAGCAGGAGAGTTGCCTGCTCGACAGAGGAGGTCAGTGCCCCCCAGGCCATCCCCAAACATGCAGTGCAGGGGGGAGAAAGGTCCCACAGGCCCTCACACCCAATTGGGGGCTACGGGAAAGTCACGGAGGAGGAGGGGGATCATCGCCCACTTGATGCCACCCTTGCTTTTCTTCCCAGTGCTGGGAGACGTGCGTGGGGCAGGAGCTGTATCGCTTCGTGGTGATGGACTTCATATTCACCCTGCTGGACACGCTCTTTGGGGAGCTGGTCTGGAGGTATCGTGCCCTGGAGAGGTCCCTGTGCTGGCACAGCACCCCTGGCAGGGCCCTGGCTCTCTGCTGCCTGGGTAGCCCAGGCTCTGCAGGGCACTGGAGTGCTGAGGATCCCCCCAGCAATGTGGGACCGGAGTTCTGCTCATCACAGGCTGATCTTGGAGAAGAGGCTGAAGAGGAAGCAGAAGCCTGAGTTTGACATCGCCCGCAATGTGCTGGAGCTGATCTACGGGCAGACACTGACCTGGTGAGCTGTCTCTGCCTGGCACATCTCACTCCTCTGCGGGCAAGCAGGCTGCACAGCAGAGCTGCCCTTGGCATCGCGGGCTTTTGCTCTGTGCTTCCCCACAGCCCGAGGGCAGCCAGCGCTGGTGCCAGCGCTGACTCTTGTGGGGCGCAGGCATGGCACAAGCTCCTCTTGCCCCTCTCTCCCAGGCTGGGCATTCTCTTTGCACCTCTTCTGCCAGCTGTGCAGACGTTGAAGCTGCTGCTGCTGTTTTACATCAAGAAGGTATGAGCTGACCCCACCCCACAGCCCCCCACCTCTTCCCACAAAGGGTGATGCTGTGTGTGCTCTGGTTAGAGCATCCTCAAGCTCTCTTAGTTCTTGGGAGTGGGAGGGATGGGGTGGTGGGTGTCCTGCTTCCACTCCTGGGGCTGGTTATCCCGAGATGGCAGCAGGCAGCACCCTGCTCTGTACCTGCAGACCAGCCTGATGCAGAACTGCCAGTCGCCCAGCAAGCCCTGGCAAGCGTCTCACATGAGCACTGTCTTCATCACCCTGCTGTGCTTCCCATCCTTCCTGGGTGCCTCCATCTTCCTCTCCTATGCCATCTGGTCGTAAGTACCCACCAGACCACAGCTTGGGTAGAGCATCCTTTGCCGAGGAGACAACTCAGGCAGAGCAGGTGTCCACAGCCCCAGCTTGCGGCAGCTGCACAGAGCACAGCAGCCGTTGGGCTGTGCCCACTTCTCCCAGATGTTCCTGAAGCTGGACAAGGGGCTGAGGACCTCCTCATCTGGCCACTGGGAAGGGCAGGGGAAAGCCAGGATGGTCCTTATAGGTCTGGATTTCCAAGAGTGGGCAGTGCTCGGGGCTGGGGGTACCCAGCTGGGCTACCCACTGCTGTGAGTGACCCCGTCTGCATAGGGCACGACCGTCAGAGACCTGCGGTCCTTTTCGGGGGATGGAAACCATCTATGAATCAGGGAAGACCTGGGTGCAGTTGCTGGAGAAGTCCAACCCAAACATCACTTGGTTCACCTGGGCCCACCAGCACCTGGTAGAGAACTCCTTCATCCTGTTCTTCATGGCTGGGGTCCTGCTGTGAGTACAGACCTGAGCCTGGGCTGTAGCATGCCCCGCTGTCACAGTGCGGAGCAGGGGGCTACAAGCAGGGCGTCATTGCAGAGCCCCTGTGCCCCAGAGAGCTGTGTCCCCCAGCTGCCACCATCCCATCCTGCCTGTTGTTGCAGAGCCGTGATCTACTTCAACATCCAGGTGGTGAGAGGCCAGCGGAGGATCATCCGCCTGCTGCGGGAGCAGATCGCCAACGTGCGTGAGCTCCACACGCTGCCCTGGCTGTTCTGGCCCTGCCAGGCTCCTGCCCAGGCTGCTCACTGCGGTGTCTCTGCTGTTGCAGGAGGGGGAGGATAAGACGTTTCTCATTCAGAAGCTTCACTCCGTTTACGAGCAGAGGGAGAGGCGTGCCTGAGTCCAGCTGACGCCTCAAAGAGGAAAGAGGAGCAGGAAGGAGATGGGACAGGACAGGCATTTGCTTTCCCCTCGCTCTGCTGGGCTCCCCAGTACCCAGCTTCTCCTGCAAATGCTGGTGCTGCCAGCAGTCAGGGAATGAAATGGGGACACTGACAGCCACCTCAGTATTTGGCCCGCAGGGTCTCTTCATGCCAGGCTCCCCACAAAGGAGCAGGACAGGACTGGATCCCTCTGTCTTCCCAAGCCAGTGCTGCACGATGCTGGAAGCAGCGGGACTGTGTGGTGCTGTGTAAGGTTCTCTCCTTCTCTCCTCCATGCTGCAGCAGCTATGGGATGCTGTGGCACAGGGACGTGGGTGCTCCCACTGCCTGGAGCTGTGGGCACAGGACTGCCAGTGCATCCAGGGCACAGCTCGGTGTGGGGCTGGCAGAGCCGTCTCCGTAGGCGGTTACTGCTAGAACAATTCTCCCTTCTATAAAAGCCCCAGGGCCAGCCCAGGGGGATGGCTTTGGGCTGCATCCAGAAGGGTTCCAGAAGCCTTCAGGGACAGTGAAGCTCTGGCTGGAGTGAACCTGCAGCCCTCTCTGCCCTGCTGAGGAGTATCAAGACCAGAGCTGGGAGCTGCCAGGCACCAACCCAGCTTGAGCCCCACATCAGCTCACAAGGAAAGGAGCAGGCTTCTGATACCTTTCCCACATGAGGACCTTTGGGACAGCCACGCTGTGCCAGGCTGTGCCTGCTGGCAGGATGACAGCCCAGAACAACTACTGTGGTGCCCAGTGCTGAGAGGAGGAACCCAGCGGCTCTCTGCCTGGCTGCTGGCCCACCCAGCTCATTAAAGCTCAGCTCCCATCTGGACTAGCTGGGCTGGTGTGCTAGCATCATCTTTTGTCAGGGGTCATTGGGCAGCAGTGGCAGGGTGTGCTGTGGCTCCCTGGCACTGCCTACCATCGGCCAGAAGTCTGGCTGAGCTCAGCAGGACAAATGGAGCCTCCCTCTGTCCCCAGGAGCCATCACAGTGGCATGGCCCCAGCCCTTGTTGTTAACCTTACGTGCCCACACACTGCCTCCAGCCCTGTGATACCAGTTGCCCTGTGGCCTGGAACCAATAGAGGCAGGGAGAGTGGTACCAGGCCTGGGCAGGCACCCCCAGAACTTTGCACTGGCACAGCCAGGGTGGCAGCTGCTGGTGCAGCTGGGCTGTCAGCACAGGCACAGTACAGACTACAGCTGTGAGCACAAGGGTTTATTGGGGTGGGCACAGGCTGGGGTCTCTGCAGAGACAGACTGATGCTCTCTGTGGCCCAGTGAGTGCTGGGGAGCAGCCACAGGCTGGCACTTGCTGCAGCCCCTGAGACGTCCCTGACCATGGCATCCTTACAGCTCAGCGCCCCCCATCTCCCACCACCCACCTTGCTCTGTGCTCCCCGACAGTGCCCACACTGGCTGAGTCCCACAGGGCCAAAGCTCTTGGTCTCCAGCCTGGGAAGTGTCAACAGCCCCAGCCCTGCTGCACATGACCACTGTGACCATCTCTCTTGTGCCAGCATGGCTTGGCCTCTGAGTCTCCAGCTCATCCCCTCCCCAAAACCATGGGGTTTCCACCCAATCACAAGGCAGCCACCAGCTGGACAGCGTGGTGGGTGGAAGTTTTACTGGGAAGTCCTACCAGGGCTGCCCCCCACCAGCCCTGTGCCAGGCACCTGCTTGCCAGCCACCCCATTGGGGACAGCATTTGTGCTGGTGTCAGCGAGGGTCTCCGAGGGTGGCCCGAAGCCACTGCAAGACATCAACCAGGCCAGTGCCATCGCGGGCACTGGTCTCCAGCATGGTGATGGGCTGTGTGGCACAGGAGACGATGTCCTGCATGCGGAACAGCGACTTCATCTCCACCAGTGACATGTAGCAGGGGAGGTCACTGCAACCAGAAGCAGGGGTTAAATCTGCCCACCGTGACTGCTCTTCCCCAGCCAGCCAGGCTGGGCATTGTCACCACCCTGGGCTCCCCCAGTTGCCACCCCATTAGAGGGACACAGGAACTACTCAATGAGCCCCAACCCTGGGGGCTGACCCCTCCTCACATCTTGTTGAAGAGGATGAGGACAGGCACTGCACTGAGCGGAGCTGCAGAGAGCAGGGCCAGCAGTTGGACGCAGGATGCTGAGACTTGGGTGGGGTTGGCGGCGTCGACCACGAACTGCGGGAGAAGGGAGAGCGGCTGCACCGGGGGATCCCTGCGCTGGTACAGAGCGCGGAATTGCCCTCCCGGGGCAACGCCGACGGGCCCCGGCGCCCCCTACCAGGCCCCGGTGCAGTCAACTACTGCTGCCCACGGGTGTGGGGGTCGCGGTGGGGGTCTCTGTCCGGGGCCGGGTGTCGCTCACCATGAGAGCGCTGCACTCGGCGTAGTAGCTGGCCCAGATGGGCCCCATGCAGCCGCCCAGCTCCCGCAGCGTCACCCGCGGCGGCAGCCGCAGGTCCGTCAGGTTGGTGCCCACCTGCGGGACAGACGCCGGTTGGCCGCGGCGGCACCGGGCCCGGAGCCCCGCCCCGCCCCGCCCCAGCTCCCCCACCTACCGTGGGCAGCGTGGCCGGGGGTTTGCCCAGCTCGGCGGGGCCCGTCCCGGCGCTCAGCTGTGCCAGGGGTTAAGGACTGGGCAACGCTCGGACGGGACCCCTCGGTANGGGGCGGGGCCGAGCAGAGGAGGGGAGGGCCGGGCTGGGACTCGCAGCGATCGGGGCTGGGCCCGGCGCCGCCGCCGCCGCCAGACACCGCAGTGCCTGAGCCGGGCTCGGGCCCGCGTTACCGAGCGCCCCGCGGCCGCTGAATGGGAGGAGTCGGCGTGTCCCCGGCAGAACCGGGGGATTTACCCCACCGGCGGGGACAGTGGCCGCTGATGGCTCCTTCCTTTCCAGACAAGGCCACGAGCCAGCTGCTGCTGGAGACCGACTGGGAGTCCATCCTGCAGATCTGCGACATGATCCGGCAGGGAGACACGCAGTGAGTGCCCCGGGGCAGCCTCTCAGCCCAGACCCTGCACCCCCCCACCGACATCCCACTGATGCCTCGATGATCCCCTCGCCCAGACCCCAAGACTTAGGGGTCACCTCCAGACTGAGACCCTCCAAGAAGCTCAGCCATGACTGTGCTTATTCCCACCCTCCCCAGTTTGTCTCAGGGGACTTACATAGACCCCTGTGTTTGGGTGGGGGCTTGGGGGCTCAGCAGCAGTGGGTGGAACCTTCCCCTGGGTTCTTGAGGACTGACTATGCTGTCTCTCCTTATCCAGAGCAAAATATGCTGTCAGTGCTATCAAGAAGAAAGTCAACGACAAGAATCCCCATGTGGCGCTCTATGCACTGGAGGTAACGTCAGCACAGTCCTGGAGGGTTGAGTGGCACAGCCCACAGGCTTGGAGATCCACAGACACACAGCTTGGAGCAGTGTCCTGGCTCTAGCACAGAGGTCTCTCAGTTGATCAGCAGGCTGTGGGCTTAGCTGTTGAACTGTGTCTCAGAGACTGCAACTGGTGACTCTGTCCCTCGGGTCTGTCTCTGCACAGCAGAGGTGCAAAGGCCACTGAGCAGCTGAAGTGGGGTTGGCTCCAGAGCAGATTTCACTGGCTCTGACCTAATCCAGTGACTGGTTGCTGAAATGCTGTCCCTGTCTTGGTGTGCAGGGGCAATGACCTGTAAAGTCTGCTGGGACTCCCTGCGGGGCACAGAGAGGGGAGAAAGCAGCAGGTTGATACTGTCCTTTGTCCTTGCAGGTCATGGAGTCAGTGGTGAAAAACTGTGGCCAGACTGTCCATGATGAGGTGGCAAATAAGCAGACGATGGAGGAACTGAAGGAAATACTCAAGGTGAAGGTTCCTACTGTGCTGTTGGTTTTTAATAAGATGTTGTATGTCCTCCCTTTCATCCCCTGTCTGTAAGGAACAGTGCTGGTAGAGCACTCAGAGATCTGAGGAGGTTCAGGTTGGGATCTATGAGAATGCAGGATTTTGCTAAGCCTGCCAGAAGTTTGGGGCTCCAAGAATTGTCAGGGAGTCAGGCTGTGTGAGCTGAGCTCTCAGGGCTTGACAGTGCTCCTGTGCTTCTGCGGTGTTCCTGGGGCAGCCGGTCAGGTGAGTGTGCGATGACTCGGCTGGCTGATGACAGAGCTGGTCCTGCAGGCTGGCTGGGATGGGAACAGCCTTGCCAAGTTTCTTCAGGCTCCTCAAACACAGCACTGTCACCTTCCAGAGCTCAGGTGAATCAGCCTGTGCTGCTCTGCCCAGTTTGGCAGTGGTGGGTCCTGCGTATGAGACCAGCAGCTCTCATGAGGAGAACAAGGATGTGGGGCTGATGCTGCCCCGGGAGCAGCTGTGGAGTCTGTGGGTGGTTTCTCAGTGTCGTGACCACACTCATCTTACAGCCAGGCCCTGCTGCTCCGGAGGTGCTTTGTTGTTTGTGCTGGAGGGGGCAGTGGGGAGGATGAGGGAGCACGCAGTCCTTGTGTGCGCTGTCCTTATTGCAGCTCTCTGACAGCTCCCACCTTGCACAAGAGCTCCGCAGTCTCTCTTCGCCTGGATGGAATTTCTGGCCTCTCTCCTGGGGGGTTCACACCATCCTCTGGGTTTCAGGATCATCTTTGTGGATTACTTTTATCTTCTGCCTTCCTGTGCAGAGGCAAGTGGAGACGAGCGTCCGCAGTAAGATCCTCTACCTCATCCAGGCCTGGGCTCACGCCTTCCGCAACGAGCCCAAGTACAAGGTGGTGCAGGACACCTACCAGATAATGAAGGTGGAAGGTGAGGCTGCTGCGGGCAGAGGCGGGTGGGCAGTTGGCTGAGCGGCTCTGCAGGAGAAAGAATGGCTGTCAGAACCAGACAGATCTGGAACTTGCCACACTGAGCTTTTTTTGGTGTCCAGCACCTGCCAAACCTCTCAGAGGGGCTGAGTCCGTGGCCCAGAGTCAAGGGACCGCCTTGCTCCAGGCCTCCAGCCCAGCCTGGGGTTGGCAGTGAGACCTCGTCCCCATGAGGCCTCTCTGTGTGTAAGGATTGTCTTGTGTGGGTGAGAGTGGTCAGTGCCTGGCACTTTGTGGGAGGAAGATGGTGTCTGGGGCAGACACACTGAGCTGGCACATGTGGCTGTGACCTGTGGTGTGAGGCCCCAGGAGCCCTAGAGCACTGTAAGGATGCTGTTGCTTTTCCCACAGGCCACGTGTTCCCAGAGTTCAAAGAGAGCGATGCCATGTTTGCTGCTGAGAGGGTGAGTGCTGCTGATGGGGAGGGAGTTGCCACTGTGGGACAGACCGTGCTCTCCTGTCCCCTTCTCACTGAGTCTCCATTTCATGCGGATTAAAGACCCTGTGGGGCACATGCTGCTCAGCAGGAGCTCTGGGGGTGCTGCACAGCAGTGTAGCTACAACTGAGGGAGGAGAGGACTGACCAGGACAGGGAGTTAGCCTCCTATTAAGAGCACAGAAAAGACAAGGACCTCCTCCTGACACAGCTTTCTGTAACTCCAACAGGCTCCGGACTGGGTCGATGCTGAGGAGTGTCACAGATGCCGAGTGCAGTTTGGCGTTGTCACACGGAAGGTCAGTGCTGCTCCTGCCCCTCTGGATCTCTGGTCCTGCACAGCCCCCAGGGCTGGCAGTGCTCCCTGAGCCCGTGGGGAGGTGCCTGGGCTGGAGCCTACTTCAGGCAGGGAAATGTCTGTTGACTAATGATGAACAGACAGTTAGTACTTCTGGGTACCTCAATGACGTGTCGTGTCCTCCGCAGCATCACTGCAGGGCCTGTGGGCAGATCTTCTGCGGCAAGTGCTCCTCCAAGTATTCCACCATCCCCAAGTTTGGGATTGAGAAGGAAGTGAGAGTCTGTGAGCCCTGTTATGAGCATCTCAACAAGTGAGCACCCTGTGTGGAGTGTTTGTGTGCCTGCAGCAGCTGGGACTGTCCAGGGTGGAAGCAGGGTACCACTCTGCAGAGTGGAGCTGGGGTATCTGGGGCTCCAGGCTGCAGAGCTGGGGCTCTAGGGTGGGGGACAGAAGGAGTGTTCATTCTGTGCTGTTGCCTGTTTCTGACTGCAGGAAAGCTGAGGGTAAAGCTGCTGCCACCTCTGAACTGCCCCCCGAGTACCTGACCAGCCCCCTCTCACAACAGTCCCAGGTGAGTGGCTGCCCTGTAGGTGATCTGGTGATCCCAACCTGCCTGCCTGTGGATCCTTTGCTGACCACCTCCTCTTCTTTCTGCTCGCAGCTGCCTCCAAAACGTGATGAGACAGCTCTGCAAGAGGAGGAGGAGCTCCAGCTCGCCATTGCCTTATCTCAGTCAGAGGCTGAGGAGAAGGAGAGGATGGTTTGTGCCCTGCTTGGCATCTGGGGGCAGCTGTTGCTGTACATCCAGAGAGATGTGCTAGGCACCTCCCAGCTGGGCAGTCTTAGAGCTCCGGGCACACCCTGGTGTGAACAAGTCCCAGGGCCAGGGCCTGTGCAATGAGCTGTGCCCAAGCTGTGAGCCCTGGGGGACATGCTGGCCTGTGGGAACAGCTCACAGGCCAGGCTGCTTTGCTGGCTGTGCCTGGCCATGGCTGGGAGCCTCACCACCCAGTGTGCCCAGTCTGGTGCCATCTGGGTGGTTTACAGGAGCCTGGACATTCTGTTGTTTTGGCTTTGACTGTTGTTTTCTCCTTTGCAGAGGCAGAAAACAACCTACTCCATGTACCCGAAGGCTGAGCCCACACCCGTCACATCGTCAGCTCCCCCGGCCAGCACGCTTTACTCCTCACCTGTGGTACGTGGACCTTCCTGGGCCCTGGCTTGCCCTGCTGCATCAGGTTTAGTCCCTGTCCTAAGAGATAAGATCTTCCTTATTGAGTCCCTTCTTCTTTGGCAGCAGCACTGTGTTTGCAGCACAAAGGTCTGTTCTCAGCCAGCAGTCAGGTTCCTCCACTGCTTCCTGCAGCTGCAGCCTGTGTCTAGTGAAGGAGGTGCTGTCTCCTTCCAGTCTGTGGCCAGTGCTCAGCACTGGTGGCTTTGCACAGCCAGGCCCAAGCAGGATGTTGGTGAGTTCCTGGTTTCTCTGAACCTAGTTTCCATGTCTCTTTCAGAATTCCTCTGCTCCCTTGGCTGAGGACATTGACCCAGAGGTAAGGATCCAGGCCCTGTGGCACAGGCTGGCTGGGGGCGCTGCCTGCAGGGCTGATCTCCCCTCTTTTCCTGGCAGCTGGCTCGGTACCTAAACCGCAACTACTGGGAGAAGAAACAGGAGGAGGTTCGCAAGAGCCCCACGCCGTCAGCTCCTATGTCCCTCACAGAGCCGGCAGCTCAGCCCGGGGAAGCCCACCCTGCCCCACTTGGTGTCGTTGAGGTACGAGGGAGCCTGGATCTGTTTCTGGCAGCTTCCAAGGGGCGAGAAGGGCCCGAGCCCTTCACCCGGCCCTGGCGTGCAGCTCTGCAGGCTGACTGGCTGCCCTGTCCTTCCAGCAGCAGTACCAGAATGGTGAGTCAGAGGAGAACCACGAGCAGTTCCTGAAGGCACTACAGAACGCGGTCACCACGTTTGTCAACCGCATGAAGAGCAACCACATGCGGGGCCGCAGCATCACCAACGACTCCGCAGTGCTGTCCCTCTTCCAGTCCATCAACAACATGCACCCCCAGCTGCTGGAGCTGCTCAACCAGCTGGACGAGCGCAGACGTACGTGCAAGGCCAGGCCTTCCCCCTGGTTCTGGCTTGTGCTGGTTTTGCTGGGGAGTGGTCTGCCCCAGAGGGGTCCCTGAGGCCGTCTGTCCCCTCCCCAGTGTACTATGAGGGCCTGCAGGACAAACTGGCCCAGATCCGGGATGCACGTGGGGCTCTGAACGCGCTGCGGGAGGAGCATCGCGAGAAGCTGCGCCGCGCGGCTGAGGAGGCTGAGCGCCAGCGGCAGATCCAGCTGGCCCAGAAGCTGGAGATCATGAGGCAGAAGAAGCAGGTGAGGCAAGGAAGTGTTTCAGGGAACTGGGGCCAGTGCCTTGGGCCAGCTCAGGGCTGGTGGTGGAGACAGCTGCCCTGGCAGGAGAGGATGCTGTGGGGTCCTGGCATCCCGCCCTGTTCCTGCAGGAGTACCTGGAGATGCAGCGGCAGTTGGCCATCCAGCGGCTGCAGGAGCAGGAGAAGGAGCGGCAGCTGCGCCTGGAGCAGCAAAAGCAAACCATCCAGATGAGAGCCCAGATGCCAGCCTTCTCACTGCCCTACGCCCAGGTATGGCTGCTGGGCCACAGACCCTCCTGCCAGCTCCCTGGGGCCATGGTCCAAGTCTTGGCTTTTGTTCCCTCACAGCTGCAGGCCATGCCGGCAGCCAGCGGGGTCATCTACCAGCCCTCGGGCCCCACCAGCTTCCCTGGCACCTTCAGCCCAGCTGGCTCCGTGGAGGGCTCTCCCATGCACAGCGTGTACATGAACCAGGCAGCGCAGGGCGGCACGGGGCCCTACACTGCGATGCCCGTCTCGGGGACAGGTTTGTTGCCTGGCTGGTGCCATAGGGGTGCAAGGCTGAGTATGAGGTGGTTGCTTCAACCTCTGCCCTCTCTGCTGCAGATCCCAGCATGGTGAATGCCTACATGTATCCGCCGGGCGCTAGCAGCGGGCAGGCGGCTCAGCAGGGGCAGGCAGTGCCCACCACCACCCCCGCATACTCTTCCTACCAGCCCACTCCCACACAGGGCTACCAGGCAAGTGTGGCTGGCGAGAGCAAGGACTGCAGCAAGGGTTGGGGCGGTTTTCTCCACGTGGCGATCAGATATCTGAGCAGGAGGGAGAAAGGGCTGTTTGGGCCAGATCTCTGGAGCTGATGTTGTTTTTGCTGTGGTGGGTGGGCTGGGCCAGAGCCAGGTCTCTGCTCCCTGCAGTGCGGAGGGTCGCAGACACCCCAGTCCCAGCAGATCAGGGCAAGCAATGCTGGTCCTGGAGTGTGTGTGGAGAAGGGTCATTGCTGCCTACAGCCCCTCTCACCTGTCTGCCCTCCCCAGAGCGCAGCCTCACAGTCGCAGAGCATCCCAGCCATCTCCCAGGCCCCTCAGTCCAGTGCCATGGGCTACATGGGTGGCCAGTCAGTCTCCATGGGCTACCAGCCCTACGCCATGCAGGTGAGCCCTCTGCTGTGGAGACAAGGAGCAGGTGGTCTCCAGCCTGTGAGGCTGGCAAAAAGCAAAGCCTGGCTGAGGCTCTGGGTCCCCCAGCCCCCCTGACAAACCCTTTCACCCCACCAGGGCCTCATGTCGGCCCTGCCGGGCCAGGACGCAGCGCTGAGCAGCCTGCCCGGCCAGCAGCCGTACCTGCCCGGTCAGCAGCCCCTCTACCAGCAGGTGAGTGCTGCGGCCCCGCGGGGTTGGGGGCCGGGGCAGGGGGCGCTGGTAACGGAGCCGCCTGGTGTCTTGCAGATGGCTCCGGCCGGAGGGGCCCCTCCGCAGCAGCAGCCCCCGCCCGCCCCCGCCGCGGGGCAGCAGCCCCCGGGCAGCAGCGAGGCCCAGCTGATCTCCTTCGACTGACGGCGCGGGGCTCCCTCCATCCATACTGGCACTCGGACTCTCGTCTGACCTTGCTGCTCGTCCCGCCCTCAGCCCCCGCGTCCAGCCCCGCACAGGCGGGGGGCGCGAGGCCCCGTCCCCGCAGCACTCTCCGCAGCCCCTCGCCCCGGCACCGCCTCTCCGGCGACAGCTTCGCCCCGTCCCGACCCCGCGGCCTCGGCCGCTCTTCGCGGGGGCCACTGAGCGCGAACGGTGACAATAAACTGTTGGGAACGAGCCGCGGCCTGGTGGTTGCAGGGGGGCGGGGAGCGGCGCC
>VXBP01004897.1:0-70123 GCA_013400115.1 Rhinopomastus cyanomelas
TCTTGAGGCTGGCCAGGCTGGGCAAAGCAGAAGTGCCATCGGTCTCCCGGGAGGATTTTCCACCTGACGTGCGCCGGGTGCAGCGTGACAACCGGTCCTGGGGGTCATATTGCTCCTCGCACTCTGTCCTGGGATCGTACGAGAGCGGGAAGGTGCGTCGCTCCCAGGGCTGCACAGCCTAAAGGGAAGAGACACCAGGCTATGGAAAAACCCTCCAGAGAAGCTCTTCTGCTCCCGCTCCTCTCCACACGGGAATCTGGCTGCTGGCAGCAGCGGGCGGAGCAGGAGGCTCAACAGTGCGTTGCCAGACGCAGACTTCACGGTGCCCGGGACGTTTTGGCACGCACGGTGAGAACGCGGCAGCCTCCAGCCTAAGCCAACAGCTACCAAAGCACCTGATGCCCAGTGGCACCAGCTCTGCAGCTGTCCAGCCGGTGTTCACAGGGCATTTCCCACAAGCAGGTTTTTCCAGGCTGCGTCTCCGCAGCAAGAGGAGCGAACAGCAGTGGGAACAGCAGGTTTACCGTCACACCCCCATCACCGCAATGAGGCAGCAAGAGGCAGGGCTTGGACCTTCCCACCAGCCTCCAAGAACACAACTAGCACCAGAGGCCGTGGCTGGAGGCAGCACCCACCTGCTCATCAAAGCTGGCCTCGGGTGTGGAACAACGCGTGTCCTCGCTCGACAGGAGACGGAGGGAGTCCCGGGAGAGGGGCGTGAGGGGCGCTGAGAGCAGTTCAGGGCTGATGGGGCTGCGCGGTGAGTGGCTGTGGGACAGCTCTGAGTGGGAATGGCAGCTGCCCACGTCAGGGGATGCCGGCTGGGGTGTCGAGGGGTTCCCCAGCTGGGGGGTCGTCCGTCCGTCTGTCGATCTGTAAGACCTGAGACAGGAACAGAGTCAAGAGCCAGGTTTCAGCTCCAGCTGTGCTCCCACCTGTACAGGGGCCTGGGCAGGTCGCTGCCACCCTCTGCCACCCCCTTCCACCACCGCCTCCTCAGCAGCAGTTGTACAACAGGGATCTGGTGCCCACAGGGAGGGAATGCCACAGCTCAGAGGTGAAACCAGCTGTGTACAATCTCCAAGGTCTCTGCTCTCCTAAGGTGCCATGAGCGCTGCACAAACCACAACGAGAAGCCACTGTGTGAGATCAGACACTTCAAAGTTATTTTCTCCAAGTTGTTTCCACCATCCACGCATCTGTGTGACACCCCCCAGCACAAAAAAACCCAGATCTCTCCAGTTTGAGCACTGACACAGAGACCCAAAGACCTGCAGACTGCACAGAAACCCCAGCTGGAGTCCTAAGGGCAACTCCTGGAGATGAACCACAACAGCAAGGGGCAATCAAGGACCATCACAGATCCAATTCCAAAATCTACCTGGGCCGTGTTCATCAGAACATACAAACCCAGCCCCAACAGAAGGGCTCTACCTGCAGCAAGAACTAAGATGCCAAGCTGAGATGCCATTTAAAAGCTGCTACACCAAAAAAACCCACCAGTCTGTGACATCCACAAGGCAGGGAGACCACAAGAGGCTCTGCAAGTCTGCTGGAGCAGGTCACAAAGAAAACTGAGCTCTGTGGTAGCAGCCACAGAGGCTGCTTTAAAGAGCCACAACCTCAGGATAGGAACGTGAGGACTGAGCAAGGAGAGGCACAAGACACAATGAAAGCCAGCCTGAGCTCAGGCAGGTCACTCTCAGCACAAACACAGCAAGCCACTTCCCAGGTTGGGCTAAGGAACGTGGCCCGCTGGCCTGGAGCAGGGACATCTGCGCTCCCATCTCTCCCTGCTGGGGAGCTGCACTGGCAATACTAGCCCTAGATCTGGGGGAATCTCCATCCTTGGAAGCGTTCACACCACGGCCAGACAAATCCATGGCCCAGCTGGTCCTCTGCTGGCAAGAGCCCTGCAGGAGAATGGACTAGAGAGCTCTGGAAGTCCTGTCCCATCAGCATTCCTCAGCCTGAGGTAAGTTTGAAGCAGTCAAAGAATCCAAAGAGAGGGTGCAGGAGTTGGCTGTCTTTAACCAGTGTGTAACTTCACCCCCACCTAAGCAGGTGCTGCCCCACATCTCCAAGGGCTCCTCAAACTGCTCTTGCGGATGAGGAACATCCCCACGCTGGAATCACAGAATGGTTAGGTTGGAAAAGATCATCTAGTCCACCCTCCCAGTAGACCAGGTTGCTCAAAGGCCCATCCAGTCTGGTCTTGAACACTTCAGTGATGGAACGTGCACATCTTCTGGCAACCTGTTCCAGTGCCTCACCACCCTCACAGTGAGGACTGACTTGGTGATTTCCAATTTAAATCTGCCCTCTGCATAGTTTGAAGCCCTCCCCCTTGTCCTATGACTAAAGTCCCTTGTAAAAAGTCCCTCTTTGACTTTCCTGTAACCCCTTCAGAAGGGTCCCCACTGAGCCTTCTCTTGTCCAGGCCACACAGCCCCAACTCTCTGCCTGTTCTTGTAGGAGAGGGATTCCAGTCCTCTGAACATCTTCGTGGCCTTCTCTGGACACACTCTGACAGCACCATGTCCTTCTTGTGACTCAGTCTTCACAAGTGAATGCAGTACTCCAGGTGAGGTCTCCTCCCTTGACCTGCTGCCAACACTGCTTTTGCGGTAGCCCAGGAAGTGCAGGTGCAGAGCCTTGGAACTGGCCTTGTTGAACCTCCTGGGGTTGGTCTGAACACCCCTCTCAAACCTTATGGCTAACACATGGCTTATAATTTAACAGTCTCCGCAGCCTGCTCCCAAGAGCATCCCACGCTATCGTGGCAAAGAGGAACCAGCTACATCCCCCTCACAGCCCAGTGTGACTGGTGCAGCCCCACAGCTCTCAGGCCACTCCGAGGAGCTGTGCTGCTGGGCAAACCCTACCTGCTGCCCCGCCGCTGCGGGGGCACGCTCGTGCTCCAGAGCCACCGAGCCCGCTCCATCTCTTCACACTTGCCATGCCGAGCAGCAAAGGCCGAATCAGACAAGTCCTCGATCTGGAAACGGAAGGGCACAGGGCTTGGTCAGAGCTTTCCCACACAGACCTTTCCTTTTAAACACCCAGTTCCTCCAGCAGAGAAAGATGAGTAAATGTTGCTGTTGGGAGGGAGGTGGATGCTCTCTGTGAGTGTGAGAGCCTCGTGTCTCAGTCTGCAGAGCTTCAGGAGAGACTAAGAACTAAAAACCATAGCAAATCCACACGTCCCAGACTGAAAGATCCCCCAGAGAGGCTGAAGCAAACACCAAGTCATCAGTTCAGCTGAAGGAACAGCTACAGTTACACCACCATTCGTGATTTCTTCTTTAGGCTACTTCATGAAACTGCTGCCCAGAGAGGTGCCCTAGGGCAGTCAGACCTCAGACTCAGCCCACTCATACAACTCTGCCTCCTCACACCCTTCTTGAAAAGGAACCAGCACAGCCAGGCTGGCTTCTGCAAGGTACTGTGCCACGTGGTGACCAAACAGGGAGAGACTCGACACTCGCTGCTGAGTGCAGCTCCCTTCTGGTGTCCTCTGTGGAACCTGTTCGTTCAGCTGCCCCCAGTGCCATCTCACACTACCCAGGAATTAAAACCCCTCTTACCTCCTCGTTGTCTTCATCAGGAGTTGCTTTCAGAGCACTGATATCCACTTCACGCCAGCTGCAAGACACAGTGTGAGACAGTCAGGCAGGAGCACAGCGGCACGCGCCCTGCAAACGCTGTCCTTCAGGAAATTAAACACACAAACCTGCCCCCACGAGCGATACACTCAGACAAACAGCCACACTTGCCTACCAAAACCCCTCCTGGGCTACCAGGCAGGGGTTTCTCTGCTTTCCCTGTTAGCTTGCTCCACTTTGAGCCCATTTGCTGCAATGTAATGCTGGGGGACAGGCAAGAGAAGTCATTCCATGTAGGGAGGGTCAGGAATAGAGAGTGAGGCCTCCAGTGTCCTCCTGCTGTGGCCCTTCCCTTCTGCCTCCCCACCCAGCTCCTGGTGGTGGTCTAACACCTGTGACAAGGGCAAAGGAAGCAGAGCAGATGCTGCAGCATTTCCTTCTCTTCCTCTAGAAGAGCAACAGGCTCCCTCCCTGCCCCACTTGGACAAAGAAAAGATAAGTTGAGAAAGAGACCTGGAAAACCAGGAGGGAAAAGAAGGACATTGGGATGTTTGCATGAAGCAGCAGCAACAGTGCTCATCTTACCTGCAGTGCTAATACAAGAGCATCTCACTGAGACCCAACAGCCCACTTTCCTGCACTCTGATCGGGCAGAGATCACTGCCCAGGCATGGGAAAACTGCTCCTGGCCAAGGCAACCTACGGCAGGACTACTAGTCCCCCTACTAGGAGACAGTTCCTACACCTCCTCACCAGTGCAGGCAGCGACTGGGAGCAAAGTCCTAGGCCAAGGCTGAACTTCTGACCAAGTCAAAGCCTGGGAGTGACAGCTCAGAGGGAGCCAGGGTCTGAGGACATACCTGGGTGTGAGGATCTCTTTGTACTGCAGTTTCTCCACACGAGTCGTTGCAGCGACGGACATTGGGATGACAATGTTGTTAATATCAAATGAACTTTCACCTCTCCTCCTTCTTGGCTGTAACATGAGGACAAGCACCACGTAAGAAAGGATGGGTAGGTTTTGTCATGATAAAGTGATGGGAAAAGGCTTTAGCCTGATATGAGATGGACTTGGAGTAGTCTGACCTATGAAGACTCCAGATTCAACACCGTTATCCATCACAATGGAGTTAACTACCGATTGCTCCAAGTCCTCTTAGCAACCAAAAGTTCTTAGCCTGGACGGTAGGAACACGGACAAGGGCTCTGACAACGCTGCAGGCGCTGAAGCAAGGTGAGCACACGCTGCTGAGCCCGAACCACCATCTCCACACTGGCACTAGCTGCTGCACAGCCACGTGGGTGAGCAGCCTGATAAACTGACCCAGCAAGAAGTCTCCTGTACAATCCAGTTTCCTACTGCCACTGTAAAGAAGGTGGAGAGACCACCAGGAAAGAGGGAAGAACTATCCTGGTTGGAAACATCCCCCCAGCTCATGTCCATCCACGGGTCTGGACCCACCACGAGTGATACTGTGATCAGACAGGAACGTGAAGCAGCGCTGCAGTTCCTCTTGGGTTTTGACAGCTGTACAGCTCCATCTGCATCATGCTTTGGACTGGAATAGTTTTCTAAGACAGAAATAAGCTCCACATTTATCTATTTAAACCTGGTTGAGTACTGGGTGCTCTCCTACCATCTGTCTATCCAGAAAACCTCTCCAAAAACTGTGCCAGCAGCACTTATGATACACTTACATGAATCCTCATGGATCAGCCAGATAAGCCACAGGCATCATCTTCTGAACAAATTCATAGCTACGATATTTTGTCTCTCCGTTGATCCCTGGGGCTTTTAGTGTAAAAATAAGTGGGACCCTGTCACAGCCAAACCCCAGAACTCGTGGGCAGTTGGGTGGGTAACTACTGCCGTGGCAGCAAGGAAATGCCAATATGTCTTGCAGCCCAACAGCTGCAAGAGCAACCTAAGGAAGTGAACCTGAAGAGTCCCCCAAGAGCGTTGGTGCTACCCTACCCTGAGCTGTCGCCTTGTCTGAAACATCTCATACACTCTAGCTGAACCACTCCTGTTTCCTTTGGGCTCTTCAGACACCCTGTGCCACCACCGAGTTCTTTGCTGATGTCACAGCTGATGAAGCAAAAGCAAATTCTGCCGTGAAGGAACCAAGCTGGGACCCGTCGGGCCCAGAGCAACAAACTTGGAGCAGGGACAAGGGCTCATGAGACTGAGCTGGAAGTGGTGCTCCTAGCTCTACTACAGACTGATGTTTCTAAAGCACCCTGCTTTTACTGTGTAAGGGTTTGAGGGGACCTGCTATGTTATCCTTGGGCTACATCCAGCTCAGCCTGTGACACAAACTACCAACTGGAGCGTCCAGAGTGCAGCCAAATTCTTCTCTGGGACACTTAAGAGTTCATCAAAATTGTGTCCTTTAATCAAGGGCTTCTGTTTACATGGGTCAGGTGCTGGGAGGATGGATGAACATCTGGTGGAAGGAGCCAAATCATCCACCTGCTTCAGAGAGCAGTGGGACTTCTGGTGCTGCTCACCGACAGCTTCACAAAGGTCACAAATCCTCACACCTTTGTGTGAACATATCTCAGAAACAGTATGAATTAAGCAACCGCTGAAGCTCGTGTACAGGTGAAGGCTACGATCTCCACCACCGATTTGCCACTGGCCCAACCAGTGCTACGCAGGCCGTGAAGGGGAAAGCAACCTCTGTGTACACTAGGGTACCAGCAGCAGCACACTGCTGGTGCTAAGCTCTTCTACTCCCATACATGGAGCAAAGCCAGAGGACTACTGAGAACAGGAGCATTTACTTGCCATTACCGAGCTGAGAGTGAGACTGTTACACATCCAGGAACTTCAACAAACCTGAAATCAGCGTAAAAAGGAGAGCTGGCAACTCCACCACCAGCTGAATCAAAGGGTCCACAGACAGAGAAATATGAAGCCTAAACTGCCTGAACTGCCCCAAAGCTGCAACCCTATGATGGAGCTAAGCTCAGAGACCACTCCAGAAGGGCACCAGATACTCACGGCTGTGCTGGACGTGCCCTGCGAACTGGCAGGAGCAGAGCCTTCTGAGGAGGTGGACAGTTGCCGTGCTATAGGACTGTGAGGTGTCGGGGTCGCAGCTGCCGACAAGTAGCTTGGGCCACTGACATCCGTGTGGTGCTTCAACACTAGACAAGGAGGAGGGAGAAAATGAGAAACGCCATCAGCAACACAAAACCCCCTCAAAGGGCTGGTGGATAGAAAAGGACTGTGTGCACCAGAAACAGCCAGGGCTGAGGAGCACTCTGCATGAAAGAAAAGCACCTCCGCACGGTGGCTGCCAGCCTGAGAGGCCCTGGGAGAAGAAGCAGTTAGAGCACGTGAGGTGTTGCTGCGGCGGTGACAAGACCCAGAAGCAGTGCGTTCGCCCCTCTGGAGGCTGGATATGCAGCAAAGCCCAAGCTCTCCCCAGAGGGGCCGTGGGAGCCTACCTTCACTCCTCTCAGACGAGCAGTCTCGCAATCGCTTTTTGTCAGGGGCAGAAGGCTGGACAAGCGAGCGCTCTGGCGCTCTCTCGGCCTTGGACACGGCCGTAAAATCGTGTAAAGGTGGCCTGTGTGCCTTGTCTGGCTGGATTGTTTGATGTGAGCGCTCTGAGGAGGGGAACAGAGAAAGAGCTATGAAATGCCAGCTTCCACCTCTCTTTCTGTTGGCACGGGAGACTCAGGCAGAGCTTATCAGCTCCGTAAATCCAGACAGGTCAGGCTCACGCAGGGCGCTACAGAGATGAGCTCAGAGCAGAACTAACTCTGGGATGGCCTGTGGCAGCATGAGCACAGTCTCAGACCAGACAAGACAAGGCCCCTGTTGAACCAAGACCAGCCTGAACGTTGACATCTACACACACTTCTCCTTAAGCCATGGCCTGTGATACCATGGCCTCAGCCTCGAGAGCTTAACTGGAAGGGTTCTCATCCTGTCTCCTCCCTGCATGGCTGTTGAAGGCAATGCTTCTGCATATGGCAGAGGTGTGGAGGACACTTACTGGCTGCAGTGAAGAAGGAATTCACCAGCTTGTGGCGGTCCTTGCGAGCTGGGTCAGACAGGCTGCTGGTGGGCATGTGGGCTCTGTGTTTGAGCGAGAGCTTTTTGGGAGGTTTAACTTTCTCATAGGGTTTGTTCTGCCACTGAGATTTCAACATGCTCTGGAAGTGCAGGCTTGTTGGCACATCTGCAGGGGGACACAAAACACAACATTCAAATTAACGCCGTTACGCAACAGGACACTGGGAGGGAAGTCCTCTCCCAGTTCCCCAACAGCCCAGAAGCACTGACTGTAAAGTCAGGCTGGTCTAGCTGTGCCTGCCTTACGTTCTGGGAGGACCTGCAGTGCTAGGACCCAGTATTTCTAATCTGAAGCCATCTGAGAGAAGGACATTCCTACAGGATTCACAGGTGAAGCATCTGTCAGAAACTCCCTGTGTCTTTCCCCCTGAAGGTAACTCATTCACTGCTCAGTTCTGCTATCACAGATCTCACTTCCAAGAATCTCCACATCTCAGCACATCAAATCTACAGGGGAACAGGCTGGAAGAAATGAATTCAGCTTAAATCCTCAACTTCAGGTCAAACCAAAAGCCAACCAAGTACTGTATGATGTTAATCTACCTGATGTGACACCTCAATCTTCTAAGCAGAGTTGTGCAAACTGACCACATTTTAGAGGCTCCAAGAGCTGCTGCTCACTGGGAACTCCCTAGGCAGGGCCTGGGTCCTGCAGTCCCCCTCACAGGGAATTATCTCGGTAATCGATGCCTTCTGAGGCTGAAGTTCCTGTGCACACACACCCCACACTGATCCAGTCCCTGTCTAATCCTGCCACCTCACACTAAGCCTGAGAGCTGCTGTGAAACAGAGCAGACAGGACTTTTGCTCCAGCTGCATTTCTCCCAAGCCTCCCAGTGCTGTGCAGCCCCAACCTTACCACAGCACACCGATGAGACTATCCACCACACTTCTCATACAGACAGGCTAAGGTAGACTATAAAAACCCACTAACTGGAGTAGCAAACCATGCCAGCCTCAGAAGTCACAGAGAGAAGCCTGCCTTTCATACTTACAGCTTCAAACGTCAGTTTTCACTGCTAAATCCTACTGTGTACGTCTGCTCTAAGACCTGGCACTCCTCTGAGGGTTAACATCCTAGCTCAGAAAAAACTTTAAAAGCTTTTGGGTTAACAGAAGAACTACTGAGACATGAATTTATCTTCAGCTAACCCCTCAAGATCATTATACACCAGCATTTGGGGTTTCACATGCCACCCATCTGCCTTCCTCCCCCAGTAGAGACCAGCAGGACACAAAGCCAGGTGTACACACGCGCTGCCACAGCCAGGAAAGGCACTAAGTTAAGCATCACCAGTACAAACAGCCCTCCCTCCATCTCTCAAGCTCTCTTAAGGCTTTCACAGGGACTCTGGAGCAAGTCTGAGCAGAGCTGAACCTTCCCAGGTCCCGCGTAAGAACAAAGCTCCTTGCTCGGAGCCTGCTGAGGGCACAGGGGGGCAATCAGAAGCAGTTGTGGGATTTAGAAACTACAATGAGATCATCTCAGAGGGCAAGTGGCAGAGACTTGAGCCCTGTCATTAGCCTCAGTGGCTGATATCTGAAGCCCACCTCAATATCTACCCACCAATTCCAGCAACTGGAAAGCCTTGGCAGATCCAAGCAGGCAAATGGGATAGAGGCTGCCGGATGAGCACAGGCTGGAGCTGGCTGTGATGAACAGGAGGAACTTGATGCTTCAGAAGAAGCCACATTTCAATACCTGTCAAGTACCTCCACAGTTAAAGCTCTGGTTTAGCCCATCCATTTGCTAAGGGAGGGCTGTCACAGCGCAGTGGCATCTCTTCGGCCACCACCACAAGTCACAGAGAATAGAGAGGGGCCAAGACAGTCCTTTACGGACGCTGCCAGTGAGGTGAAGCACTCTGACTTTGGGAAAATGGCCTCAGCTCATTTGATCACTTTCTCCTGAAAAATCACCCCATCCCATCAGCGGAAGGAGAAAGTCAGAGGAAGGGGGCAAAAAAGGGCAAGACAAAAACCTGACAGCAGAAAACGCGTTATTTGCTGACTTGCCAGTGTCCCGCTGTCAGCAGTGGCTGCACTAGAGTCTCTGCAGCGGCAGTGACACTGTCCCTGCTCCTCGGTGGAGTGGTGCAGGCCTCCCGGGGACCGGCAGATGGCAACCAGAGCCCCAGCGCTGAGCCTTCCCACCAAGGTTATTACATCATCTGAAAATTCCCAGCGAGGAATCAGAGGAACCAGAAAAAAAAGCCAACCACAAAAAACCATCCAAGCGGAAGGGGATGAAGCGCTCGCAAAGCACAAATGCAGCGGGTTGAAAAGCCACGATGCCTGCCAGAAGAATAAAGGACCTTTTTCCTCCCGCAGCACCTGACAATTCTGCCCCTGGCAACTTGCACCAGAGATGCCCAGCAGCAGCTGGCACCCAGCGACCAGTGCAAAGTGAAAGTTGGCACATGCTCACAGCTCGGAGGGTAGGCTCCATCCAACAACCTCACATGTTCCTCCACAACAGCTTCACTGAAGTCTCTGGCCACCAACCCAGCCATCTGGCTTTCAAGGTGAGCGCAAATCTTAAGAGGGAGCAGCGACAGCAACCTGGGACAGAGCTCACAGGCAGCAAGACACCTCCGTGCTGACTAACACCAGGCAGAGCAATTTCCCTCCCCAAACACGCTCCCTGGCTTTATGTTTGTACAGAAAACATCCTCGCTGCCAAAATCTACCCCAGCCCAAGAACACTGAGCGTTAGCAAATCATTAGTCGGGCGTGGGGAGTAAGTACTTCTCTACAGGGGTTTTAAACTTCACAGAGGTTTCGTCCTCAAAATCAAATTCTAAATCTTCTGCAGCCAGAAGGGTTCTTTTACCACACAGGCTGGGGTGAGCCATGCTACAGCAGGACCGCCGCTCCTCTCTGCCACGAGCCGCGGGATCCCCTGCGCCTGCCGCTCCTGCCTGCCACGAGCTACTGGACTGCCTGTGGCTGCTACTTTGCTCCCCCACCTCCTTCTGAGCCCCTGAATCATCTGCTTCGGCTGAGGCGCCAGGAGCTGCCTGCATTTGCCTTGTCAGGGTTTTTGGGGGGAGGCACCTGGGTATAGAGGGCTTGTCACGGAGGCAGGGGCGGGGGGGGGTTGCTCTCCATCTTGGGGTGGCTTTGCCTCAGTTCTGTTTGCACTGATATTCAGCACCCTGTGCTATGAAGTTTATTTCTTCCACTGGCACCCAGGTGCTTTCAGCTTATTTGTCCCTCTTCTCTCTGGAGGAAACAGTGAGCCAGGAGAACTGATTCAGGGGGAGGGAAACCCCTAACCCAGAGCCTCTGCCCCAGACTTGTTCCAAACCGGGACACACTGCGCACAGAGGATCCCGAGTGCTGTGAGATCAGGAAATAAAGGAGTTTGGTGCGTTGGGTTCCTTTAACATTCCTCAGCAGAGATGTGTCTGTGGGGGGGTGGGGTTTAGTTTCTAAAAATAGCACCAATTTACTATTTCAGACCGTTTTCAATATCATGTCTGGGCAAGACGACCAATTAACTGCTCCCAGACACTTCACGCGTTTCCTACCGTCACATCAAGCTTGTGCAAAGCTGGAACTGAAACGCAAACACACACATTAGCCCCATGTACTCATCAAGGACTTAACCTTGACCATGCACTTCACATCCTCCTGAGAAGCAGGGACACACACGCTGTACTGCCTGGCTCTCTCAATGAGTGTGGGCCTGCATTTTGTGATCAGAGGAGAAAGGCAACAGGTAGACCCAAATGTCTTGTAAGCCAATAGTTATTGTATTTAACTGGGCAGCTTAGGAAGCAAAAGACTCTGGAAACTACTTCTTTTCCCCTGGGAAAAGCCCCTACACATGAAGTCCGTGAATACCCCACAGTCAGAGGTGGTTAGTTATTCCTCTTAATGATGATTAACCCTGACAGAGGGAAACCAGTGCACCCACAGGAACATCCCTTCTTGCTGTACCTTCTGAACCATAGAAAAATCATTAACAATTCCTTACAAGGTCAAAAAGGCTTCCTGTGACTTGCACCAATCCACAGATCATTTTACACAGAGGCATAAACTCTGTGGAAGCAAGTATTTCTCAAACCACCCACACAGCAGCTGGGGGCCCAGGTCCCAGTACAGACTCCCAGGCACTGCCTGGATTCCACACCCTGAGTGAGGCTCCCAGTTCCCATAACACATATTCACACCAGAGTAGACTTGAGGTATAAGGATTTCCCAGGCCCTTCCACTCCAGTAAACGCTAAAACTACCTGCAGAGGAACAAGCTTGGTCACACCCAAGCAGACCTGCAACTCCTCCAGGAGCCCAGGATGGAGAAGCAGCTCAGAGCACCTCAAGCACCCCTGGTTACCCACCTCAGGACCCAATTTTGCAACATCAAAGGCAGCTGCATGGGTGGCTGTTCTTACCATCTGGGAACGACAGGACAGGATGAATACACGAGTCCAGCTGGGAGAGACGCTCCAGCAAAGGTGCATCATACTGGATTTCCAGAGTCGTCGAGCTTCGAGTGCCGCACAGAGCACACGAAGGGTTCACATCACAGCTACAGCGCGCTAGGCTGTTACGATGGACCTGGACAGGGCACAGAGAATTGCATCAACATATCTAAGGGCTCTCTCCACAAATTCCCCTTTGACAGCTCATTAAAAACATCCTAAAGGCTGATTGGGTTCTTCTGAGGAGTTTTTTTTTTACATACCTTGTATAAAACCTACTCCTTTAGTCTTGACTCATAGAAGGATGCTTTCACTTTGCACGAACACAATTGAGAATCTACTAAATTTGACCAGAAGTGTTTAAACTCATCTAGGCTGAAACTTCATTTATAAAAACCACAAAGCAGCACAATTCAGATGTCAGAGAGGAATTCTGAGTTCAAGTGGGTCTGAGAGACATTACTATATTGCAAGAGCTGACACTTCCAGGGACATCTTTACAGAGTGAAAGAGGAAGGTTTCAACCTTGTTTCCTAAACCAGGACAGACTTCCAATTCACAGATGTACAGACTTTATACAGACTTCATTCATAGGGGACCACTGTAGGCAGAGGCAGAAGTGGATGTCAATTCTTTACAGAGCAGTAACTGATGGTTCCCTATCCAAATGGAAGCTGAATCCACCTGGATCCTGCAGTCTAGTATTATCCCAATCATTTCCATTCATGACTTGCCTTAGCAAATAAGACTAAACCTGGGAAGGGCTGTGAGTACTCTGAAGGAATGAGCGAGCTGGAAACTATCTAAAATAAATACCTTTTCATTTACTCGGGGCAAATGCAACAAGCAGATGGTTCAGTGACCAGTGAAGAGGAAGAGGTGAATGAGCAGCAGTTCTGCCCAGAGGTTCTGGTGGTTGTTACGGATCATAAAATGAGCATGAATCAGCAGTGTCATGCCATTACTGACAATTAACACCCCAAAGGGCTTTACAAATAGTATGGATGTGCAAGACACACAAGGCAACCCCACCACTCTGCTTGGCACTGCTCGGGTACGAGCTGGAGGGCTGCACCCAGTACTGGGCACGTACTTCACGAAACACGTGCAGCGAACAGAGAGGAAAATGCCAAAAAGGCAAAAGATCGACACAGAAAGTCCTATGTGGAGAAAGTCCTGTGCTGTGTTTAGAGGTGACCACATTCAGAACTATCATCACCAACTTCCACTCTTTGGGGAGAGCTTCTGCAGTGACCAGGGGAGCTGGCTAGTGTACAGCAGGACTTGACTACTGGTAACTAAACGGCGGCCAAGGCAGCTCAGACTGGAGAGTTTGGTTTGGTTGGTTTTGCTGTCAGAAAACGAAGACTCAAACAGTTTGCCTAAGGAGACTTAGACAAACATGCTTTAGGGGCGAAAGCACGTCTGCTCTGGGGCACTGGGATGCTGTAGGTGACTGCATGAGGTCCCTTCCTGTCCTGCTGCACAAGACCAGTCCTGTTTCCAGCCTACAGACTCACTCAACCTTTAAGCTGATTTTCACAGAATCATAGAACATTTTTGGTTGGAAGACATCTCCAAGATCATCTAGTCCAACCTGGACACAGGCACCGCAAGCTCACCACTACATCATGTTCCTAAGCACCAGGTCCACACACTGTTTAAACACCTCCAGGGATGGTGACTCTACCACTTCCCTGGGCAGGCAATTCAAATGTTTGATAACTCTTTCAATAAAAACTGCTTCATAATATGCAGCCTAAACCTCCCCCTGGCACAGACTGCATCCATTTCCTCTTGTCCTGTCACAAGCCAACACGGAGAAGAGACTCTCCCTCTCCTCATTCCATCCCCCTTTCAGGTAGTTGTGGAGAGTGATAATGTCTCCCCTCAGCCTCCTCTTCTCCAGACTACACAATCCCAGTTTCCCCAGCCTCTCCTCACAGGACTTGTGCTCTAGGCCCCTCACCAGCCTCGTTGCTGTTCTTTGGACACACTCCAGAACTTCAATGTCCTTCTCTTATGGTGAGGGGCCCAGAACTAAACACCATATTAGAAGTGTGGCCTCACCAGCGTCAAGTTCAGGGGGATGATCACCTCCTTATCCCTGCTGACCACGGTGTTTCTAACACAAGCCAGGACACTGCTGCCTTCTTGGACACCTGTGCACACTGCTGACTCATACTCAGTCGACCACTGACCATCTTTCCCAACTTGCAGCTTTCTAACCACACATCCCCAGTCTGCAGATTACCATGGGGCTGTTACGACCCAAGTGCAGAACCTGGCACTTGGCCTCGCTGTACCTTGGCCCACTGATCTAACTTGCCCAGATCTGCTGTAAAGCTTCCTTACCCTCTAGCAGACTGACACACACACACACACAGAGCTTGATGTCATCTGCAAATTTACTGACGGTGCACTCAATCCCATCATGCAGGTCACTAATAAAGATGTTACAGAGATCAGACCTCAGCACTGAAACCTGGCACCACTGGTGATCACACAGTAGCCAGATTTACGTCTGTTCTCGACCACTCTTTGGCCCTACAATTCAGCATGTTTTTAACCAGTGCAGAGTGTGTCAATCCCAGCCTTGTGCCGTAAGTTTCTGAAGCAGAATGCTGCAGGACACAGTATCAAAGGCAGACAATGTCCACAGCGCTTCCTTCATCCACTAGACAGGTCACCTTGTTGTAGAAGGAGATCAGGTTAATCAGGCAAGACCTACCTTTCATAAACCCACACTAACTGGGCCTGATCCCTTGGTTGTCCTATCTGTGCCCTGTGATGGCCCTCAAGATGACCTGCTCCATAACCTTTCCTCGCACTGAGGACAAACTGACAGGTCTGTAGTTCTCAGCATTATCTTTTTGGCCCTTCTTGTAGATGGGCGACACCATTTGCTAGTTTCCAGTCAACTGCTCCCGGGTTAGCCAGCACTGTTGAAAAATAATGGAGAGTGGCTTGGCAAGCTCTTCCTCCACCTCCTTTAGTACCCTTGGGTGGATCCCATCTGGTCCCATATACTTGTGCACACCTATGTGGCACAACAGGTCACTGATCATTTCCTCCTGCACTATGTGGGCTGCATTCTGCTCCCCATCTCTGTCTTCCAATTCAGAGAGCTGGACCCTCAGGGAGCAACTAGCACTGCTGATAAAAATTGAGGTAAAACAGGCACTCTGCAACTCAGTCTCTTGCTTGTCCTTGGTCATGAGGTTCCCTTCTGCATCCAGCAGAGGGTAGAGAGTCTCCTTAGTTCTTCTTTTACTGTTAATGTATTTATAGACACACTTTTTATTATCTTTAATGATGCTGGCCAGACTAAGTTCTAGTCGAGCTTTTGCCTTTCTCATTTTCTCCCCACATTCTCTTGCAACAACCTTATACTCTGAGTTGCCTGACCTCTGTCCATAGCCAGTCAGATTTCCTTTTCTTCCTGAGTTCAACCCAAAGTTCTCTGTTCAGCCAGGCCGGTCTTCTACCACACTGGCTCATTTTACAGTACACAGGGTCAGCTAGTTCCTGTGCCTTGAAGACTTCCCTCTTAAGGAATGTCCACCGTTCCTTGACAGCCTTGTTTCTTGAGGACTATCTCCTTGACCAATCTCCTCAACTGGTCAAACTTTGCCCTCTGGAAGTTCAAGGAGGTAGCTGTACTGACCCCTCCTCTTTACTTCCCTTAGAACTGAAAAATCCAGCATCTCATGGTCACTTTGCCCAAGACGGCCACCAAGCTTGACATCTTCCACTAGTCTTTATCTGTTCACAAACAGCAGGTTTAATAGAGAGCTTTCCCTAGCTGGCTCAGTCACCATTTTTGTTAGGAAGTTATTATCAACACACTCCAGGAACCTCTGGGACTATTCCCTCTTGGCTGTTTTGTATTTCCAGTAGACGTTCAGGAGGCTGAAATCCCCCACAAGAACAAGGGCAAGCAATTGCAAGATTTCACCCAGCTGCCTGCAGAATGTTTTGTCTGCCTCTCTATCCTGATTGGGAGGTCTGTAACAGAATTCCACCCCAACACCAGCCCCGCTGGCCTTCCCCTACAGGACACCTCCTAATGTAAAAATCCCAAGTGATGCTGTATTCAGAGTTTGTAGAACAGCAGGCACACTCCTGTAGGAGTTCTCTGTTCAATCACTCGCCTCTCCCGGCTCTAATTTCTCATGGCAGCAATCTGCAACCACTCTGTGCTAAATGGGAGAGTCTGGTCAGCTGAAGATGGTACCTCTGCACCATGACCTAGTTATCGCTTAGCTTTCTCGCGAGTAATTGCAGAAGTCCACAGAAATCCTCTGCTTTCGGGCACATCTTCCATCCTTTGGAACTGCTCTTCTGAATTGTCTCCCATTATTTTGACAATATGGTGAAAAACTAACACAGGATTAACAGACACTTCTTCAGACATCAAGTGCACAAGTCAGCATCACCTATGAGATAGTTCATAAACTTCCAAATCACTGAAGATCTTGCAAGTAGAGCTCTAGCAGAAACACCCCACATAAAATTGCCAGGAGTGAGTGATTAGTTAAAGCTAAAATCTGCTGAGTGAGAATCTATTCTGCTCAGGACAATGCTGCTTTCTGAGCTTTAGCACCCACCAAGTTTGACTTGAAACACTTTGACTCAAAGGTAAGTGTATTCTTGCCACCTATGGTTCTGCAATCATGAGAACTACGAGCACAAACATTTCTAACTATCCTCCTATTTGACAATTTAAAGAATTCCTAAGAGAAATTAAAATAAATGAAGCCCAGCTTTTCCTCATATAGGGAATAAACTATTTCCACTGAAGTGAATTCTGCAGAATTCACATGCCAAGAAAGACTATTTTTTTAGAGGAGTATAAAACAAATTATTTTTTAAAAGCCCCAAACGCAAGAACAGAGCCAGGGCATCCAGGGATTTCTAAACTTACACAGTGGAAGTGAACATGATCATCTTGACAGCCTTTTACAAGACAACCCCTGGTCAGACAAAAGGAGTCTTTGTCTAAGCAGGAGCAGTGAGTTCCTGGGCCCACGTTAATTCCTGCGCTTAGAGTTAACGTTTCCTGATACTTGACTTCTCAGAGCTACGCTCAGACCGACCAGCCTAAAGTCCATCTCAGGCTGGTTGATGCTGGAAAAGAAAACTCCTATCAGAGATTCAGCATCTCCCCTCTCCCGTGAGAGTTGACAAAAGCTATCAACAAATTCAAAGCTCTCCTTCATTTTTTCTTTCCCTCTCCAACAGCCTTTGAAAGCCTCACTACCCTCCTGTTACTATTTTTCCCTTCTTAATATCCACAAATGTTCTCAAATGTGGAGACTTCTTTGTGGAAAGAGGTGCACACCAACACATCAGTACCTCACCGGGCTCTTTTGTGTGCCATTGTAGCTACACACTGCAGAGAAGTCAAACAGCACTGACCTTTTTGGAAAGGGGCATAATGCTGCTGGGTCGAACGAGCCGTCGCTTCTTACAGCTCAGTACTGGGCGAGTGCGAGCTGCTACACATGTTCCATCCAAAGACGAAGAAACCATGTTCAGTCGTTGCTTCTTATGCAAGAGTTCCTCAGCTTCATGGCCATCTCCCTGAGCATGTTCTGCCAGGCCAGGCTGAAGACTGAGCAAGAATACAAAACAAAACACAGTTACGCAGACCATCCCACATTTCCCAGCAGTACCAGTCAGGGTCATGTGCAAACACTGTGGACTCGCCAGGTTGCAGCTCTTACTAAGTCAACTCTAACTTTAGCTTTTACTTTGGTCATTTTCCACCCAAACTCTCCCACCCATGGATCTTTGACAAAATGCTTTCTGAAGCTCTGAACAAAAACCAGCATTTAAAGCTGGACACAGACCAAGAACAAAAGCCACTCCAGACCTGAACATCTTTAGTCCTAGAATTTAGATTCCCCTGGAACTACAGTTCAGGGCATCTTAAGACAACAAAGTCTCACGAGTCTAAATGCCAGAGAGCGCAAGACAGAGAACACGTAATTTTCTAGGACAAATATTTAACCTCAATGTAAACTTGACTCTGATAAGTATTTGAGAGCTATGCCTCTAACAGCTCCCAGCAGTCATAGCAGAAAGGTGCAGCGTTAACATTAACCTTTCTGGTTTACATCCCAAGCCCTTTCCTGCCCACACACACAGTAACCCTGCCTCACGCCATGCCACCTACTAGATACCAACACAGCAGCTGTAGCATCTATGAAACCTTTTCATGTATATTTTACATGTGTTTCGTTTCTAAAAATGCAAAACATGAAAGCTGTGTGGCTCAAGACTCTGCAGTTCAAAGGCTACAGGCATACAAGGGGCTCTGTTACAGCCTGTAGTGTGTCAGCTGTAGTAGTGAGTTGGTTGATTGGTGCTTTCCATGCTCGCTCATGCTGCACGAGTGCAGAGCCCTTTCTCCTCCAGCTCCTGAGCAAGAGCAATGGTGCTGGCAATGCCTCTCTAAGAACTTGGCAGCACTAGAAGCTCAAGGGTTTCCAACCCTGAAATCATCTCGTATCAGACGAGAACTTCTTTCATTTCTTTTTTATATACTCACTCAGGGGCTTGTCTCAACAAAACCAGCCTAGAAAAACAGAATCCAGCAGGTCTTACACTCCACATCAGCAGCACTTGGGACACCTCAGTACCCACAGAAAAGTGAGGCAGTGTTTACAGATACTTCTATGAAATAACTGCAAGCAGGCTGCTAGTACCTTTGAATTACATGATTTGCAAGCAAAATACCCATAAAGAAACAGTTTTGAACATGCTCACTGTACAGCTGCCTGCAGGGCTTTTGTGTGTAAACACAGCTCAGGTTACTTCCATTTGCAGAAAAACAATGGAGGAGAAAATCTCAAGTCTCCTCCAGAATGTTTCCAAGCATGATCTACTATCATCCTTTCATTCAAAAAGAGTCCATTGATACCCTTACTAACCCAGTTACTACCAAACAGCATGTTACTGGTTGGTTTCTGATGGGATTCTGTAGGACCACAAAAATGAAACTCTTCCCACAGCATGCAGCTTACGTGTTAATAACTCCATTGACGGGTCTTGGTGCTCCACAGGGCTTGGCAGGATGGCATTCAGGAGTATTTGCAATAGAAATACCCAAGTTCTCTAGTGGCTGAGATCCAGAAACACTCTAAGGAAGGATGAGAAAGATAAATTAATTTTAAAAGGCTTCTTAAATCATCACAGCTTTCCTATCTGCAGTTTCTAGTTGGGGATTCTGCACTGTAACCACAGCCTTCCACAGAAGATTTTAAAACCAAGTAGTGACTTTGAACCCTTCAACTACATAAACAGGAGACTGGCAGTAAGAAGACTTCTTAGGGAGCAGCTCTGGCAAGAGGCACCCACTAAGAAGCATGTGGCTCAGTGAAGTCTTTAAGGAGATTTCAGCATTTTGTCTCAATGGTGCAAACAAGTTCCACCACCCATAAACCTCGCAAGTGTCTTCTCAAGTTTGATGTGCTCTAAACCACACAGCTGTGAGATGCTGGCTAAGCACTTTGGGGCAAAGTGAGAGGAGAGGCAAACAGACCTGCAGAACTGAATTTGTGCTCTAAGTCAACACCTGCATAAACACAGCCCAAACTGCACTTAAAAGTATTAAAAGTAAATGAGTCGGCGCGCAGGTTGTAGGGTTTGGGCACAAGCTAAAAATGCCTGATAAGCACAACACTGGAAACTCCTTTTTTGGCTGAGGAAAGTTAGTAAAATCTAAGGCAAAGACACAGAGCTCCCCAGCCCCTCCTGTCTTAGGTCTGAAATGCAAACCCGTGGCTCAGCGGTGAGCAGCAGTTACTATCTGGCTGCTGCACATCTCCCACTGCCCTCACCGGGGATGGGAACTGTCACCACAGCTTCTCAGGACACACTCTGTCCCTCCTGACCTGCACATGAGTGGGGTCCAGCATGTCCCACATGTTCCCCAAACAGACAGGTTCAGACCTTCACCTATTAATAGATATAAACCCCTAACACAGGGACAAGCCTTTCCAAGACATTCCATCCACATCTTTTCACATTTGCTATTAAAAATTTGAAGTGTATGGCCCTCTCCAGACAAGTGATGAACCAATACCAACAGCCCAGTTATTTCTTCATGGCTCCATGCTATTTCTATCTTCAGAAAATTGAGTATTTAATCACATCCTGAGCTTCCAGTTCCCAACAGACACTCCCAGGGCAACTGTGCAAAGCCTTTCCCTCCACAGCTGATAGGATTAGTTCCTCCTAGAGATTATCAGCTACATCCAACACACCAAACCTGACGAGGGAGGTACCCACAAGTGGATGAGAGCCAGAGGAGTTAGGGGTGAGGCAGAATGGATTTCTCCCCTTACTCCACATTGCAGATCTTACTCTTGCTAGTGTAGGGGGAAAAAAAAGCCCAATTCTGAACAGCCCAAAGAGAGCTAAAATGATAAGAACCTCTCCAGGGGAGGCCCAAGAGATATCCTTCCAGCAAGTGTCCTAATGCAACAGGAATGGTCTCTAGGCTAATCCCTGGCTGAGAGTATATCCAACACAACACTCCACCCTTATGAATACTTCTAATTTAAGCATTAAGACTCCAGCAGCAGAGTGTAGAGGCCAGGTGCCCCAAGGCAGCGTTTCTGAAGCCTGACACCTGTGGCACTGCTGCAGAGAAGCCATGTAGAAGCAGAATAAAAAGTACTTTTCAGGAGGAGTAACCCTCTAAGAGGGCAAGTGCTGCTACAGAAGTAGAAACAAGAAAGTGCAAAGCAGGAACCTGCAGCTGGCTCAACACCAAAAACACTCTTCACTGCTCTATTTTTTGTGGCCTTGTTACCTCCAAGACCTGCAAGAGACGTGAGATCTCCACCACACAAGCACACTCAGTAATACAAGTCTCTGTCAGCAGAGCTCAGACCCCAGTGAAAGGGATGAGAAAAAGAACAACACAAGAAACAAATAAACACATCACCGGTGAGACGGCTGCAAGCAGCTAAACCAGGCACACTGTCCAAGTCAGTGTTTTCCTTTCCTCATGTCAAAAACCTATTGACATTTTCTATCCTAAACATAGAAAGACGATGTCTAAGCCAACGGAAAAAGGACAATGTGATAATTTTATAGGTATCTGGAAAACGTCCTTAGTATGTAAGGACACACAATGTCCCACACAGTGAGGTGGGACACAGCCCTTTCATCTGCAGGCTGAAAACATTTTCACATCAAACAAACACCCTGATTTCAGCAGATAAGGAAGAAAATATTCTTCCTGTGACTTATACATTTGATCATTTACCTGCATTATCAGCCTGCCATTTGCAGTTTAACTCCCAAGTAATAGCCAATTCATCAGTGCCTGCATATGCTATTCCTGAAGTGAATTTGTACTGCTGCCACTGCACTCGTTTGTTCCTTCTTCAAGCACTTTTTGGGTTAATCATGAAATGTGGGGGGTGGAGGACACACAACAGACTGACATGGCTGCTCAGAACCAGACACTGCGTAATGCCTGTGATTCAACCACGCTCTGTGGCAGCCCTGTCACCCTCCCCTGGCTCCTCTAGCGTGACTCTGTTTGCATCTGAAGCTTCAGCTACTACCAAGAGCAAAATCTGTTTGTTGTACCCAATGACACAGCAGAGGTTTGGGCACTGCTAGTCTTCTAATGAGACAAATTCCACACACACATCTGAAAGCCAGTGTCAAGCGAGGAGATGTTTTATTACAATCACCTGTAATAACCCCTCTGCACTCTGGTGTTAATAAAACATTTTACAGCATTTCTTAGTATCATTCAGTATCAGGAAGACGCTGGCAAACTCGTGCCAGTGACAGAAGAAACACTCCAAGCACAATTTTACCGTCACTTTCAGTTTTTCCATCTGTATCCACTATACTGAGTCTATGAAATTTAACCACCCCCAATGCAGCAAAGCTCTGTTGCTCCCCAAACACAGCAGCAGAATGGAGAAGCAGGACCTCTGCATCCCAGGAGCAGTACTTTGAGCCATGCAGGGGCCACTCTCTTCTTTTAGCACTACACCACAACTTCAAAATCCTCCATTTTAATAAGTCGATGTGTCCCACAGGATCAAAAGTAATCACAGCCAGGCTGAACAGTACGATCAAGCCTTTAGTCTGTGCCCTACATTTCTGCGTTAAATAATAAATACCTGGCATTCCGCATAGTTTCCAGGGCATCTCACTGAAATCATCAGTTCCCTTTCCAAGGGGTAACACTCAGACAGATATTAATAGTCACATCCTTAGAAGCCTTCACTAATTGTGCTCTCAGTCTGAGGTACATTGTTGCTGGAGGGAAAGGATTAGTCAGGATTTTGAAGCTTCACAGAATGTTAATGTGTGCTACAAAGGCACCCTGAGGAAGCTGCTCCAAAAGGTGTTTAAACCTCATTATTTATCCACCTCAAAATAATGGGATGGGGACGAGCTACATGGACCCAGAGCTCAGCTGCCCCCCACCATGAAGTTCCGCAGAGTGACATGTCTGCCCAAGGCCAGTCCCACTACAGACACAAGGTTAGAGCATCTCTCTCCACGGTGGCTTCAAGGATGAACCTTCCCTACCCAAAATTAATGAGTGTGAACTATCTGGACCCAGTCACTTCTGCTGCTGGCACTTACCATTCGGTCAGCCCCAGGCTCCAGCTTAACTTCCGTGCTAACAGGATGAGACACACCATCTACTGCAGGATCAGGGAGTGATGCTTCCCCAAGAACTATCAGCCCCTGGAAGAGAGGGAAGGGAACAGGAATTAACTGTAGCTCCTTTGGTCTCAACTAGAAAACTGCTCAAACACTGTCTCTCAGAACCTACCCTCACTGCACACCAACGCTTGCATTTCCAGCGCAGTTTTCTGATGTGATGTCAAACCAAATCCCTCGCTGCCTGGATTTTCCCAACATCGCAGCTGAACTTGGAAGGACAGTAGCTGAAGCCAGACCACAAGCCTTCAACCCATTAACAGCAGGCAGTTAGCTCCCTCTTGGGCAAAACTGCTTAATCGCTGCTGCTGCTGTCGCGCTGCCCAGCCCCTCCCCTCCTCCCACAAGCGAGGAGGTTCAGTGAGCCACACACGGGGAACCCCGAGGAGAAAAGAGACGGGTTTGCAGCAGCATGAAGCAGCTGCATTCAGAGCACAGAGTGCAACTTGCCACCACGGACAAGTGAGCAATGCTGAGCGGGTGCATCGTACACACCAACTTGTTACTCTGAGCAGCACTTTTTCCTCAAAGTGATAGTTACAAAATTCAATCCAGAAAGAAAACCTCCAATAAACAAACCATTGCTAGGAATCTTGTGGGACAAAGCACTGTTCTATCAGCCTTAGCATACGTCGTCCTATTTACGTTTCACTCTAAAGGCAGGAACTCGTTCTCAATTACACAGAGCAAAATAACATCATTCTAATAATGCACATCCTGAGCTGCATGGTAATGAAACAAGCTGAAATGTGCAAAGGATTAGTGTTTGTGGAACCTTCAGGCCATGAACGCAGTCCAGGACAAGGACAAGCCAGAACAAATTCACATGTGGTCCGACAAGGAGCTGTGAGGGGTTGCTCGGATGAAGAACAGGAGGTTCAGTCATCTGAGAAAAATTCTGGAGGTTGTACAATGTGTCACAAGAAAATGAGCCTGGAGGGGAATCTGGACATGTTCTCTGGAGAGAGCTACAAGTCTTCCCTCAGAGTTCCCGAAGTCAAATCTGATGCAAGCACACAGCAACAGAAGTTGCTCACATGGCTGATGTCACACCTTGATCAGTGGTTTTCCAGAAACATAGTAGTGGCCCATNAAGCAACAGAAGTTGCTCATATGGCTGATGTCACACCTTGACATAGCCTCCTGTATAACAGATCAGTGGTTTTCCAGAAACATAGTAGTGGCCCATAGTTCAAAGACACTTTATTTTAAAACAGTTCATCAACTCAATACAACTCTACGTGACCTCTGAGCAGCAATGAGGGAGTACCCAGCTTCTAGAATAAACACAATAATGCTCTTCTACATTTTTCTGATGTGCCAGAAGGATGTTTAGTGGATGAGAGAGGCTCAACTCAGTTCAGTGCTGCCCTGCTTTCCCTCTCCTCTGATCTCTCTCCAAAAAGAACCCACCACATTTCATCACTGCTCCTGAAAACATCCTCCTCAGCAATGAGGTTGGTCATCTCTAGAAGTCACTTGTAGGAGACAACAGACATTTTCAAAAGGGAGGACCAGAGACTTTATGTACAACTGGAACCAAGGAAACTGCTCCCATCTGATGCTCCAGAAAGCTCCTGGGCTTTTCATTTGCTCAAGTAAGGGAGTAAGATGAATGGATTTGGCCTTTGTGTCCACATACAGAGGCTACACTACCCACATCCATTGTGCATGATGGCCATTCTCTCCACACCATGAGACAGCCTCAAAGGACCTGCAGTGGGATGGTATCTTCCTGCTGAGGGTATTTGCTCTTTGCTTTGCTTCAAGGAATTTGAAATCTCCATGATTAATACACTTCTGAATAATAGGACATTAGAAGGGCAACATCAAACTTCCAACTCCTTTTCAGGAAAAGGAAAGGAACAACACATCTTATTGCAAGGTCACACAAGACTTGCTTTTTACCAGAAGAAAAACATGAAGGCCCCCTCCAAAAGTTATGGGCAAGTTTGCTGCTTCTTTACTCTCATTTTATCCCTAATTATGGTATTGTTAAGAAGTCATTCTTACAGAACTCAGATAAAAGACAGACAAAACAGATTTCGCATCTCAGTGCTGTAAGAGTCAGCAGCCTCTGCCAAAGTGTCTCAAACCAGGACACAAGGGACAAACAGGTGAGGACGAGGAGGACTGACACGCACACACACAAACACACACATTAAAACACATCAAAAAGAGCAGAAAACAGCCCCATAGAGCAGCAGCATCTCTTCTTATGCCCTAAGCCAAACATTTCACCGCTGCCACAGGAAACTCGAGTGAGAGCTCCCAATTCTTCCAGCAGCAGGCTCCTCCTAACTCCGGTCCCACTCTCCTCAACGCATTTGTCCGGAGTAAGCAGCCCTGAGTACAGCCCTCCCCACAGGCCAGGTCAGCCCCAGCACACCAGGGGAACGCAGGGAACCCGGCCTGGATGGTCTGGAAACAAACAGAACCTGGGTCTGCAGAGACGATGCGCAGAATAACCCTGTAATTTAAGGAGTTTTGGTCACTGTATTTCAACCGAGTTTGCCACTGAACAAAGTGCGTGCAGGTGCCCTTCATTTTCATATACCTCTTACTCCATCGAAGAGTTTGACTTGTAGAGAGATACAGAGAGAGAAAAACCACTGTCCCTCTCTTTCCAAACATGGAGCATCTGTCCCCCACACATGCAGGGAGATGCAAAGACTTAAGAAGGCCCCAAAAATCACTTTGGTGAAAAGAAACAAAACCTTATTGTCTTCTTGGACTCTTTGAAATCAACAATAGGATCACAGGCACAGCAGAAAGGGCCAAAACACACAGCACCTCACACCAAACTCTGAGCACACACTCCCTGATGCATCGTTTCAGTCTGCACTCAGCAGACTCTGACTGAGCTGATCCAAATGTGCCGAAAACACAATCAGTGCTGAGATGGAACAGCTCACCTTCAACCCAGACTGCTCTTTTTCAACTGCCCGCTCTTTCTCTTTGCTTTGACATAGCAATGAATCTCTCCTGAGGGGTACATGGGGATGTAGACCCTAATGTACAAAAGTAATTAACCTAAATGAAGAATAAAACACAACAGCAACTTTTGAGTTCCTGCAGCAGCTACATTTGAACCTCCTTATGGCCTAAATAAGCCGAAGTCATGTTGACAGAAAAAAACAGGTATCTCCAACTTCTTCAACTGTTGTCCTTCTACACTTTGAAGCCAACTGGATTCCAACAAGGCTTTGTTTTACTGAAATGCCCACATTTCTCTCATCTTCTACACTTGTCCCAAGCTGCTTTTATGAACTTACTTCAAGTTTTTCTTTGATGGAAACACAACAAACACAAAACGTTCCACAAGGCATCCATTTCAGTGACATCAAGACAACGACAGCTGGGTGCATGTGGTGATCTTCATGAAGTCCTATCAGAGAGACAGTTCTTTCTTCTTCAGCCAGAACAGCCCTACCAAATAAATTCTCAACTTCTGGAGTCTTCTACCACCGTGACATGCCTTATCTTAAACTTGTGTGTTGGGTTACTACAGTCACGGAGGTTTTATTTGAACAAATCAGTAAAAGATTAGATCCTGTTTTCTGAACCCTCAGCTGTACTCTTCAACACAGTATCGTGCTCTTTTCCTTTCGGACCTAGAGACTGCAACCTTCAACAAAAACATATGGCATGCTTGTAGCCACAATCGGGCCATTTCACAAGTCTGTCAAGTTGTCATCAAGCACTGGAAGAACGAAATCTTCCACTTCATTAGATGAGTTTTCTCATTTCTTCTTTTACTTAACTTGTAGCTTATAAATGTTTAGCTAACTTGCATTTTATACTTCGAACCCATCATGCATGACTTGCTTTCTTAAAACAGAAGGAAGATGATTCTTTCTGAAACTGGTTCATTAATTTGACATACAGTTTGCTTCCCAAAAGCTTTTACTCTAATCTGGGTAATTTATTCCACTGAGCAAGCACTGCTCTTCCCCCTGGTCACTGAGAGCCCTCGCTCACTCAATTAGCCTGATTTTCTATACAGCTGCATAGAGGCCACACTCCCTCTCTGCCTGCAAAGCTCCCCCAGGCCCTCTACATTTTGGGAAAAGCCTTTGCTGGATTCTGAATTCTCAGGGATCTCCAAGTTAATGCAATACTGTGAGCCTTCTTTGCACAAACTCTGGCCATTCCTCTCTCCAAGGCCTGACATTTAGTCATGCCTGTCAGAATAGCTCTCAATAACAATCCCTTCCTCACTCCTTCTCTGCTTTCTCCTCTTCTCTCACCATCTGAGAGCAAGTTTGAAAACGTAACTGCTTCTGTAGAGGAAAGTCAGTACCTAGTACGTCTTATTTTATGACAGACTCAACTGGAAGCCTGTGTTATGTGATAGCATCTGAAGCTAACTTCCTCCAGCCCCCAGCCCTCCCCAGTAAATCTTTTGTGAAGTTGTGCCTTATCCTCACCTTCATCTACTCTCAAAAAGAACAAATGGGAAGGTTTAAAAAAAAATTCTAATAGGAAAGAGAAAGGCTCAACCAAAGGGCAACATGTATGGATACGTAACAGTTTTGGTCACCATCCAAACACCGACTTTAAGAAATTCCTCTCTTCATGCATCAGGGAAAAGAACTGCACTCAGCTCGTGCCAAAGAGCATCACATCTAGTCACAGCTGAGCAATTTGCTTTTTGAGACAGGTGGGGGAAAAGCATCAGACTTTGCATATGCACTGCCCACAACATCAGCGCAGAGATAGCACCATTAGGAGGCAGACAAAGCCAAATCCCACATGCCCACACGCACTCCTAGCCCTCACCTTATTGGCTCTGATCTGCTTGTAAATATCTGTTTGCTGTCGGATTCGGTATTCCAGGTCTGAGACATGGGCTTGGAGCCAATTCCAGCGACTGACGATGGCTGCACGGTCTGCTGCCCATCTCCACTCTGCCCTTCGCCTCCTGGAAAAACAGAGAAGGTAAAGAGGGATGATTTAAACTGTGATTTTAACTATACAGTCCACAAAAAAAAAAAACCCCAAGCTACATCTGTAACAGAACTGACAGACAGATCAAAACACCCTGAATAGCAGGGCTGATACCATCTAGCCATCGCTAATACTTACCAGCCCAACTACAGACGTGCTATAAAAGCTGTCCCTTTGCAAAGTAGCATTAAAACAACTTCTGGTATCCAGTGCCTGAAGCACTGCCTATGCAAGTGTTAAAATGTCATTCCATGCTTAGCTAAACCAGCTGCTCCTGTCCTACCTGGGCACACATCTGACAGACCCACTTTTCCAAGTCTTGGAGATAAAACAGAAACCATGTGCCCGATCCCTTCCTTGGCACAGTCTCTTTAAAAAACAAACCTCTGTCATCAGTCTCAAAAGAACCTGAAGACGGTCACAAACAGAACTCCGTGGCAAGTTTCTCAGTGTACCAGCTTTCTGTTTTAAGAGCAATCACTGTCTGGAGGTAAGTGGCAGAGCTACCAGCAGCTACAAGCTGCTTCCCTGCAACTAGCTGTTGCAGAGGAAAGCGGGCAACAGTAACTTGACTTCTGCGTACAAAGGTTTGACTGAGCAAACAAAGAAGCCACGAGAAAACATCAGAAAATTACCAAGTGCATGACTGCTGAGGACCTGCACAGCAAACTGAGCGACGGCGAGTGTGTGTGGGTGCATGGGGGAACCCACACACTTTGCAACTCCTGACTGATTTTCCACCTTCCTTATCTCTGCTGTGAACACCAAGCACGGTTCTGCAGGAGCACAAATGTGCCTTTGCCAGCGCGCAGGCCACACCACTGCACTGTACGGCCAGAAAAACACGCTCAGGGTCTCCACACACTCCAGAGTAGAAGGAACAGAGAGACAGTAAAAGCCATGTAAATCCATGGCTCTGCACTCCTACATTAAAAGCCATAATATTATGAAAATATAGCCTAAGCAGCCTGATTCTGGAGGATAAATATTAAGGCTACCCAGGAAGGAAGGACAGGACAACATGGTGCAGAAAGCAAGCCTGAGCAGATAGTGCATGCACAAATCCAGTGCCATGGCACAAAGCCTTTGCCACATCTGGACATTTGGCAATTAAGAAATTAATCACAAAGTAATTCCCTTTGCCCATCTCCCACATGCCCCCACCCTACAGCATTTCAGAACCCAGTGAAAGCAGTCAGGGCAGCAGAACCACAGCAACAGCCAGGTTTTGCTTGCAAAATATCTAAACAAGAAATCTTCTGCTGAGATTGACCTGTCGCAAAGCTGAAACCATCTGTTACAAGGCTGAGGCAGCCCCAGCTGCAGAGCTGGTAAGGAACAGCAATAAAGTTCTTAGAAAAACTGACAACTCCTATGCATCTGCCCTTATTTAGGCATCCTGCTACCCAATGCACTTGTCTAAAAGAAGCAAAAAAACAACCAAAAAAGCAAGTTTCAAATCAACTAATCCTAAATACCTTACGAAGGAGGAGCTGGTTCCTTCAAACTGGAAGTGAAACCCACAAACAATCCTCTCTAGGATTGTTTTCACAGCTGCTTTAGGAGCCCTGTCCTTTACACAGGGCAATACCTCACAGAGAAATGCCTGCAACACTGACCTTATATGTGAAGGACATTTTAGTATTTATTCTAGGTGGTTGCACAGCAAGGGGAGGTCCTAATCCCCCATCAGTTACACAGAGGATAGAGCCAGCAGAGCCTGAGACAAAAGGCAGACATGGCAGCTGAGCCCTGGCGCTGCGGAAAGGTCTGTCAGACCCTACCAGCAGCACAGTGACCACGGGGTTAATAAGGTTTAAGAAGGGCTGAGCAGTTGCCAACCCAGTCCCAGCATCACCCCATCCCAGCATCCACACCTCCAGCCCAGTCTGTTTCACTCTGTTGAAAGCAAGGTAACTTCCTGAAAGCTTTATCATCACTCCTCCCCACATGAGATCTCCAGTCTGAGCACAAACAAACAAAATCTTGGATCTCCCTTATCTCTGATGTGGCTGGAGAGGCAACACTGCTGCATCTCAATCACCTGCAGGACTGACAGTGTTTTCATGCTGAAGTTTCCCACAAGACTTTCCAGAGCACATTACTTCCCTGGTGGCCATATTTCAGTGAAGTTCTACCATACTCTCATTTCAGAAGCTAAGAACAGTTCTACTGGAGAAGAGTTAATCTATTTTTATGTCTTAAACTCAGGTAAGACCTCTGCAATGGCTGCATGGTCAGGAAAGACCTCTGCTTTTACTGCATGGTCAGCATCTGTGGATGCCTGTCCCTAGAAAGCTGAGGACTTTAAGCCAGATCTCAGCAAGCTGTAGTTTGCTCTCTGGAGATCTACAGAGTGTTGGGAATTTGTTTTAAAAAGACCGAAGCTGCCCAGAGCACCTCCAAGCTGCCAGCTCCTCTGTAACATCACAAAGCCCCACTGCCAGCTGGTAAGGACCAGCTGACTCTGCTGAAGACATCTGCTTTTGCTCAAATTACACAGAAATGAAGATTAAATATAAAAAAACCCACCTCCTGCCCATTTAGGCTTCTCAGTGACATGGCAGCAGTGCCCGCAGCAGCCCCACTCTTCACCTTAAAACCACGACACATCCTAACCAAGAAAAACCCACTGGATTTAAACCAAAAACAAACCAAGAAAGCAAAACCCACTGCCATGCACTTCAACCTCTGACACTCTGCAGCACAGGAGGAGGAGGGGAAGATAGAGAATGATGGCTCAGCCACACCTTCCAAAACAGTACTGCGCGGAGTGTTGTCCTCTGTATTTAGAATTCAGCCTTTTCAGAGCCCATGTAAAACAGCTTTGGAGCTCCTTTAGCTTTACTCTCTATTACTAAACATTTTGCAAAAACAACTGTTTTCTTGACTGGCCCTAGGAAGCAGCAACCTGCACAAAATACCACAAGTCCCTGCAGTCACCTCAAACTTCACGCAGCCTCCCTGCTCTGGGGACAGGGAGGCCACTGCCTTTCCTTCCTTGAGCATTAATCAAAGAGATCATTGCACTTGCCCCAAACGTGGCACCAAACAGCACCAAAAAAAAAAAATCATCAATTATTTGGGAGCCTGGTCCTTTTCAAAACCAATTTCCTATGTAGATTCATCCCCCAGCTGCTCTGGCACTCAGCTTGACCAACAAGGACAGCATCCTGCAAACCTGAGCAGATGGTGCCTTTGCAGACAGCGCATGTGCACAGAACCAGCAGCCACCGTAGTCTCCTGGCACGGACAGGATCTGCATGAGGATGGGATGGAGGAGGAAGAAGCGGGAAGTGAAGCCAGGCTCAGCATGCAGGGTTCTAAGTACCACAGGAGGCTGTGGAGTTTCATGGGAAGGGGATGAGGGAAGAGCAGGATACTCCTACTTGTCTCTGGCAGGAGACCTCAAATCCTGTCCTTTGTGGCTGTAATGTCACACCGGTGCTGATGGTTCCTGCCCTGTTGACCTATGCTCCTTATTCCAGGTAATCACAGAGCCTCTGGGAAACTACAGGAAGACATTTTCTTAACAGGACAAATTCTGAGAAGTAAACACTTCTTCCTCAAAAACAGTACTCAGCTTAAGATGACTGCTGTGGAAGGCAAGGAGAAGCAAATAAGAAATCCTGTGTTCCATCCTTGGGGTGGGCTCCAGGCCTTCCTTAAGTTAAAATCAGGCAATCAAGGGCTACAATCTATTATTTTAAATGGCAAGGTCAACTCCAGAAGCAAACTGCACAAGCCAGGTGTCTTTGCCAGGCAGCAGCATCCACATTTGAGAGGGGAAAGAGCCAACGGGACAGCAAGGGACTAGGTCCTTGCAGCCCAGTGAGCTGCAAAGTGGGGGGAAGCCAGCTCTCCCCACAGCTTGGTGTCAGCAGCCCCAGAAAGGAGCATGTGCTCTCATATTATTGGTTTTTTTAGTAAGCAGTCTAAATCCAGCCGTGCCAAGCACCATAGCTACATCTCAGCTGGATGCATTTTCATTGGTATGACCCATGCTAGACCCAGCAGGAGCTCTGTTATCAGAGCTGCTTCCAGGAGTGAGCAGTAACAAATGAGAAGCAGTTGCTGGGGTCTGGAATGAGATCTTGATGTTAAATGAGGGATAACTTCTTCTGGAGTGGACTCTTCTTCAGAAGAAGTGGACTCCAGAAGATGCACACAAATGCTGAAAAGCTGCTCAAGCAGTCTGTGTGGTCCAACATCAGTGGGAGAGATTCATCAGGATCAGAATCACAATCCTATGGTGAGCTGCGGTGGGCAGGGGAGCCGGCACACCCTGTGGACACTGTGAAGCTGAAAATCCCTCCACGCTGACAATTCTGAATGTGCCATGCTGCGGGGAGAAGGATTTAGTCTCTAACACCCAGACAACACCTGGGCCAACATTTCTTTATCTGATGGCGGGAGCAAAGATTGTAAAACAATATCCCATGTAGTTTCCTCCACAGGACTGTCTGCATGGAGCTGGTTCTTCATGGAGAACTCCATCCTGATCAACTCTTGAATTCTACAGACAAATTCTTTTCTTTAGTGATCCAATCTCACCCTTTGTGTTGATTTGCTGGAGTCCCAGCCCAGAACATCACACCGTTTTCCACCAAAGACATGGTCCACACCAAAAAGCTGGGACTGCTCCAGAGCTACTGCCATATACATCCCTTGTGGGTCTACCAGGCTTTGGATCTGCTGGGGCAGGGTGGGGTGTCAAAACAAGCAGTCTGAGTACTACTGGTGTGCAATGTACATGCTCCTAACATGCCAGCTGGTTGGCTCTGAATTGCCAACAATTTGTTTTTGGCCTTGCATGACCCTTCATACACCTGTCCACTCCCCAAGGAACAATGAAGAAACACATGTGTGAGAAGTGATCACCAGCCATGCACATCTCTCAGACTGCACCAGCCAATTTACAACTGTAGGAAGCCACAGTTCCATCCCGAATTTTGATTCTGCTCCAAAATCTCGGCACAAGCTGCCTGCCTCTTCCCAGCTCTGCACTCCACACCCCACCACTGACAAAATGCTCTAAGGTGCATTTGTTGCCTTGCCAAGAGTTGCCCAAGGATTGGCACTTGATGCATTTCCCTGTCCTTAACTAGAGAAGGGATCTTGCTGCCAGCTCCAGCAGACAGAACCAGGCCACCCCAGAGCTGAAATTCCCATTTCCATCTGGGATCTTCAGCAGGGACAAAAGTGTCCCAACAGCCCACAAAAGTGGTTTCAAATATGATGGTTTAAGACATCGAGCTGTCAGCTCTCTTAAAGGGCAAATCACCCATATTAATTCTGAATTCTTTCTCTGCACTACCTACTACAAGGCAGCATGAACGCAATGCTTTGTGTCCATTGTGGTGCAATGCCTGAACAACGGTGAGATGCCAAGAGACATCTCACGGGTGAATCAACTCCTTCTGATTCAGTTGAAACAGAAAAACACTCACACTCAAATCAGATTCCAAAGTTTCCCCATCCCCTTCTCCTGCCCATCTTTTGAGGAGGTCAAATCTAATACTGAAAACAAAGCACTGGGACACTTGGCTGTTGGGAGCCCAAAACGCATGGACAGCGTGACCAACACCTAGACAGCCTGGAAACCCAGGATGTACCCCTGTGCTCTGATTACTACCACAATTCTGATAACAAAAATCATACACTATAATTGTACAACTGTTTAGGGTGGAAAAGATCTTTAGGATTATCGAGACCAACCATTAACCAGACTGTACCAACTCACCTCTAAACCATGTCCCTAAGCTTGAGATCTACACAACTTTTAAGTGCCATCTCCCAAGCACAACAGAAATGCAACTTTTTCAGTTGCTCTCCTGATCTCTAATTGTGCCTGAGGAAGCAGCACTCAGTTCAACTGCTTTCTTTCAGTCTGTGTCTGTCCCCACTTATTATTCAAGTTAATTGCTCAGATATTCAAGCTCTTAAAATACTTTCTTTTAATAGCACGGCAAAACCTGATCCATGGGTGGAGCAAGAGTTAAACTCTGCCAAATACACTTGGCATGACAACTCCAAAGGAGGAAGAGAAAACTCCAGGAGCACTCAAGAACAATCTCATAAGCTACTCACAACATTTCTGTCTATGAAGAAGCCACAGTGTTTGTTCAGCTGAACACCCATCCTCAGCCTGTGGACAGAAACCTCAGCTGCTGACGGCCTCCACTATTCACAGCTCTGCTCAGCACTAATCTAAATCTCACTCAAACCTGAACTCTGTTCATTCATTCCTGTATTTAGTGAACCCAAAGGCCTCTGGAAGCTGGGACAAAAGAGTTATTTCCACTGTTCCTCACTGAAAAACCCCCACAGCTCCAGGGAAATTTGTGAGCACAAATCCACAGGCATTTTGCTGCTGAGTAGGGCTAAGCACGGCTGCCAGGCTTCTGCCCACTGGTCACCTGCCAGCAACTCAGTGGCCAGCGGTAATCTGTATTCAAACAAAGCAGATCACAACTGCCCTCCTTCTGGGGATGAGGAACCATCCAAACCACTTCAGCAGCCACAGCATGCACGGTTTCGTCTGCAGCACAACCATCACTCAGACCAGTTTATGGAAGGTTTGTTTTGGCATCTCTGGTTCATTTCTATTAAAAACAAGAAAAAAACTTGTCCCATGCAAGCCAATAAAAGAGACATGAAGCTCTGCACAGAAATGATGGCTGTATAAGAGTGCACGGCCAGTAGCAACTGCGCACCACAGAATCTACATTGCTAAGACTTCAGCTTTAGAATGGATGCCTGGCCCACAGCTCAACACCAGCACAGAGCTGTGGGTCCCTGTAGCCCCTCGCCCAAGCCTCCATAAAAGCCTTTGCCTGAGCCCACACTCTCATGGTAGTTTCTTTCCACAAAATATCCTCAAATTCTTCCCTAGTGGAAGGCAAGTGAAGCCCAAGGATCCAATAAAACCCTTGGATGGGCACAAAACTCAAATCCACAGACAGACTCATAGATGGGGAAAGGAAAGAGGGAAATTAAAAATACCAAAGTGGATCAACTGCCAAGGCAGGGGGCAGGGGACAACTCCCACCTCAACCTGCTGATTGCACAGAAAAAACACAAGTAACCAAACTCCCTTCACAGTCCTTCCTACCCACTAACAGATTTCACAGTGATTGGGGATTATCTTAACTACTTGAGAAGCTGCAGAGCAAAAATATATTTGAATCAACTCTTTCAGAAATAAATTTTCCCCTGAAATAAAATGTGCAGGGATTATTTATGTTGCCAAACACAGTCATCACCATCTACACAGCTCAGCATCAGGATTATCTTCACCAGATTTGTAACTTCTGAAATGCAAATGGTTTCAGGATTTGTCCTCAGAAAAGGAACCAAACCCGTCAAGCCACCCCACTGACCCATCCTTCCCATAAACTGAGGAGGAATCTGAGCTGTCTAAGAGGAAACCAGCAAGCAGGCAGAGAAGGAGCCAGCAAATTATCTGGAGATGCTCTGATGGCAAACAAACTGCACTCCAGTTCTCATGAGGAATCTCAAAATCATCACTTTATTTACCTCCCATTTTTAGCTCAGAGCAACACTCCTGACTGGTGAAGCACTGTAGTCATCATCACAGGAACTTGTAACTCCAGTCCTTGCATAGCCCTGTGCCACATTCAGGGCCTGGTTGTGCTGCACAAGTGGCAGAGCAGTTCAAGAACACTCTGGTACGAGGGTGAAATGCTCTGCCACCTCAGGTGTGGCACACGGGCTGATGACACAGCACTTCATCCCAATGGTTAACAACCTGGAGCCCTCCACTGCGTGGGCCTGGCTCCTGCAATGGTGACTCACAATGTGTTGGTGATGCTGAGTCACTCACCTCGTCTGTGCTTGCCCATTCTCAGTCCCATCCACAATCTCAATGGAGACAATAAACCTTGAGGGGAACACAAGGCAGCTTTCACCAAAGCCTGGAAAGGAGAGAACTCTACCCCAAAGTAGAGTGGACTCCACTCTCACTTTGGATTTTTACAAGCTGGGAGGATGCAATGAAACATATTCATCCTCTGTTTGGATGATGACACTAAAATACCCATTATGGCCATCAGCAGAAGGATCCGTGGGTCCTGATGACTCTAAAGGTCTCTTTTCAATCAAAGATACTCTGTGATTTCAGCAGCTCCCAAGCAGCATGGGCATACATTATCAGTGTGGTTTGTCCACACAACAACAACTGCACCAAGTTTCCAAAGAACTACAGACCAATCAGTCTCACCTCTGTGCCAGGTAAGATCATGGAGCAGATCCTCCTGATAACTGTGCTAAGACACATGGAAAATACTAAGGTGATCAGTGACAGACAACACAGCTTTAGAATTTGGTGGCTTTCTATAACAGAAGTTACAGCTCTGATAGATAAAGGAAGAGCAAAACTCAGTCAGTCTGCAGGCGACACTGAGTTGGGTAGGAGGGTCCATCTGCTGAAGGGTAGGAAGGCTCTGTAGAGATGACAGGCTGGATCAATGGGCTGAGACCAACTGTAGGAGGCTCAATAAGGCCAAATGTTGGGTCCTGCACTTTGGCCACAACAACCACCAGCAGTGCTGCAGGCTTGGGCAGGACTGGCTGGAGAACTACCCAGCAGAGAGGGACCTGGGGGCGTTGACTGACAGCAGCTAGCTGAACATGAGCCAGCTCAAGCAGCCAAGAAGCCGATGGCATCCTGGCCTTCAGTAGTGTGGCCAGCAGGACCAAGGAGGGGATCCTGCTTCTATACTTGGCCCTGGTGAGGCTGCACCTCGAGTACTTGGTGCAGTTTTGGGGTCCACAGTAAAGGAAGGACATCAGCGTGCTGGAGAGGGTGCAGAGAAGGGCTACTGGGCTGATGAGGGGTCTTCCCGAGAGACTGGAATCAGTTGCCTGGAGATGTAGTGGCTGCCCCCTCCCTGAAGGTGTTCAAGGCCAGGTTGGATGAGGCCCTGAGCAGCCAAGTCTGGTTAAGAGGCATCGCTGCCCATGACAGAAGCTTGGAATAGATGGTCTCTAAGGTTTCTTCTAACCTGAACCATTCCAAGATTCTGCAATTCCCTCTGTTGTTCCCATGGCACCCACAGCCAAGCCAACAGGCACCAAACCATGTGCTCTGTGCCAGCAGGTGTGGGAATGGGTCCCAAGATAACAAAGATTTAACACTCCTGTCCCCTGTGGCAAACCAAGATCATGACTTAGCTAACACCCAACCAGGTAAACACCAAGGGGACACCTTCCAAACACCGACAAAGGAACCATCTGCTAAGACAACAGGCAGACTGTAAGTGATAATGGCTGATGTAGTTAACCCTTTCCTGACACAGGTTCCAATCTCTGCGTAGTCCTGCCCAGCAGATTACACAGAGGACATCTGGCACCTTCCTCTTATTTTCCAAAACCTGCCGTCCTCTATCATGGATGAACTGCAGCAAAAGCTGCTCTTAACTGTGCATGGGACTCAAGGAAACTTCTGTAAACACAGCGCAGATGAAAACCATGCACTATCTCAGCCTCCTCCCATTAATGGGTGAATCTGCAGGGACACAGAACTGTGAAGGGATATACATAGACTAAAAACCACCACTTCAACACTGGAGAGCACTCTTAAGCTTTCCCTAGTTTGCTTTTTGTTTTTCATAATATTTAAGGCAAAACAGTGGTCACTAGTGCTCCTCTTAGCACCTTCATATCACTCCTTCCAAAGTCCACTGCAGAGAGAGGATCCTCCTGCAGTGCTCATCTCCCTCAGCCCACACACACACACAAGGGTGGTTCCAGCTCTCTGCCCTGTAAAAGTTCACTTCACTTGCTCCCCACAAAGCTCCTGCTCTCCTCTGTTGTTACATCACTAACACCCCAAGCTCTTTTTCAGCCAACTTAAGGTGTCACCTGTTTAAAAGAAGAAAACAAAAAGTCTTATTTCCCATGAAGCTCAGAAAGTTCCCTAAACCATACAGGCTTTGTGATGTCACTTACTCATTCGCTAAAGAGATTCCACTCCTTAATGATTCTATGACTTCAACAAAACAGCTCTTGCACCCTTAAGATTCCCTTTATGTTGTGTCCACAAACAAGGTGGAAACTTGGCAGCACACAGTAGTCAGGAACAGAAACGCCCTGCCCAGCACAAGGCTCTGCTCAGACCCAGAACTGGAGTTCAGGGTCCTGGGTTTTTTCCCTTTCTTAATTTCCTGAATACTTTAAAGATCTTTGCTGAAATTCTTCACTCTGGTTGCCAAGGTAGTCCTTCAGACAGAAGTGCCCCAGATCTTTATGCTCTGACATTTATGTGATGCCCTGAGCATTTATTCAGCTGACTCTGAAAAACACCCATCCCAAGCTTTAGCTACTCTTCAGTCCTTAACAGCAACAACTGTTCTGGGACAATAGTCCAAAATTCTGATGTTATTCTTTCAGCTATGCCCCAACAGGAGTACTTTGGGCTGTTTCAGCACCCACAAACTATGGAGCAAGGGTTGATGAGAGAAGGGGAAAGCAGGGGAGTTAGCTGGGGGCAGGAAGTAGAACTCAGGAGAATGAGGACACCAAAAGCTGTCTGTTACACCAGCAAATTCGACTCTCTGGACACACAGCAGAGTGAAATACATTTCAGCCTGAAGAAAAGTCTCTGGGGGGGACTTTACAAAAGCCTTCCAGTATCTGAAGGGGGCCTACAGAAAAGCTGGTGAGGGACCTTCTATGAGGGACTCTGGCGGTTTCAACCTAAAAGAGGGGAGATTTCGATTAGATTTTAGGAAGAAATTCCTCCTGGTGAAGGTGCTGAGGCCATGGAACAGGTTGCCCACAGAGGCTGTGGCTGCTCCATCCCTGGAAGTGTTCTAGGCCAGGCTGGAGTGGGCTCTGGGCAACCTGGTCTGGTGAGAGGTGTCCCTGCGCATGGCAGGGGGTTGGAACTAGATGATCCAACCAAGAGGTCTCTTTCAACCTAAGCCATTCAGTGATTCTGTGATCCTGTGCTATGATTTCTAATAGAATTTACCAGACCTTTTTTTCTGTATCACTCTCCATATGCTCACAAGCAGCTATGCAGGCCCAGCAGCCAGCAGAACAGCTAAGCCAGCCAATATGCAGCATTTGCCTAATCATCATCATCATCATCACACCAGACAATGCAGGAGTTTGCCACCCCCTGGAGCAAAATGGAGGAACCAGAAGGTAGGTCTACACCATGCACAAAAGGAGGTTGGAACTGAACATCAAGGTTTGCTCTATTTCAGCTCATTTTCCCTTAAAGCTCTCATTAATCATTCTCAATCATACAAACCAAGTACCAAGAAGCCCATGTTTCACCCCAAAATACCTAAAATAAAAATTGCTCATGGTCACAACTTCCAGCAACATATCCTCCTTTCTGGTAAGAACAGGCATTTATCAGTATTATAATTCTGCTTACAACAGCTTCCTCACAGGTTTGCACAGGCCAGTACAACCATCACCTTTTTCAGATCCCTAATTTTTCAGAAGTTTTTACTTCTTCCATTAAAAAAGAACAAGCTGGTAGAAACACCAAGCCAATGCAAATTCCCTCTTTTTTCTTCTCTTCCAATTAAAAGTGGGATGTCATTAGGAGGTTAACAATGTTCCTTTCGTAGCTAGTGAAGAGGATCTGCTGGTCCCTAAGAAGGGGATACAGACACAGCACATGGGAACAGAGATGGTTTTACCACCTTCACGAACACACCACGAGCACGTCCAGCAACAACTGCAAGACATTTTCTTGGATTTGTTTAGAGGTCCTGAAATACCTGACAAGTTGCCCACACTACAAGTCCATCCTAAAGCTCTGCCCGCTGCCGAAGCACCTGAAAAGGACATGCAGGTGGACATACTCAAGAAGACCACAAGCCAAGCATCTGCCAACACAGCCCAGTAGAAACCCTGATACTTCTAGAAAACACTAGAAACAAATACACACTTGCTGGGACACCCTCAGTTAGAAGATACCTACTGGGCTGGAACACCCAGCTGCAGCAGCAGTTAGCACTGCCCAAGGTGTGTGTGAGCAAACAGCCACCACCCAGCTCCTGGTGTCCTTCAGTGAACACCAAGGTCCCCCTCACACTGGGCAGCACAGGATGGTTTGACTTTCTGACTTGCTGCAAACCAAGCTTCCCTGAAATGAATGTGGTCAACACATCAAAGAAAAAAGGGGCGTGTTCAGTGCCTTAAACTCATCAAACAAAGTAAATGCACAGCAGAGGCAGCAATTACAGCACAGAGCAAACCGTTGGAAAGTTATTACACTTGTTCAACAGTGAAGGCCTTTGTGTGTGTGCAAACAGAGGGGTTTGGTGTCAGAGTGGAGGCGCTTGCTGCAGACCATTAGTGGCACAGCCCCTGGGGAGACAAGAACAGAGACTATGCAAATCAGGAGCTACTGTTAAAGGGGAAAATTTATTTCACATTCCTGAGCAGCAGTGTTCCTGGAGCATAACAATTGGTGAGGCCCTTCTGCTGAGTCCTGCACATTTTTATGCTCCCAGTAAATCAATATTCCGTCATACGGACACCACACGTTGCCAGCACGAGGACAGCAGCTCCAAGCTCCACTTGGCCAACAGCACTACTACAATTTTGTGTCCAGGCAGGAGTTATTTGGGACATGTTCTTCATTGCTCAGAAGAGTTCCTGAAGGCAACATTTCTGAAATTGTTCTCCAGGATATTTTAATGCTCCAGCTCACACCATAAACACAACAGCTCTGCCAAAGGCACTTTACTGATTGTGCTACCCTCAATTTCATCCAAACAAGCACAGCAATGGCAGCGCTGCAAAGCTTCTACTGATGCAGCACCAACAAAACAATCTCACAGTAAGATATGCACAAAAAACAAAGATAATGTTGAAGTGGAAAACTCCTTGAATCCCTCTGCCCCAGCTTTGAGTTTTCCTTTGGTATCTACACAGCATCTCAGCTACAGAGCTGGTAAGGATTCACTAGAGACTAACACGGGATGCAGACATCTTCCTCAGCTGTTCTCAGCTAAGCAACTTCTGATCCCCATCAGTGTGAGAAGGATGGCACTGAGCAGTCAAACACAGAAAACAACTCCATTCACTTGGTTGAGTTTGCAAGAGATTGAGCCTTCCTTTTCTCCCTGTCCACTACACCCAGTAAGTACTGACAGGCAGGAGTGAGTAGCACTGGGTACTCCAGGAATGAAAACGCAGCTTTGGTCTCTGTTTTCTATTATGCAGCTGTTAAAACCTAAGGTCAAATGGTATTTTGTCATGGGTCACAGAGGGAGGAAGGGGGGTATGGCAGCCCAAGACCAAAATGAAACTCCGGGATGTGTGATTACACTGCAACGCGTTTCTTCTCCAGGCCTGGGAGACTTCTGCACTACTCACCCTCTTTATTTGTTCTTTAATGTTTTGGGAGAAAAAGGAGAGACTGATGCAAATGCGTCTCAAAATGAAGAATTCCAACACTGACACTGTGTTCAAAAACATAGCCCTGAGCATCACAAAATCCAGCTCTGCGCTGTACCTGCAGCACAAAGGCCTCTTCTCAGTAAGTTTTTTTCTAGTTTGCCTCACAGACCCATCAGCTTCATAAGCTCATACAGAGGTAGAAGTCAAAAAACCTCATATTTGTGTAGACTATATAGTGAAAATAAAGCAACACAGACAGAAGCCAAGAAAGATTTCCAGTTGAAGCCAAAGCTTTCCTCAGTCCCAAATATGGCTGAAATGGGTTGGGATGGCAAGTAGGAAGGGCGAGATAATAGATCTTATGGAACATGGAAAGTACAAACAAGCATCAGTGGTAGGAATTTGCCCACAAGGTACATTCCCAAGGCTCACCAAGTTCCTGCCTCCCAGGGGAGAAGCAAGAATCATAGACTCATTCAGGCTGGAAAAGACCTTTGGGATTATTGAGTCCAACCATGAACCCTTCTCTACAAAATTCACATCTAAACCAGATCCTCCCGAAACCACACCTAAATGACCTTTAAACACATTCAGGGACAGTGACTCCACCACCTTCCTGGGCAGCCTGTTCTAGTGTCTGACTGCTCTTGCCGTGAGGAAATTTTTTCTTATGTCCAGTCCAAACCTCCCCTGGTGCAGTTTGAAGCCACTTCCTCTTGTTTTGTTGCTAATAACCTGTGAGAAGAGACCAGCATACACCTCTCTACATTATTCTTTCAGGTAGCTGTAGGGAGTGATGAGGCCTCCTCTTCCTCAGGCTAAACAGCCTCAGAATCACTCTTCATAAGATTTATTCTCCAGGCTCTTCACCAGCTTCGCTGCCCTCCTCTGCACTCGCTCCAGCAGCTCAGCATTTCTCCTGTATTGAGGTGCCTTGAGTACTGGACACAGTGGCCAGTGCAGGGGCACAGTCACCTCCCTGCTCCTACTGGTAGCACTACTTCTAATACAGGCCAGGATGCTATTGGCTCTCCTAGCCACACTGTTGGCTCACATTCAGCCGCCGTCAATTAGAATCCCCAGGACCCTTTCTGCCAGAGGCTCACCAGCCACCCTTTCCCAAGCCTGTGGCACTGCAGGAGGTTGCTGTTGCTGAAGCTCATGCCATTAACACTGGCCCACCATTCCAATCTATCCAAGCCCTCTGTAGAAGCCTCCTTACCCTTATACAGATCAACACTCCCACCTAGCTTGGTGTCATCTGTGAACTTACTGATGGTACACTCTATGTCCTTATCAAACTCATCAATAAAGACGTTACACAGAAATGGTCCCAGCATCGAGCCCTGAAGGACACCTCTTGTGACCAGTTGCCAGTTGAATTTAACTCCTGACCACTGCTCTTCAGGCCAAGCCCTCCAGTCAGTGCTTTATTCAGCAGATCCTCTCCTCATCCAAGCCATAAGCAGCCAGTTTTTTCATGAGAATTCTGTGGGGACAGTGACAAAGGCTTTTCAAAAGTCTTGGTAGAAAACACGCACAGCCTTTCCCTCACCCAATAGTCAGGTCATCTTGTCACAGAAGGAGATCAGGTTTGCCTGGCAGGACCTGCCCTTCATAAACCTATGTTAACTGAGCCTGATCCCCTGGTTGTCCTCTGTGTGGCATGTGACAGCACTTAGGATGATCTGCTCCATGACCTCCTCTGTTACCAAGGTTAGACTGACAAGGTCTGTAGTTTCCCAGATCCTCTTTTCTGCCCTTCATGTAGCTAGGTGTCACATTTGCTGGAGCCCACTGGGACCTCCCCAGTTAGCCACAACTTCAGGTCCACATGGAAAGTGGCTTAGCAAGCACACCTGCCAACAGTTTCAGCATCCTTGGGCATAACACATGTGGCCCCAAGCAAGAGTGGTGAGGGGCATGGTTCCAAAAACAGACACAGCATTTACTCAGGCATGCTCCGTAAGAACCGGGGAGAGAACGCAGAAGTTGATTCTCCAACCCGTTAACTTCAAAGAAAACATTTGGAAGCACACAGAAATTAACTTCTGTGCTCTTCTGAGCACTGTGGTGGGAAGTCAGGTTAATAGTTTGCGTGTGTCTGTATGTACTTGAAAGAAAAGCTGATCTGTAGGAAACTTTTGTTAGCATCTCCTGTAAACAGTCAGTTTGGATTTACTTTGGGTAGCCCTGTCTTAGGAAAAGCTGCAAGGAGGCCAGGGGAAAGGTGGGAGTGTTTTGTGTAGAGACAAGGAGGTGCTAGTTCTCCAATTTGCTCAGGTTGTGCAAACTGTGTACGGTGTGGACAGAAAGCCAGAGGGGAACTTACATTTTAGTTGCTGATTTAAAGCTGATATAATGGAAATTCTTTGTCTGAAGTACTGGACTGAAACTACACGGATTTTTCTGGACATTGCAACAGGCAGGTCTGGAGACAGGACAGGCAGCACTGAAGTTTCACAGAATCACAGAACATTATGGATTAGAAGGGACCTCAAAAGATCACCTAGTCCAATCCCCCTGCCACAGCAGGACCACCTAGACCAAGTCACACAGGAATATATCCAGGTGGGTTTTAAACATCTCCAGGGAAGGAGACTCCACAACTCCCCTGGGCAGCCCGTTCCAGGGCTCTGTCACCCTCACTAGGAAGAAGTTCCTTCTCATATCTATGCGGAACCTCTTCTGCCTCCAGCTTACACCCATTGCCCCATGTCCTATCACTAGATGACATTGAGAAGAGCCTGGCTCCATCCTCCTGACACCCACCCTTCACATATTTATCAACATTAATGAGGTCATCCCTCAGTCTCCTTTTCTCCAATCTAAAGAGACCCAGCTCCCTCAGCCTTACCTCATAAGAGAGGTGTTCCACTTCCTTCATCATCTTTGTGGCTCTGCGCTGGACTCTCTCGAGCAGTTCTGTGTCCTCACTGAACTGAAGGGCCCAGAACTAGACACAAGATTCCAGATGCAGTCTCATCAGGGCAGAGTAGAAGGGGAGGAGAACCTCTCTCGATCTGCTAACCATCCCCCTTTTTACCCATCCGAGGATGCCTCTGGCCTTCTTGGCCACAAGGGCAACATCTGCTTAAACCCCAGCTGATGTCCACCTTCTCCCTTGGTGACACCTTCTCAGTGGTTGTTCCCATGCTGAAGATGTGAACATCTACGAATGAGGATTGCAGAAATGCTGCAGCTAAAAAGTTATTATTTTTATGAACATTTTTTGGATGAAAGCTAACAGCGTCCACAATTGTTCACCTTTATCTAAAAGAAAACATAGACCTGAAGTCTGGTGCAACTCTGAGCTGATCAAGCAAAATAGAGAACTTGTGTAAAGCGTCCATGCTCTATTCTCCTGGGGCTTTTAGCCGGGTGTCACTTCTGAAGTTGATACCGTGGCCATCTACAGAGCAGCCTAGTTAAAGAGCAACTTGTGTGCACTCCCTTTGCTCCCGACCTGCCTAGCCCCATGCATCCGATCCGGCCCCATGCGGTCCCTGCATCTGGCATGCCCTGGCAGCTCCTTTCAATGAGGTGGGCACGGAGCTGGAACCCTGTGCAGCCACCCAGCGAGCTGCCACTGCTGAGACCTTCTCTGTTGAAGAGCTCTTGAGAACAGGGTAATGTGGGGCAGCAGCAGGTTTGTGGCACTTTGGGGAGAACCAAGCAAACAGTGATGAGCACTTTAGACAGGTCATATCAGAATTCCAGTGTTTGGTAGTGGCACTAGCTTTGAGCCCTGCAGACCTACTCACATCCTGCTTCCTTCCCCCTTGAAGGCACGCTGGTCTCTAAAGGCTCCAATTACCCTATACTCTGTTCAGGAAAATAAACAGGGGATCTGTTAAGTTTAAACATTAAGGCCTTTGTCAGCCCACACTGAGTAGCAGAGGCCTCCTGTGGATAAAACTATGTTTGGGAAAGGTCCTTGTTTTACAGTGCATTGAGTTCTTCTGAAGAATGAAGGCTTAACAGTCCTGAGATTGAAGTCCTCCATCCAGGAGACAGATGGAGCTCCAGCAATGAGTTTCTTCCCCTGTTACACTGCCAAATGCTTGTGTTGAGTGTATTTAATCCTTGTACCAAAGGGCAGTAGTATGTGCAGCTGGGTGGAGGAGAGGACGCTAACTGATGTGACTCAGTTCACAGCCTTAAGGTGACTGACCAACTGGAGCCTTCACTCCTTTTGTCTGTCCTTTCCTAGCAGTTATCTACATTTTGCTTCTCACCTGAAGAGTTGTGTGCTGCCTCTTATCTCTGAGGTGCCTGTGGCTGAGGGTGCACAGGACAACTCTTTAGCTGCCCTTTGGTGTGCTCGGATCTGTTCAGTCACATGCTCCCTCTTTCTGGAGCAGTCCTGGACAGTCTGGCAGACCAAACCGAAAGGTTCTCCTTTGGGTTTGTACAGACTACACATTACTGGGTAGGTGAGTGTCCTGCCAGTATGACGCCCTGGCCTGAACCTGCCAGCTCCCACTGAAGCCTGTGATTATTAATCTGCTTTACAATTACCTATATGGAAAACAGAGATCACAGCTTGGTAGAAACACTTCTTCCCCTGGTAGGGAACTGCACTGCCCTGCCACGGGATCCAGAGAACAGCTACTAGGTGCTGCCTGGCTTTGGTCTGTGTTGAGGCAGAGTTTTGTATGAGTTCAATCAGCAGTTTGTTCATCACAGAAACTGCTAGTGCTTAACTACTGTTTGCAAGCATGGTTAGGACAAAAGTAAGGCCTGAAATACAGGCTCTTAAATTGTGCTCTGTGGGACCATGTAGAGGGACTTGCTGATACAATAAATGAGCTTTTTTGATGGAAAACTTGATAAAGGAGCCAGGAATGCCAAAGAAATTAATAGGCATTGACAGGCATCCACTGGTGTAGAAGTTGTGGCAAGCACTGGCAGAGGGAAGTGACACGATGTGTTGGTTCGTTGCATGCAGATGAGATGAGAAGTTCCCCAAAACTCTTCATTAGTGGCCAGAGTTGCTCTTCTGGAAGGTTCTCTGACCTCAGAGCTAGGTCCTTTCTTGGAAAGCAGAGATGCTCTTTTGTGTCCCTCGACTGATGTTTGAATCCTGCGTTTCTTCAGCCCATTGTATGCCCCAGCATCTGCCATGAAAGCGGTTTCACGTGGCTAACAATGCCCATTGTGCCTTTCTTCTCCTGATGGAAATTAAACTTGATTTTCACAGCCTCTGAGTGTGCTGATCAGCCACCCACCCCTCTGGGACAGTTTTGCACACTGCTCCTTCCTGCTCATACCTCCTTTTCATTTAGCCCAAACCCAGCAGCTACTCCTGTGTCTTTACAGGGGTCCTGGTCTTGGATTTGATCCAGTGCTGTGAAACCTTTCTGTGTCCTTTGCTGTGGAACATAATTGCTTTCTGATCTTCTGTCCCCAGTGAAGCAGCCAGAAGCAGAGGCCCAAGCCCTGGCTGAGCCACCCCAGCGCTCCATCACTGCTTTGTGGCATGGTTCTCCCAGGCTCCAGGCAGAATGAGCACAGCATGATTCACATTAGTCTTCTGTCATTCTCCCTCTCCCTTTCCATTTCCCTCTGCATCATTCACACTCTGGTATGGTACAGAATCCTTCAGCTGGGACTGTTTTATCCCATTTCTTAGATAAAAGGCTTGGAGGCAAGAAATGTGTGATTTCTGTGTTAAATGGAAGGGCTCTTTGGGTTGAGAGAGGAAACTTCTCCTGGACTGATGACAGAAATAGATGCTTGCCCCTTTCCTTGACTAAGTGACCTTCAGGTTTAATACTGGTATGTGCCTCTATCCTCACTCTATTTTAGACTGAAGAGGTGATCTGTGTCTGCTGGCAGTTGAGCCTGTGCAGGAACATGCTGCCGCAGACTCTTCTGTGAGGTCAGCAGTGCCACTGCAGAGGGAGCATCTCTGACTTTATCTAACTTTACCCAGTGCGTGTTCTGAAAGGCCTGACGCTGTGCCTCTTCATTTGAGCAGAGATGACCTCCCTGAGCTTCAGGCCACAGAAACATTTTCAATTTTCCTACAACTCTGGAACAAGTTGGTATTGAAGGCTTGAAAATCAAAGGCAAGATGACTGGTCCCTCCATCTCGAGCAGCCCAGTTCTCCTGGACAGATGGGCTTGACCAGGGAAGGTACCCTCCTGGACCTGCTTCTTGTGAACCGGGAAGAACTCGTGGGGGAAGTAAAGGTTGGAGGTCATCTAGGACACAGTGATCATAAGATGAGCGTTCAGTCTTCTGAGAAACAACGAGAGGGGTCAGTAAAACTGCCTCTTAGACTTCTGGAGGGCAAACTTTGGCCTCTTCAGGAGACTGACTGACAAAGTCCCTTGGGAGGCTGCCCTGGAAGGTTGGACGTATTGCAAGGAGGGAGTCTTAAAGGAGCAGGCTGTTCTTGTGTGCCCAAAAAATGAGTCAGCAGGGAGGGAGACCAGCCTGGCTGAAGAGGGACCTTTCTCTGGACCTCAAACAGGGCTGTTCATCAAGGCTCAGGACTGGGACCACTGCTGTTTAACATCTTTGCTGGTAACGTGGACAGCAGAACTGAATGCCCCTTCAGTCAGTTTGCTGACGACACCAAACTGTGTGGTGAAGTTAACAACGTGGAGGGAAGGGAGGCCATCAGAAGGACCCTGCCAGGCTCAAATGAGTGGGCTGTGCAAACTGCATGGAGTTCAGCAACGGCAAATGCACTTGGGTTGAGGCAACAATCCCATGTGCAAATACAGATTGGGAGGAGAAAGGATCAAGGACAGCCTTGAGGAGAAAGGACTTGGGAGCAGGAGCAGAAGTTTCCCAGGAGCTGTCAGTGTGCACTTGCATCCCAGAAAGCCAAGTGAGGGGATTCTCCCCCTCTGCTCTGCACTGGTGAGACCCCACCTGGAGTACTGTGCTCAGTTCTGGAGTCTCCAAGATCAGAAGGACACAGAGGTCCTGGAACAGGTCCAGAGGACAGCAACTCAAATGCTCAGAAAGCTGGAGCACATCCCCTATGAGGACAGGCTAAGCAAGTTAGGGTTGTTCAGCCAGAAGAAGAGTCTCCCAGGTGACTTTCCAATCTCTGAAGGGAGCTACAAGAAAGCTGAGGTAGGGCTTTAGACAGGGGTGGTAGTGCGAGGACAAAGGGGAAAGGGTTACAGACCTGAAGAAGGGAGATTGAGATTGGATATGAGGAACAAATTCTTTCCTGTGAGGTTAGGGAGATCCCTGAACAGGTTGCCAAGGAAGGCTGCCCATCCCTGAAAGTGTTGAAGGCCAGGTTGGATGGGGTCCTGACTAATCTGATCTAGTGAAGGTTGGAACCAGATGATCATTAAAAGGTCCCTTCCGACCCCAGCTATTCACTGATTCTAACATTCTATTTAGCAAAATGAGGCATCTTCTGTGCAAATGTAGAGAGCAGGAACAAGCAGCCATGTGTATGCCACAACTGGTTACATACTGCCAGACACTTGCTCATCCCTCCCTGCAGCTCAAGGTCTTCCCAAAGATGCTTTTGATATTTCATAAAAGCTGGAGAAATTACACACTTTGTTCAGCAATTCTTTTTGTCTCCATGTGCTCCATTTCCTTTCCTCAGTGTCTCAAGGAAAATAAAACCAGAAGCCTGAGAGCTATAGCTATTCCCCATCTTTAGCAATCCAGAATATGGTTGTTACCATGTCTGATTTCCAAAAGAAAATGCACAATCTGATCAACAGTAGCCAACATGAAAGGGTTTTGCTCTGCGTGTTTGGTTTTAAATTTGCCCTTCCCCGAAAGCTCCCATTTCACAGGGCCCTTGGCAGTTCATGCAGCAGAGAGCGGCCAACGATTAGTTTCAAAGGAAGTGGCAAAACCTCCCTGATGCATTTGCTAAGAAAGCCCCCAGGCACTGGGGATGAAGCCCAGTACATTCTCCTCCAACACCAGCCTCTACTTCCATAACATTCAGTTATAGGGAGAAGCAATGAAACACCACATTATTTGAAGAGAATGCACATAAATGTGTGAACAGAGATACTTACTCTCAGATGCATCCCAGGCATCACAGATTGCTTCTCCGTCACTCAGGCAGGAAATTGAAAGGAGCCACTCATCAGCACTACCTTGAGCAGAAAAGGGTGGGCGATAGCAAACCCCTTCTAGAATAAACTCAACCATGCTGCATTGTTCCCCATGCTCATGGCACCATCCAATCCTGATTATAGTAAGTCTTCTCAGCTATTTATACAAAGCATGAAAATACCCTGATCTCTGAAGCATTCACTCCCTGCTAGAGTTGCTAGGTGGGACATGACACCCCGCACCACAGCACCCCAAGTATCCTGAGCTTCCTATTTCACTGTGAACACCCACTGCAGAGAGAGCTGGCAATTTACTGTTTTTTCCAACATTTAATAGAATCATGGAATCACTTCAGTTGGAAAAGACCTTTAAGGTCTACCCCCTTCCTGGACAGCCTCTTCCAAGGCCTGATGACCCTTTCCACAACAAAGTTTCTTTCTCCTCCTGTCCAGCCTAAACTTCACCTGGCACAACTTGAGGCCATTTCCTTTTGTCCTATCACTGGTCACTTGTGAGAAAAGACCAGCCCCCACTTCTCTGCAACCTCCTTTCAGACAGTTGCAGACAGCAATAAGCTCCCATTAGCCTCCTTTTCTTCAGACCAACCAGCTCCAGCTCTCTCAGCTGCTGGTCTCAAGGGTTGTTCTCCAGACCTTTCACCAACCTTAGCACCTTTTTCTGGACCCGCTCTAGCACCTCGATGTCTTTCTTGTATTGAGGTGCACCAAACTAAACCAAATACTCAATGTTGCAAAACTGATGAGGCCAAACAATGTGAAAGAAGAGGCCCTCCAATGCCCTCTTCTAGAAGCTACTGTCAGGCTTCTACACAGCTCGAGACCAGCTGCAGCAGACCTGACCCTTAATTCATCAATACTCATCTGCAACGGACAACTGCCTGCTGTCACCCCCACAACAGGTGTGGACTTGGGAACCTGGACTGATGACAGAGCCTCAATGCTCCCCTCATGCCTAGCATTGCTGGGACAATGAAACTACTGTCCGGAGCTTTGTAAATAAAGTTTCTCTTTGTGAAAGTTGTACTCCAACACGCAAGAGCTGCAACACAAACCCAACCCCACCTCCTGCCAAGACTTAGAGAAATCCCGACCTCCAAAGATTATGCTGCTGCCGTGTCCTGTCTTGGTACGATCAGAAAATTCTCTGCACAGCCCCAGTTTCAAACCAACATCATGTAACTTTAAAATGGCACCACAGATACCCCTCAAATCCAGTGGGTCACTGTCAGACCTGACTAATTTGACAAAGAGGAAAAAAGTCTGATTCCAATTCAAATGCTGGTCTGCAGCCACTGCATAAAGGGGTTATGCACACAGGTTTCATAAACAGGTCAGAAAAATGAGAAAGCAAGTGACAGACAGCACAGCGAAAGAAGAAAGGAGGCAAGAGCCCCAAAGACAAGAAAGAAGCATTCAAGGAATTCTCCACTGCAATCCTCATCCAGTTTCACAGCCCCGTGTTCAAAAGTCAACAAGCAAGTGGAAAGTCTGCCTTACTTTCCCTGTACAGGGACCCCCATACATGGAAATCACCTTTCTGAACAAAGATGCTGCTCATATCCCCGTAAGTCAAATTCAGAGGTGTCAATGTCTTCCTAGGAATGAAGTCCAAGTGCACTTCTCCTTATGGTCCAAAGGACAGCCCCAGTCCAGGCCATGTGAACTCCATCTTCAGGAGGACTCGCACTGGCACCAGTATACAACCTTTGTGCAAAAATCACAAGTATCACCAGTGCGTGTTAAAGGAAATGTCTGTGCCAGCACATTCAGCTGTCTAACAGAAGACGAGGGCCCTCCGTGCTTAATCTCATCTTCAGCGCTTAATCTCATCCTTCTCATTGCAGAACCCAGCATGTCAGAACCGCAACTCCAGTGTCTTCTGGAAATGCATGTTTTCCTGGTCTAAAGCATTCTAGATAGAAAAAAAAAAATCCATTCTTTTTCTTTTTAGTGTCTAATTGTTTCTCTTCCAGAGCAAAAAAAGTGTTTGGTGCTCCACAGCTGTCTAGCCAAGCCATCAGCAGGGCTTTCACACACATGCAACAGACAAACCTCGTCCCAGACAATGAGCAGCTCAACAGGCAATGCCAGGCACAAGCTGCATTTTGAGTAGCTTCTGTAGAAACCCCTGAGCAAAAAGTTGTAAGATGCATCACTGACAGCAAGAGGGTTTCCTTGTACTGAGAGCAACTGAAAGCACAAGAACACCATACTTCTGAGCATGTTTAGCAGACAAAAGAATACAGGTCAGAAGTACAGAACTGGGATTGGTTTTAACGAGCTGGAGAAAGATGTGTTTGGATCACTCAGGAAAGACACTGTTGGAATTAAAACACCACTAGGAAATTCTGTTAATTTTTTTTTAAAAGTTGAAGTAGAGCTACAATTACAACAGACTAAAATCCCATCTTTTATTCAAATTTGAGTTCTCATGGGAAGAAGCAACAAAATCCCAACCACAACAAGTATCTCTATTTGCTATGCAGCTTCTCAACCCACCAGGCAAGGGAGGAAATAAGAACTGATGGCTACAAGATCAGAATAATCAAATTCAAGCCACAAGTGGGTTTGGAAACACACCCTAGCTCAGGCAACCAGAATTTAGTCGGCTAAATCACACAGCCTCTATGCTGATCTCTTCTTACGTGAATGATCTCATCTGGCCTTATGATCTAAGGCTACAGAAAAAAGAGTGTTCTTGACACCGTTTCTCTGTGCTTTTTCCTTCTTTTCCTGCCAGTTCTCTCAATATCATTTTGTCTCCTTCCAGTGGCTTTCTGTCACACTGCCCAGCACTGCTCCAGTCATCTCAGCCAGACCCTGCTCTTTTAGGGCAAGCAGCTGGACAATCACGCTGCACTGGTCTCACTCACAGAGCACTCAAGCAGAAAATGTTTTGAGTCCTAGCAATATGTCCCAACCACCAGTACTCATCAAGTACCATAAGTATTACAACACCCAGCACGCTAACTCAGACACTGTATTTTTGAGAGACAGAGACAAATTTCTGTATCACTTCACAGAATCAGCTCTACCATGGAGGCTTTAATTCAAGGACTTCATTCAAAATTCCAATAAATTTCCTTCCCAAAAGGTGCAGAGTGTTGAGATCCCCTCAGCTCACTGTTGTGCCCATAAATGAAATGAGAATTTGAATGATGGCTGGACAAGGGACAGAGAACAGCAAATTTATGTTACCACAGTTTGCCTAACAGCACACGCAGAAAACAAAAGTCATACCCGGAGGGCGAGGATCCAGCAGAAGCAGACAACAGATCCAAGGCACGCCACCTTCCTCAAAGAAAGCCCAAAATGATGGAAACTGGCAGGCAAGACTCCATTCCTTACAAAGATTTACTGTTTGACTCAACTCCTACTCCACCACCTGCTTTCAGCAGCTAGTGGAGAGCACACGTGGATACCTCACGCCGGCAAACTGACCTCTCCAAGAGCAAGCTCAGCTTAGCACTGGACATCGTTCTCACGCGAGGCAGCAGGGACGGGTTGCTACACAAATGCCACCATTTAAAAGCAAGAGGTGCTGAGGCACAGGCAGAGCATCTACCTCACTTTAAGCCAGAAATCCTGCTGGAAGAGGATGTGATCTGGGTGGACCTTACACCTGCTTCCCACATTATTAAGAGGACAATAAAGAAACTAATTATGTCTGGTAAGTCACTAGTTATTTATAGCAGGCTGGCAAACATGTTACCGGGACTACGTTAAGCAAGGCTTTGTGCTGCCTGTTGAGGTTACAGTCCTACAGCCACATGCTTGGGGCATCCTAAAATGTCTGGGCTGGGTTAGACCTGAAATACAAGCGAGTTCAAGTGCAGGTATGACCTTAAAAACAATCCTCCAGCAGCTGATTGCTGAAACACCATTTAAAGCCCTTTATCAAAGGACCCTAGAGACCAGGGTCACGTAACCTGTGGGTGTGTGATTTAATACCAGTGACATGAGCAGAGAGAAAGTCAAGTAAATTATTAGAAAACACGGAGGTGGAATAGACTTGGAACAAGCATCTCTTATTACAGTGACGCCTAATAAGCAATCCCAGTGCTTCACCAGAACTACAGTCATCCCACCAAAGCCCCACTCAAAAAATAAATGAATCATATACCCAGAAAAGAGCAAACAAACTGAAAGTGTCCCTAATTAAATCCACTAGGGAATCTGATTACTCAGATTGTCCAGCAGCTAATGGGAACAGCACAGCGTGACAGAGGTGACACAGCCACAGCTCTGCTGGGCTCTTTCCACAAAATCAGTGTCCGGTTCTTCCTCAAGCACATGCAGAGAACAACCTACCACAAGCATGTCTCCCTTCCTGCTGCTCAGACTGTTGACAAAACCAACGGCCTCTTAAAACATATTCAGTAATAACAGAAGGGCTTTTTAAAAAAATCAGCCTCCCTATTGATTCCATACAGCAGGAAAAGAACAGGCTGTGCACATTTTCAATTGTTATTACTGAAACCACACATAAAACCAGAAAAAAATCTCATCTAATTGCAGTAGAAGAGCATCTCTACAACTGCTCACCACTTTGGGTCAGACTTTACTCAAAGGTTCAAAAGAAGGCAAACGCAGGGGGAAGGAGAAGGTTAATAAACATCAAAACTCATCACGCAGCTCTTCTGTTCCCCCATTAACTATTCAAAGATACAGAGTGCTGACCACATTTCCTTCCACCCTTCCAAGCCTATGTAAGCTCCTGCAAAACCTGCACATGTCTTGAAACAAAGTGGGTAAATGTTGGGGCAGCCAGCTGAACCTGTGATCCTTCTCCTGGTTAATTGCTTCAAAAATCCTACAGTAAGAATTTCAGACTTCTTACCACCAGTGGGAGTAGGGTCTTCAGTGAACACAGCTTCAAAAATCCCCCTGTGCCCTTCTCCTCTTTCAACTAAAAGGCTTAGGAGAAAATCTGCCAAGGTGTGGAACAATAATGCCACCAGTTCTGCTACAAAAGCTAAAGGAGGCACTTATAACCCACTAGCAAAAGCACAAAGCTTCACCACAGTGCCAAGCAAGCCGTGCATGGTTCTCAAGGATCTGACACCCCACAATACGTCCTCTTGTCCCTGGAAATTAAGTCCCCTATGCCATCTGGTTCCTCCACAAGCAAAGCAGCACTGTGGCCTCCAGAGATCCCAACAGAAGGACTTACCCCATAACTGTATTCACTCACAACTACTTTGCTCACCAAACCCAGTCCCTCGACCAACTGAGACAGTGTAACTACCAGTGGTACAACACCAACGGCAAGACATCCTCACGGCTTCTGAAACACAGCACTATGCCAGAAAAGTGGTCCAATCCAGTCCCTCAGCAGACCTGGGGGAAGCAAGAGCTCATCGCTGCCTCGTCATGCTGCTAGACATGACATCAGTTCCGCTGGCCCAATTACAACCTGCACGAAAATTTAAAGACTCTCGCCAGAAGAATCAATCCAGAGCTCTGCTCAAAGTGGGAGCTGCCATGTGGTCACTGGGTTTCTGGTCAGATCAGTCAAGTGATTCATACTGAGAAGCTATTTGAGTTTTCAGAACCCAGCAATTATGTTTAAACCCCCATGCCAGCCCGCCCTGCAACAAACTCCCAGTCAATGCATAGACCATCAGAGCTTGCACAGAGCAGCTGCTTCCAAATCTAAGCAAACGTTAGCTAAGAGAAAAGTTTAAAGCTGATCTAGTGGGTTAGTTCATGTTTGGTAGTGCTTTTGAGAAGAAAACACTACATGTGCTAAGCACTATCATCAAGTCTAAGGAGAGCAGACTTGGCTCTAGCAGAGATACTAAGATTCCATACACACAAATTAAAACAGTTGGATCCTCTCCAGAGCAGATCATGCTGAATTTGTCTTTTTGCTTGTCAGTACTCAGCTACGCAAACGTCTGCTTTCTGGTACAGAAATCCACGCAGCCAAATTCACACTTTAAACTGCATGAAATGATAGCAAAGCCCATTCCTGCTCAACAGATTATCCTTGAAACAAGAAAAAAAAAAGAAAAAAGAAAAAGCAGCTCAACTTCTATCACAGGATACTTGTAGAGCTTGAGAAGTCTCAACTTCATAGCCCAGAAGTTTTTCTGACCACCACAGTGGCCACCTCCTTCCAACATAGCTCACCTCTTTCCAACAGAGACTTCAGGGAAATTAAAGCTCTACAAGATTTAACCAAAATATCACAAATAATTATTAAATACTGAGTGCTAAAACAAGGTTTGAGCAAGAAGCTTACAAGCTTAGACAAAAAGCAGGGCTGCCTGATGGCAAACCACAGCAGGAAGGCTTTCTGCCAGAGCACAGCCAAGCCCAGGGCTTGCTCCTCATACCTGAAAAAGCCTCTAAGTATGGCACAGGGAGTTTCTGGAACAGAGTTTATTCTTTAATCAAGGCGTTTCTTCTCCTCTAGATCTTATAGCACATCACTAAGTTCTCACATATCAAAAAGTCTTTATAAAATCCTTACAACGTCACTCTTTTTTTTTTTTCTCTTAATGAAAACCAGCCCAGCCTCAGTTGAGGGCTGCCTTTCGGTCTAAGTACAATGTCAAGAGTGTCTGCCACCAAGACGCCAGGTTGAGCCTGCTCACATGCTGACACCTCCCCACTCTTGTTTTCCTGGGCATTTTGTGCAGGGAAGTAAAACAATCAACTTGATTGAGAAAGCAGGAACTGTCAGGAGGTAAGCCCACACTGGCTGGAACCAACAGGCTCCTTCTGACAGGAATGCAAGAGTCTGAGATAAAAAGTAGTTCTGCTGCTTTACAGTTCTGTCCCATTCCATGTCATTGGGTTTCCCCACTTTTTTTTTTAATAAATCACAATAATAATAATGTCTTTAATAAAAGGAGCAGCATAGCAAAAAAGGAGCACAGAATTCCCATGGCAAGCAGCACAGCTTAGACCAAAAGAAAATCTGAAACCCCCTATGCTCCAAACGCGGTTTGCTGAGTAATGCTAACCAGCAGTCTGGAAAAGCTGGACTCCAAATTTCACTGCTGGAAGCCTGAGGCCTCAGGGAGAGGCCAAGACAGCAGGTGGGCAGCTGGTAAGCAGCCATGCCAGGAGCATTGGACAAACCGAGTTCAGTGGGCAGGCCTGGCTGGAACAGTGGAATCCACTGAAGACCCACAAGTAGAACACACCCTGCCCCAAGCCTGGCACCCACAGCTCGGCAAACACAACATGATCAAACTAGCCTTGGCTGAAGAGCGTAACACTCAGAGCATGAACGTAAGGAGTCACACAGTGAACAAGACAAGCAAATCTTTGGATCTATTTCAAACACTCATTGAGAGAAAAGCCAGAACACAAAAATGTGACCTTAAAGAGGAAACTTTTTCCTAAAACCAACACCTGCAGTCTGTCTTCATTTAACATCCAGTTCCAACAGCAAGGAACATGATCAACTGCCACCTCCATCCTTTACTTATAGACCTCTCAAGTACTTTTAACAGGCACAGGACACACACGTACATATAAAAACAAAGACACACTAGGTTCCATTGGAGCTTGTACCTAAATGTAACAGTCCTTTGAGTTTCAACTCTAAAACATTTTAACACAGAAAATACAAGCCACATTTCTATGTGACAAGTATTTTGCTGACTGCAGAACCTTTGTAACATCCTCCCAGTTCTAACTGCCAGACAATGACCAACGAGGCAAACTGGAGCAGTTTCAGCCCTTCCACAGCCTTGTGAGCAGGGCAATGGGTCCCCTGCAGGTGTGCACCCAGCAGTGGCAGCTCTCGAGTGCAAGCAGAGTAGTTTTCTTGGAAAAAGACACAAGGAAATCCACCACTAGGGTTTCTCTCTGCCAGGAAGAGGCTGCTCTCATGCCATGTTAATCTATTCAAGGATTACACTTAACATGAAAAACCAGCAATGTCTGCATATCTCCATGCCAACTTCCAGCCTTTGAAAGTCCACTCCCAGGACAGAGCCTCTCAGAGATGCTCATAACCCTTGAGCTACTCTGCACAGACAACGCAGAGAACGACTTGCATTCCTTGACATACGGTACCTACCTCCGCTGCTCTCCCATCCTAAAGCAACAAACACCAAATCCCCATATGAAAAATGCAACAGGACGACAAGAACCTATGCAGCCATGACTGAGCAGCTGGCAGGCCACAATTTACAGTCCAATTTACCCAATTATTATGTTATGTGTGTTTGAATCCCAAGTTCATGACTCAAGCCTGTACTAGTGACAGAGAGAACCACCCTTACCCTAATGAGAACAAGAGATGTTCAAATATTTGCAATCACAACAAAAATAAGCAGTTGCTGAGGATAAGCCACAGTTGTGAAAGCTAACAAGGGACATGTGCTCAGGACAGAGAATAGCTTTTGTGCATCCTCATATAAAGTTCACCACACAAGACAGACTGAACGGTGTGAGTGTCCAAGTGCCTAATTCTCTGCCAAACAGCTTCAGTAAGATTCTTTGGTTTTTTAAGGGGAGGGAAGAGCCGTGAAGTGAAATCCTCCCCATACAGTAAGAACAGATATCACAAAGTCTCTCTCTCACATGCATCTCACCTGTTTAATAAGAAAATTAAAAAGTACACATTACAGATTTTCTTCTTTGCTTTCAGAGTAACTGGAACAGAGGCAAGGGACTGGCTCAACTCAACAGTTTCAAACACTACTGGGAAAAGGTGGTGAACATATAGCTTTAGGATATTTGGCAAAACACAAGCAGGAAATAAAAGCAATTTATTTCAAGGATAATCATAAGCACTTTGGGCCATAAGAAATCATCCTCCCAACGGCAGCACCTGAGTCATGTGCTTAGTGCTTCCTGCAGAAGACAAATTCACTCTGGATGCATGAGCATGCTCCTCCACACAGAGAGGATACTGCTATGAGTTTAAGAGGTATTTTAAATCAGCCACATACACATGATTTAAGACTAACTCAAGAGGCTTTTCTAAAAGAACCAAACCGTGGAGTTCATGACATTCTCATAAACAAGCATCAGCTATTTCAAGTTCACTGTGCTGCACGAGCACGAGGGGCTCAGAGCAGCAATAAGACAGGCTCACTGCTGGTTTAAATCTTTCCTGCTCTGTTGTTCTTATGCAATAGGGCTCCAAAGGGTCCCAGCCCCAGGGTTGTGATGGAAACCAACACCTGATCAAACAGTGTATTGACACACCCCCACCCCATCCCCGCTGCTTCCCTCCTCCAAAGGCTTTTACTTCCAACAGAGGCTCAAAGAAGCACCTTTGGGGACATTCCACCTGGCACATAAGAAAGCTATCGCTGCTGCAAAGACAGGACATGCAAATTCCAAGCTAAAACCTGACAAGGATTTCAAAAATGTACCAAAGCTGTTTCAAAGATCAAGCAACCCACAAACAGGGATGGCAACAACACAAACAGTGCAGTGTAGTCTGCTACACAGAGGTGACACCAGAAGGGTGCTCACATCAGGCATCATGAGCCTTCAATGCCTTTCTTCAAGGTCCTCCTCTTTATCCTTCAGGAGGAGGAAAGGTAGACTCAAGAGTCAGACAGAGTAGAACTGTAGCATCAAGAGAAAGAGGAGTGAAATCTGTGCTGAGAATTCTTAGGTTTGCATCTCAAGGAGGGTTTTGTTATACTGATTTTGTTACTGTTGAATTCCAGTAGCCCAGCACACTACACAATTCCCAGCTTCACAGCACAAAAGTCATGGAGAAGAAACACACAGAGCCCACATGGAAACTCAACTGCTTTGTTATTTTTGTTATATCTTCCAAGAACTACAGGTCTTTCAAGACCTGTAATAAACTTGCTCAAAAGCCACCTGACCACCACTGACACACCACACCCCACCACCCAAACCATCACATAGAGAAACACCTTGGTCTTTTTCTCAGCAACCAACTGTACTCGGACTCTAAGATACCCACGCAAAGGAATGGGTAAATCATCAATTTCAGCTAAATGTCCTCCAGAAAACACCACCTATGCAATGATTTTATCAAGTCTGATTTTGACAGGCAACATTTCTTTGCATCAAGAAGGACATCTAGTCTTTAAGTGTCCTTTAGCCCAAAGGCTGAGCACAGGTGGCAGAGATGGCATCTCAGACAAAGAGAAGGACTGTACAGATGAATTTCTGTGTTTGATACATGTCTCCCAAAAGGATGCAAACCAACCAGATCTCTCTCAAACATCACAGCAATACTAGAAAAATAATTTTAAAAAATGGACCAGAATTTTGGTAGAAGAATGTGACTAACTAAACATGTTTCAGTGACTTCAGTGAAGAATTTCAGAGCTGGTCTAGGTGATTTTATTTTATGAAGTATACAACTTCAAAGCACTGAGAGCTATTCTGCTGTGAAGCAGTACCAAGTTGGCTGGCTTCCCTTCTCTCTCCAAAGAGCAACAAAGGAACACTGTTCTTCCACAGCTGACAGAAAATACAGGCACATATTTTCTGGGAGACACCTGTTAACAGTAGAAAAGCTCACAATGAGCACAGCAGAGATGGTCATAGCAGCCCCACACACCTCAGATTCACAAGGCCAAGGGCCCAAAGAAGTTAAAAAGCAGCAGTTACTGATGCTTAGAAGAGCTTTCCTTCTCTGAGTCACCAATCCATCCTGCTATCTTTGGGATCTAGACTTGGACCTTCCTAAGGCAGCACAGAACTCATGATTTTATAGCCTTTGAGGTACAGAATCACACAATCACTCAAGTTGGAAAAGACTTCCATGAGCAACCATAACTTACAAAAGCTGCAGTGTCTGCTCCCTCTCATAAACAAAGCCCCAGATAAATCAGTAACTGCACTCACTTCAGTTTATTGAGAATAAATTTATTTGCAACCCCTTAATTCCACTTGAAGGCTCATTAAGCAAAACTTACAGGCTGTTTTCTTATTGACAAGTCCCATCTCTACTTATACAACAGCACCATGATTCTGCCACAGCAAGTTATAAAGCTGAAGTAAGATACCAGCAGTGCAGAACTACACTGAATGCTCTAGGATGCTGCAGAAGCTTGTCCTCAAAAGCAAGGTGACAAACTGACATTTAGAGCTACAGGACTCAACATTCAAATGTCGAAGGAATTGAAAGGATAACTCCAAGACTAGGAGCATAAAAAAGAAAGAAGAGAGTAAGAAATGTTAATTCATTCCACCTTGAGCTTTCTCACCAATGTGCCTGATAATGAACCAGTCACTCTCCCCACATACACTGAACACTGTTTTGCTCTAAGAGAGCCACACTAAAACTGCATGCCAACTGCTAATGGGTGTTCCTGACAGCACCAACCACCATCCATCAGCCACTTAATGCAGAGGACCTCTCAGACAAAGACAATAGTCCTCACGCCTGTGTGCCATATGTTGTTAAAGAACTGATTCTCAGAGGATCAGATGCTCCATTCGCTCAGCAAGTTTAGGGTAAGCTTGGTTTCACGGTTGGGGTTTATTTTTCTTCAGAGGTCTAATGACAAGATCCAAGACACTGAAGTAGAGGGAGTGGCAGCAGGGAGTGTTTCACACCATATTTTGATGTCAGAGCTTATCAGACAAGTGATGGTGAAGAGACAAGAGAAACCCCAATATGTTTCTGAAAACTGCACATCACAAATAAAGACCATCCAAAACATCAAAGACTTTGGAAGCCTCCTCTAGCAAGTTACCAAACAAACCAATGATTAGGCCAAGTTTAAGTATTTTGCATTGTTACCCATACAAAGTTACACGTCATCTTAGAAAAGGTATTGAAGCTCGTGTCTCATAATCTAAAACCATCTCTAACAAACACAATCCACCACAAAGAACAGTTTCTCCTACTTAGTTTTTGTATTCTTTCTCAAGCACACAGCAGCAGCTACAGAAGCAGCTATGCAGTCCACAATAATTTGCCCTGTGCAATAAAACTATTGACATGCAGAGAAAAAACATGACTGAGTTTTGGATTTGAGGAAGTCAAACAGGCAGTTATTTGTAGTGACTCAGTGGTACTTCTGATACCAAGATTCCATGGACAGATGCTTAAAACACCCTTGCTTATACCTCTTACCCTGACCTCCAGTCCTGCTCTTCCTAAATCTGCTTTAACAGAACTATACTCCGAATACATCAATGAACAAACTTCAAATTTCCTCCTCACAGCCTCAAGTGAGCTTAATAAACTCAGTAAGATCAGAGGAAGAGGCCTCAAAACCAAAATCACAGAATCACAGAACATTATGGATTGGAAAGGACCTCAAAAGATCATCCAGTCCAATGCCCCTGCCCCAGCAGGATCACCTAGACCAAGTCACACAGGAACACATCCAAGCAGGTCTTAAGCATCTCCAGGGAAGGAGACTTCACAACTCCCCTGGGCAGCCCGTTCCAGGGCTCTGTCACCCTCACTAGGAAGAAGTTCCTTCTCATATCTATGCAGAACCTCTTCTGCTCCAGCTTACACCCATTGCCCCTTGTCCTATCACTAGATGACATTGAGAAGAGCCTGGCTCCATCCTCCTGACACCCACCCTTCACATATTTATCAACATTAATGAGGTTACCCCTCAGTCTCCTTTTCTCCAAGCTAGAGACCCAGCTCCCTCAGCCTTACCTCATAAGAGAGGTGTTCCACTCCCCTGGCTCTGCGCTGCACTCTCTCCAGCAGTTCTGTGTCCTTCTTGAACTGAGGTGCCCAGAACCTGACCCAGATGGGGTCTTCCCACAGCAGAGTAGAGGCCACAAGGGCACACTGCTGGCTCATGGTCATCCTGCTGTCCACCAGGACCCCCACGTCCCTTTCTCCTACAGGTCAGTCCCCAACCTATACTGGTAGATAGGGTTTTTCTTACAATTCCATGATATAATCAAACATAAAGACTTCCTTAAAAAATACGTTTCTTTTATACTATACACACAAACTGCAAAATGCTCAGGCAACTTCCACATCTCAGTATAAATTCATACAAATCATTCGCCCTCTCCTGTAGTTTAAAAGACACACATTAAAAAGGGATAGTGCATCAACACACGTAAGAGAAAACAAGCCCATTTTCACTTTAGAACCATCAGACTCAGCTGCTGTTTGGTAAACGTACTGGCAATTACATTTATTTCTGTGATTCAGGGTTTCCACAGCCTGTTTCTGATCTCAGTGCTACCCAAGAAATCCTTTGACTCCTCTCAGATTTTTCTTGGCCTCCTTATGCACTGTTGTGTGGCCACAGGTTTGCAACCAGTTAAGCAAAAGAGCAGAATGTTTCTCATGCTTTTTTTGTTAAACAATGCAACACTGCTAAATCACAGCATTAGCTTAATCCTATTTAGATATAGAAAGATCCATCATTTCATTCTGCAAGTACAAGATGTTCTCTATTATGTTGAAGCAGCAAGCAAGGAATCAAAATACTGAGTTTGCAGCCATGTCTAGTGTTCACACTGACTGAAACTCCACACACTGAAAGAATAAATGCCATCTTGAACAATTAAGTACTGTTTCCTACTGACAGAAGTACATTCTCCCTCAGCATCACTGAACATCAAACAACTCAGCTGCCCTTAAGAAAATTAAGTCTCGTATCCCGCTGGCAAGGTGAATTAATGGAAGGCACTTCCCTTATCAAGGACAGTGTGGATTTGTATCAAGCAGACATAGCAGCTTTGCTACTGCTCCATGACTCCTCCCTGCTGGCAACACAAACAAATCCCAACTCTGGAGCGAGGGGCTGAGCAGGGAGAAGACACAACCATGGACTAACTGACCCAGCGCTGTTTCAACTGGGTAGAAAACCAGAACAGCCCAGTGGAACTGTCTCCTTGTCAGCACAGACAGGTTTTCAACTCTTTTGCCTCTCTAAGCAAAGCCATCCCTATGATCTGCACTTCTGCAAAATAATAACCCCACCAAACTTTTACAGCCTCAGAAACACAACAGCAGCAGTTCCTGCCAGGGCTTGGGGCAATGCAGTCCCTCAGGGGCAGTACCTGTTAGCGTGTGAGCAATGGTCCCCATCACCACACACCTGGATCTGTGGTCTACAGAGAAAGAAGGGAGATGTTATTCTATAATGTGTACAGAAGATGGAAAAACAGAAGGTCTTTGAGAGAGATATACCAGAGGAGTAAGAACTGGTGAGAAAACATCAAGATCTTAAGTACTTCAGGCTAAAAGAGAACACTGTATTTTAACTTACCTTCCCATTTCACCTGTATTTCCCAAATAAAACTGCTCTATCCCCATCCCTCCCCCACATGCCATTGGCTGCTCCACCAGAAATCTACTTTTCTTGGACAGGTTTTCACCATTCCTTTCAATCAGGTTCAGCCAAGGCACGCACTATACTTTAGAATTTTTTAAAAGGACTAGATAATACTTCCTCCATGCCAAGACACCAGGCATGCAACAGAAAGTCTCTGAAGAGAACAGTCAGCCAAGCCTCCACCTTTTGAGTGAACTCTCCTGTAATCCAAGTACTAAATTTTTGGAAGGATCTCAAGCTCAGACTAATTCTCTTTATAAAGTCTGCAGGAAATATCCAGCAATTTAATAAGGACTTGCAAAAAGAGAAGAGAGAGATGAGTATTGGTCTGGTTCTTTAATGTGGACCTTCTGCAATTGACAGGATGCTATTTAATATTAGGCTCTGATTTACAGTAGATTCTTCTAGAAGATGGGATATTTTTAGAAAATCTTTTGACTGGCAGCACTGAAATATCTCATGCAGGAGGGTAGAGCTTCCATCATTACTCTAACAGTTTCTCAAAAGATCATGAGATCAATGTCATCAGGAGATTTTTATTTAAGATGTCTTTACTTCGGAAGATTTTCTGATTCTTTTAGGGGGAAAGAGGTGGAGGGAACTTACCTCACAGGCTCAGCTTTCCAGGAGCTACACCCTTCCACAGAAGTGAATGCTACATTTTTTCACATTTTTACTTACAAGCAAAACCAAATTGTGCCACATTCACACGTCTAGAAAACAGACAAGGGACTAGCTGTCAATTGTGCTGTGGCAGCTTTCACAGAATCACAGAATGACTGAGGCTGGAGAAGCCCTCTGAGCTCAGCCAGCCCAGCCCAGGACCTAACATGACTCCATCAGCTGCACCAGGGCACTAAGGGCCGCAGCCAGTCTGTCCTTCAACACCTCCAAGGATGGGGACTCCACCACTGCCCTAGATAGTCCATTCCAGTGTCTGATCCCCCTTTCCGTGATGAAGTGCTTCGTAACATCTGACCTAACACTGCTCTGGCAGCTTCAGGCCCTGCCTTCTCATCTTGGTGCTAGCTGCCTGGGAGAAGAGCCTGATCCTCACCTGAATACAACCTCCCTTCAGGGAGCTGTAGAGAGGGATAAGGTCCTTCCCAAGTCTCCTCTTCTCCAGGTTAAATACCCCCAGCTCCCTCAGGCTCTCCTCATCGGACTTTCCCTTCAGCCCCTTTCCCAGCCTCACTGTTCCTTCGGACCTGCTCCAGTCTCTCAATCTCTTCCTTGATCTGAGGGGCCCCGAACTGCCCCCAGTACTCAAGGGGAGGTCTCACCAGTGGCCGGTACAGGGCAAGAATGAAGTCCCTAGTCCTGCCGGCTACACTATTCCTCATACAAGCCAGGATGCCATTTGCCTTCCAGGCCACCTGGGCACCCTGCTGGCTCCTGTTCAGTCAGCTGTCAACCAGTACTGCCAGGTCCCTCTCTGCCAGGCTGCTCTCCAGCCACTCATCCCCCAGTCTGTAGCTCCACAAGGTTCTTGTGGCCAAAGTGCAGGACCCTGTCCTTGTCCCTGTTAAACCTCATCCCGTTGGCCTGTGCCCACTGACCCAGCCTGTCCAGATCTCTCTGCAGCATCTTCCTCCCCTCCAGCAGATGAACACTCCCCCGCAACTTGGTGTCATCCATGAATGTACTAAGAGTAGACTCCATCTCCTCATCCAGATCATCAGCAAAGATGCTGAATAGAGCTAGACCCAGTACTGATCCCTGGGGGACACCACTGGTCACTGGACACCAACTGGATGCAGCACTATTCACAACCATTCTCTGTGCCAGGTCATTCAGCCAATTTTTAATCTAGCGGAGGGTGCCCCCATCCAAGCCATGGGCTGCCAGCTTTTCCAGGAGGATGCTGTGGGAGACTGTGTCGAAGGCTTTGTTGAAGTCAAGGTAAACCCCACTGACAGCCTTGCCCTCATCCACATCCCATCCCAGTCAGAAAATTAGGTCAGATTGGTTAGGCAGGACCTTCCTTTCCTAACTCCATCCTGGCTGTGCCTGATCCTCTGGTTGCCTTGTACCTGCTGCTTGATGGCACTCAAGATGAGCTGCTTGATCAGGCTGACAGGCCTGGAGTTTCCCAGCTCCTCCTTCCAGCCATTCTCGTGGATGGACACCACAATGGCTAAGCTCCAGTCATCTGGGACCTCCTCAGTTATCCAGGACCAGTGATAAATGATGGAGTGGCTTAGCCAGCTCTTGTGCCAACTCCTTAAGCACCCAGGAATGAATCCCATGCAGACCTATACACCTGTTAGGATCTAAGTGACACAGCAATTCACTAACTACTTCCTCCTGGGTTACAGGAGGGATACTCTCCTCCCCATCCCTGTCTACCAATTCAGGAGCCCAGGCTCCCTGAGTATGGCCAAGTTTTTTGTTAAAGATTAAGACAAAGCAGCCTTTTCCCTGTCTTCATTGACTATGTTCTCCTCTTCATCCAATAAGGAGTGGGTATTTTCCCTAACACTCCTTTTGTTGTTAACGTCTTTATAAAAGCACCTTTTATTATTCTCAACAGATTTGTCCAGATTCAGTTCAAACTGAGCTTTTGCATCTCTAACTCTCCTTCTGCATGACCTTACACTATCCTTAACTGCTTCCTGAGTCACTCGCCTGCCTCTTTTCAAAGTTGAGACACTTATTTTTTCCTGAGTTCTTGCAGAAGCTCCCTGCTCAGCCAGGCGCTGGGCGTCTTCCCTGCTGGCCCATTTTTGGGCACACAGGAACAGCCTGCTCCTGTGCCTTTAAGACTTCCCTCTTGAAGTGTGTCCAGCCTTCCTGGACTCCTGTACCTCTCAGGGGATCCTCCCAAGGGACTTCATCGATCAGTCACCTGAACAGGCTAATGTTTGCCCTTCAGAAGTCTAAGGCAGCAGTTTTACTGACCCCTCTCTTTATTTCTCCAAAGGATTAAACATTCAGTCATCTCATGATCACTGTGCCCCAGATGACCTCCATCCTTTAATTCCCGTGAGATCTTCCCTGCTCACAAGAAGCAGATCCAAGAGGGCACCTTCCTTGGTTGGCTCCCTCACCAGTTGCATCAGGAGGTCCTCTGCCACACACTCCAAGAACCTCTGAGGCTGTTCTCTCTCTGCTGTATTGTAATTCCAGCAGACATCAGGAAAACTGAAGCTCCCAATGAGCACAAGGGGCAGCAACTGTGAAACCTCCCTCAACTGCTTATAAAAAATTTCTGCTGCTTCTTTATCCTGGCTAGGTGGTCTGTAACAAATTCCTACCACAAAATCACTCTTGCCGGCCTTGCTCCCAAGTCCTACCCATGAAGTCTCAACCCTATCCTCACCCTCATTAATTTCTGTGCTTTCATTTGTCTCCCTAACATAGAGGGCCACTCCACCACCTCTTCTTCCTTGCCTATCCCTTCTTAAAAGTTGATACCCATCAACTGCAGCACTCCAGTTGTGGGAGTCATCCCACCAGGTTTCCGTGATGGCCACCCCTCCAGCTCCTCCTATTGCCCATGCTGCGTGCAGTGATGGATAAAGGTTTCAGAGAGTGCGCAGAGTACAGAGTTTTCAGCATTGAGAGGTGGTAGGCCTTCTGGTTATCTGTGATGCCACACTGCCCTGCTAGTGCTGGGCTACTACACCCAGAGTTCTCACTAAAGAGGCCAGTTATCTCCCTTTCCCCCTTCACCAGCTCCAGGCCCCTCAGTTCAAGGACATGAAGCTGCTGGAGGGAGTCCAGCGTAGAGCAACAAAGATGATGAAGGAAGTGGAACACCTCCTTTATGAGGAAAGGCTGAGGGAGCTGGGTCTCTTTAGCTTGGAGGAGAGCGAGGGGTGACCTCATTAATGTCTATAAATATGTGAAGCGTGGGTGTCAGGAGGATGGAGCCAGGCTCTGCTCAGTGTCATCTAGTGATAGGACAAGGGGCAATGGGTGTGAGCTGGAACATAGGAGGTTCCATATATATATCAGAAGGCACTTCTTCACAATGAGGGTGACAGAGGGAACAGGCTGCCCAGGAGGGTTGTGGAGTCCAATTCTCTGTGGAGCTTAAAACCCACCTGGATATGTTCCTGTGCAACTTGTTCTAGGTGATCCTGCTGTGGCTGTGGGATTGGACTAGATATGGGGTTCTCACAAACTTTTTAAACAAGGGGCCAGTTCACTGTCCCTCAGACAGTGTTAGAGGCCGGCCTATAGTTTGTGCTGCCTGGCTTGTCCTGCCTGGGAGCTGGAGGGAGGCAGGGAGAGATGGGGGAGCTGCCCACCTCACTGATGCCGCCACCCCCTTCCTCAGCCCAGCTGCGCAGTCGGCAGGAAGTCATCCTCGAGCAGGAAGTCATCTGAGGCTGCTCGTTTTTCCCCCCCAACCCCCGCTGTAAATACCGGTGAGCCACACTGGAGACCCTGGGGGGCTATATCCAGCCCGTGGCCCAGGGTTTGAGGACCCCAGGACTAGATGCTCTTTCAAAGTCCCTTCCAATCCCTCATGTTCTGGGATTCATACCTGCTAGGGCAGGTGCATCCCACCTGCTGCTTGCAGACCAGGCATCTCATAAAGCAGCCCATGATTGAAAAACCCAAAGCCCTGCCTGTGACAGCAGCCTGGAGCCATGAGTTCACGTGATGGCTCTTTCTGCATATCTCCTCATTCGTGATTGCCACTTGAAGGGATAGAGGAGAAAATAACAGGCACTCCTGATCCCTTAAGGAACCGCTCCAGGGCTCTAAAATATCTTTTCATGTATTTTGGACTTCTCCTAGTAACCTCAGCACTACCCACATGAGAAACCAACAAGGGGTTTACTATGGTAAGCAGCAAAGGGAAGTAGTTTGTAGCTCCACATCATCCCTCGGACTGTAGTGTTCAATAAAATGTAAAAGGGTTCGCACAAAGCAAAGAACAGAATAGACTCAGTCTACTGAGGTTTCTGAAATTTGCTGCAAATGGTGTTGTGCATCTGACAGCAGATGGAAGAACAACCAAGATCTGATGTGGGATCACACACCATCACAACCCATTACACTGGGCTGAACTAGAGACTGTGCTTCTTTAGGGCAAGGCTCTTGTGATTCATAGCAACATTATCCGCACATCACAAGAAAGTGTAAAACACATGGCACGTTCTCAAATGCATTCAAAAACTTTGAAGCCAAGCGTTTCACAGTAAACCCAACACAGAAGTAATCGTATCAGAAACAATTAGTGCACAGCCTCAAAGGATCCAGCCAAACCATTACGCTTCTTCGTGTTCCCAGACCTAGAAGATTCCCAGCTTTGGAAGAGGTATGACAGTGTTTGTTCGCTAGCCTGACTGAAAGGAGCTGTGGTACAAACCAGAACCACAGCACAGCCATCATACTTCAGTGCTGCTGTCTTGCTCAAAGGGCAAGGAAGTTCCCAATGAGCACTAAGAAGCTCTGACCTGAAACACACATAGATCTTGGTGCACAGAGGGAAAATGCCCATCCAAGATTATTGCATACAATCTCTTGCAACAAACACCAGCATTCAGCTAACAGGCAATCAGGATAATTAAAAAGGGGGGGTATTCAAGTGAGATTTTTTTTTTTGTGTGGTTTTTACATTCTCCAAGACGTTTCTGTGAAAGCAGAGATGACACTTCTCTGTTCAGCTCTCTGCCCTAAGGTGTGTCAAAAACCAACTGGAGGTACAATGGAAATGATTCATTCTTGAAGAAGTCAGGCAGCTGCTGTTCTTTGAAGCAAAGAGAAGGAGGAGAAAAGGTGTGACCTATATGCTCCGCAGCATCCTAAGAGACAACAGCGTAAGTCACAGTTAAGTAGATAATCAAAAATTCTTAGAACCTCCTTGATCTCATCAGCCATCAGCTACATAAATAAAGCAAGATGCTTTTGGGCAAATTACTCCCAGAAATGAAGAGAAACACAGGAGAATTTCATTACTTCAATTAATACTCCCTGTTTGCACCAGGTCAGCAATTCTCAAGGGCAGCAAGGACAGGCACATGCAGCTGAGAATTCTTCATGTGAACAAAATCCCACCAGTGCCAGGTAATAAATATCCAACTCACTTTAAAACTCCAGTCAGACTCTACAGGACTGGGGAGAGGGGTTGGAATGGGGAAAAAAGGCTTCACTGGATCCACATTCTTCAAAGCTTTGTTTTCAGCCTCTCAAACTGGAAGAAGATCACAGAGTTTTTTCTCCCACCTCTAAAAAATTTAAGCAAAACCAAATATTTTTCCAGTAAGACTGGACAGAAAGACCCAGAACAGGAGGAGGATTACTCCATATACTAATCCAATTAGCTGAGAAATTCAAACACCTATATCAGAGAGGAATTTTAAATCCTACTAGTAAGCTCCAAAGGGGAATGTTTCAATTACAGAAGGCCAACGTTTAAAGTAGCCAACTGCTCTGGGTGCAGATGGTTGTTAACAAGCAGACAAGAAGTAGATGAAAGCGATTTTGAGGAATGCCGCAACATCAGAGCAAGACAATAAAGAGAGGATTCATATGGCAGATTCACCCAGTAACACTCAGCAACTGCTTCTCATTAGTGAAGAGCATTTCATTATCACTGGGAAAGACAGCAGAGGTTGCCCCCGCAACACCTAAGTCTTGCAGCCTTTGCTGACTCCAAACATCACAGCTAAAAGC